>CM039508.1:6712313-6915881 GCA_022432975.1 Begonia masoniana | reverse complement strand
AGAGTTTAATTTGGTTATGAGAAAATACTCGTTACGTGATTGATTGAGATCTATGAAAGTTTGTTTGTTTATTAAATAATTCATGATGTTGTGTTTTATGTGATTGTGCGACGGAAAATTAATGTTACAGTTTCTTTGTATCAAGAGGTAGATAGGAATAATTTGAGATGCATAATTGATTAAGTAAATTAAAGTGCTCAAAATTGTGACAGTTAATTTATTGGCATTGAAAAGGGACTCTAAGAACATTCGAACTAAGTTGTGTCTTTCAAAAATCAAATTTTTTTTTTTTTTTTTTTTTTTTTTTTTTTTTTGAATTGGGGTGCTGGGTTAAGAAAATTTGGGAATCTACATTAGAAGGAATATCGATAGGATTTGCTTTAAGGAGATTACCAAAATTGATTGAATAAAATTGATGATTAGTCATAATGCAGTTATATTTATTTTTATTTTTATTTTGTTACTGCATTAGGGGTGGTAAACGTTTCTTATTTATTACTAATCAATCCAACTTATTTATTTTCCTCACAGTATTCAGCTTTAATAAAATTTTAAAAAAACATGGAAGTTTCCTCACTTTTGAAAATATGGTTTTTAATGACTTAATCAGCACCTTAGATTTTTAAGTATATGCTGATTATTTATGTTCTCAAACCTTAGTTGTCATGCTAAATGATTTTTAGGCATTAAATTGCTAATATAGTGCAAAAATCTGGTGTTAGGAATGGATATACATAGGTCACGTTAAAAAATCCATCAACTTTAATAATATTTGCAATATTTGAATTCCACTGCAATTGGGTAAAGTATATCACCAAAGAGTAACGCAAAAAGTAATCAAATTGGATAGGGATAATCTATTTTTGAACTTGGCAAAACCGAATCTAACAAACGTTTTTTTAATGCCAAAGTAAGACCTAGAATTGTGACAATAAGTGGGTTTTAAAATTTATTAAGCTTGTAGATCCTTGCCTAAATATTACCATAGCAACTTAGTATTAAAATTAGTACATAGTTAATGAATAAAGTCACTAAATTAGAAGAATCAACTTAATTGTAAGTAGCTTGAGTGTTGTGTAATGTCTCAATCCATTTATTCTTTGTTTAAATTTTTATTCTAGTTAATTATTGCATTTAGATGTATAGGATTTCCTAAAACTAATAGATATCATACCTTTTTTTCCCTTAAAGTAATCAATTTTAATATTCAAAAAAATAATTAATTAATTAAATTAAAAATTAATCATCAAATTCAATTTTAATTTAAATTTAAATTTCAATTTAAATTGAAATTTCAAATTTCAAATTCCACAATTTCCCTCCAATTATTTTGTGTGGCACACTAAAAACTTAAAGTTGTCCCATTACCTAAGAATCGTGACGACCCCAGACCGATCAGGGGGGGGGGGACCGAGGAGCATCCCTTAGTGACATTTAACAGAGAACGGGAAGTTATTATTTTTTTTGATAAACAGAGCAGACTAAACTAAGAGCAAACCCTTACAAGCATTACAGAGCGAGATAACTTCTCTAGATTTGAAAACTGGGGAGCTAAACGGGTAAAACAGTTAACCGAACTGCCGAATGAATTCAGAGGAAATCAGAAACTGGAACATTTAAAAAAGATGGATGGACGAAGGGCATGCCAGAGAGAACGACGGTGATAACAAAATACATGCAGTGAATAATGAGAAATAAAAAAAAACGAAAGACATATTAAAAGAAAGCTACAGTGGAATACCGGAATCGGTGATCTATGGCCGAAGAGGCAATAAAACGGGCGGAAGACGAGGCAGTACGACATAAAGCATAATGCAAGTAACTGGTGGCGATATAGAACTAGCGGTTGATGGAATAAAAACAAAGTGACAGTAAACACGTATAGAAGTAAAACGATGACGTCAGGGCGGAAGATGGGATGAAGTCAGCAAATGTAAATACTGGGCGGAAGATTATGTATGACGTCAGGGCGGAAGGAAATTTTTAAGAGTGTGGTGCGCAGAATGCCTGTTCACCGATAGAGGGAACTACAGACAGAGCACTGTTCACTGGTGGAATGCGAACTACATACCAAACTTTCACCAGTTAGATGTATGGAAGATGTATTGTTAAAGGCAAAATTGACAACCTTTTTACAGTAAAACTATAAGCAGGTGAACACAAAACATAAGGCATAAGTTTCAGACTTCAAAACCCGATTCGAAACAAGGTTTAAAACATATTTGAGAGATTCAAGAACACAGACTGCTGGATCTTAGAATTCGAGAACCATCCATGCACAACCTAAAAAGGATAACCGTGGCATTGGCAGTTCATAATATTTGTCAACACCTTTCAAACCTATATAACTGTCAATACAGAGGTTTAGACATCAGTACAGATTCCATACGGTCATTTAAAAAGCAACCAAAAGTTGTAACAAAACTGAATCTACACTTCAAAGGTTTTTAAAAAACATTTCCTCCAAAAGATGTTACGGAACTTGACATAACTTCAGAAAATACATTTCTCACAAGTTACCTCTTGTCTGAACGTGCACACCAAACCCCATGAGCTCGTCGGCCCACTACAACAAAAATCATCACTAAGGCCAAAGTCCTCATTCACAGGTTCATACCTACATCAGGGAGTTTCACCTATGAGTCTAAAACTCAGTAAGAACATATAAATACCCGTGTGCAGCTGCTATGCACTGAAATTTTCAAATACAGTGACATAAACATACATATGTTTCCTGGCAAGGGGCAGAAGTGGAGCTTATAGAGAACTGGCAATGCCACTACAGCACACACAGATAACAGAATATACAAAAAGAACAGACCAGAACAGTAGGCCATCCCTGTCTCGCACTGAACCAATACATTACAGTCAATTTTATCTTTTCTTAACTTCAACTTGTGCATAAAGACATTTTTGCATGAAGCCTTTCGGGAAAAACGGGTATGCATGAACGTTTACCGTACTTAAGCAATAAAACGACAGCAGACAATTAAACATCAGAACATAAAGAAGAACATAACAGCTCAGAATTAGCATCTAACTGATCGCTACCCCAACCACCTGACATAAACTAAATACCTAGTATATCCGGATGTAGGCCTTAAGGGCCAGCCTACTATACGAACTTACCTGTTGTCCCAAAATAAGCACACTTTGCACTTGAAACCACATTCACGAAGCTATGACTGCACGAAAAAGGAATACCAAGCGTGCAAAGTGCTACGTAATAACCTAGGAAAATAAGCTTCAAACCTTTAGAAAACAAACACCAATGTGTTTTCATGTACAAACAGTGAGTTCCCTCCAAATTATCGTAACCTCGAAACTCCTAACAAAACTCAATTTTACTATTCAACTGCGGTTAGCTTTGCAGATGTTTACCTTAACTGGAGAAAACGAGGAAAGGAGTTGCCTTGGAAAGTTGCATTCGCCTGTAAGAGAGAAAACAAAAGGGGAGTGGAAGGCACAGATGAGAAAAAAAAGATGTTTCACGTAGTAGGAAGAGAAGAAGAACATGGCTTGCTTTAACCAAGTTGCAAGTGTCCAGCACTCCTTATTCCTTCCCACCACCGTAATTGTTATACCCTAATTTCCATTCCCCTTGGTTTCGAACCAAGGTGTTCTGTTTTTGGTTGATTTTAGTTTGGGTTTTCCATTGAATTATCATCTAAAATTCTCCGATCCGTTTCTCCTAGATCTCCCTTGGGGCATCCATCCAAAACTCCAATTAAATACGCATTTCATTAATGGCCAATAACTCCCATTTAATAGTCAAGGAATATTACATGCTAAAATTTCGGGTGGTACATTTTCCACCCACCTTAACAGAAAGTTTTCCCCACAATTTCCTAAGCAAAGAGGTCCGGATATTGTTCCTACCATCTTGTTGTCTTGTCTCATGTTGCTTCCTCCACGTTATGATTGCCCACACCACAAAACTTTCGCCAATGGACTATTGTGCGCAACACCTTGAGTGAAGGTACTAACTTATAGGCCTTTGCCTTCTATGTCAGCGTCCGGCATTGATACAAAGTCCACATGTTCCACGATCTGGTTGTATCTCGTAGACACTTTTCTCAGCACGAAACATGGAACGAACCATTATGAACTCCATCCATTGACTCTGCAACTGCAGTTCTGTAAGACCATACTCTCACACGGCTTTAACGATAGAAAAGGTCCAATGAACTTTGGGCTGAGTTTCCATTTCTTACCAAATCTCATACGCCCTTGAAAGGTTGACACTTTCAAATACCTATCGCTCTCTAGCGAACTCTAAGTCTCTTCTTCCTACGGTCTGTTCGTAACCTTCTGTCGACTCTGAGCCAATTTTGTTATCGTTGTTTGATAGCAGCAATCACATCGGACGTCTGCTGTAATAACTCAGGCCGATAAGCGTGGCTTCTTCGTCCCGACTTCATCCCAACACAATGGGGATCTACAATTCTGCCGTAGAAGAGCTTTCATAAGGAGCCATGTCAATGTACCTATAGCTATTGTTTAAGCGAACCTCCCACCAGCGGCAAATATCTACTACTCCAAGGACATGAATTCTAGCACACACGACCTTAAACATATCCTTCAGTATCTGGATCGTTCCTCTCTCATCGGATTGTTCGGCTACTGTATAAAGGCTGTGCCTTAAGTTTACTTCGTACCCAAGGAGTTCTGCAAACTTTTTCCAAAAACCTGGAGTGAATCTGGGATCCTGGTCTAGATGATCGACACCGAATGCCATGGCCTTGAATAGCTCACTAATATACGCTCTGCGTACTGTCCATGGCGTACTTCGCTTCATAGTAAAAATGGGCCAACTTCTAAATCTTCCACTATGACCCAAATTGTATATTGCCCTTAGCTGCCTTGGAAGCCCAATAAAATCCATCTTGTTTTCTCTCCCTTTCCCTTCGGGGATCAATGATCGGCTGAATGTGTCCACCTGGTCCATAGGATGTTCAGCCTGACTTGTGACCTATCATGCAAGACTCTACGTATTTGGCTACGTTCATTCTTCATACTGGGCCACCCGAAGTGAAGTTTCAAGTCTGATACATCTTTGTGGCTTCAGATTCACAGAGAAAGAAGAGATGGCTTCCGCAGATGTTCTTTCGTATCTCTTCGTCTCTCGGACCATACCACACTGTTCCCTTTGAACTTCAGAATACCATCTCCCAAGATACTGAAATCCGAAAGGCCATGTAACTTTGTTCACAGACAGTCCATCTCCTTTGAATTGGTCTTCTGGGCGGTCTTTAATTTGGTCCGTATGGTGGGCCGTAGTGGCAAGTCTGCTATATGGCGAGCGTCCATCAACTATCTCCAATCAAACTTGCTGTATCTCTTTCCTCAAAGGCATTGATACGGCCCGACGTAGCCGTTGGCATATACTGGCATCCTGCTCGTTCTCAGCTACCACATTACTTTACCAGGATGGTATTAATCTCAACATCAGTAATCTTTCAATTCACAATTCAACCACCGTCTTTTTGTCTCATGTTTACTCTTTCTTCTGGGTAAATTGTACTTCAGCTTTGTGATCAACAAAACACCTCACATGATGTCCGTACAAGTGTGTGTCTCCATAACTTTCAACGCAACTACAACTGCCGCCTACTCGAGGTCATGTGTAGGGTATTGTTTGTTCATGATTCTTCATTGTCTGATGCTATGCTCCCACTTCCCTTCTTGCATTAATACACATCCCAAGCCAACCTGGACCATCACAATTATAACGCTAATTTTTGTCGTCTTCAATTGGCATACTAACAAGGAGCATGGTTATTTCTGCTTAAGTATCTGAAAAACTCACCTCACAAGCTTCAGACCAACGTGAATGTGATGTCTTTTTCCTCACTTAGTTTGTCATAAGCTTTGCACTATTACGAAAATTCCCTTGATGAACTTTCTGTAATAACCACTAACCTCCAACAAACTCGATCTCACTGCATTTCCCGGTCTTCCATTCTTTCATGGCCAGAATCTTGGCTGAGCCCAGCCACTCCTTCTTCCGACCACAGATGGCCTAGGAAGTTACTCCTGCTCACCAGAATTCAACACTTCGAACAACTTGGCGTAACAATTGGTGTGTTTCAGAGTTGATAGCACATATTGCTCCAGTTTGCTCCTCGTGTTTCGGCCTTACTTCTAGAGTAAACCAGGATGTCGTCGATGAAGACATTACAAATTTAATCCAAATCTTAGCATATCCGTTCATCAAGTCCATATGCCGCCGGGCGTTAGTCAATCCAAAAGACAGTACCAAGAACATCGTAGTTCCGTACCGGTTCCTAAAGCGTCTTGGGAAATCATCAGCCCTGACCTTCACTGGTAATTAACGGAGCGCAATCAATTTTTGAGAATACCCGATCCCTTTGTTAGTTTCCATAAATCTCGATCCTCGGCACGGTACTTATTGTTTTATGGTCAATTTGTTTTCACTCACGATAATCATGCACATGTATAGGGACCCCATCCTTCTTCTTAACAAATAGGGACTGGAGCCCCCCACAGAGAGAAGCTAGGGGGCGCACACAAGCCCTTGTTCACCAATTCCTTTGCTGAGCCTTCACTTCCTCACTCTATTGGTGCCATACGGTACAATTCTCATACCGTTCAGCCAACAGAATATACGTCAATTCAGAACTCGATTTCAACGATCAGTGGCAATCCCGTTAGTCATCTAAGAAAACCTTTGAGAAGTCCGAACTACCTAATATTTTGTAGTTCCACCCTACTTTGCCTTGAACATCGTAGCTACTGGGCCAAGAAATCCGTGCATCTTGACCTCATCAGCTGGTATCTTTCAAGAAGATATAACAAGCATTACAGGTGTTTTCTTTGGTATGTGCCTGATAGGAGCACTCTACCCTCGTCGGGCACTTAAACGACACTAGCAGCTTCGGACTGCAGTTGATGGTGCTTAATGTCTAAGCCAGTCCATCCCAGAATAACACTCGTATCCTTTCATACCGAGGACGATAAGGTTGGCATATAACTTCTCTGTTCTCCTACTGACGTATCATCCCGTACAACCTGCTCGGATTCATAAACTCTCCGACCGTAGCTATAATGCTGTTATGGCTTACTGACGCGTACAACAAAACTCCTGTTCTAACTCCAGTCCATTGCCACAAACGAATGTGGTGGCCCCCCGTGTCCCAAAGGTATAAGCAGGTTGCATCACATAATTGCATTGTACCCGTATGCTGTTGCAGGCGATAATCATCATCATCCTCCATCATGCAACTCTTGTACGGTCCTGAAAATTTTTTGGTCTCGTGTCCCCGGCATTGGCACTCGGACGGGATGCCCCTCTTTGCACATCCGAAGCATGGCCGGATAATGGTCTTATTTCGCCCCTATGAAGTTTCTGGGCATCGCGGGCATGCTAAAAGTTAGGAGCACTCCATTGGTCTCTCCCTTGTCTTGATAAGTGTGTGTCTCATTGGCCTCTTAATGCCTCCTTTCTGTTCTGTTGAGGTTGCAATCTGACCCCATTTGTTGTTGTTGCTGTAGAGGGCATCACGAAGATTCTCCTTTCTCTTGACTTACCTATATCCTCTGAGACTTCACCTCTAAGGTCGTCCAACTGAAGCCTTGGCGCACTACCTCTATACATAGGGCCTCGTCAAACTCCCCGCGTATAAATCCTTCGAAGAGGTCCAGCTTCAAACCTGAATCATGGTCACCTTGTTTTCCGTCGTGGCTACCAAATGAGTTCATAGAGGGATAAGTATTCAAACTTTTGAACATATTCGGCCAACCAATCCATATTGGGTCGGTAGCGAAGATTCTATCATCTTTTCCTTCTCGCACTTCTGTGCAAATACTTCTCATAGCAGATTTTCATTTAAAATCCATCCCAGCTTAACGCGCAACCGTTGTTGCCTGGATGGTGTCCCCAAAATCCTCCTGCAATTCTTGGTGAGCTGATACGTGGCCACATAGACCTTCCTTATTTTTCTTCCACCATCTACGCATCTAACATTCTCTCTATCTGCCTCCTTCCCAGCGTGAGTTGGGTCGTAATATTCCATCAGAATTAGGCGGCAGGAGCGCCTGGAATCTATCTGCCACTGGTGCGCGTGAAGTCAATTCCCATGAGTAGGATTATTATTCCCGTGTCTTCTTGGGCCATCATACTTTTCCACCATGCAGACTTTACACCCACCAGCCATTTATTCTGTCAATAGCCACGAGAACTTTCGCTTGCTTCATCTTGTTGCCTCTCCCATGTCTCAGAAAATCCTATAAAAGAATACTAAATTTAATAAATAGAAACTTTTAACGTGAACATAAACACTTACAGTTGGTGGAGCGATCTCACGTGTGGGTTTGGCAGTCTGACAGTTTACAAATCGCTTTTAAAACCTGATTTTTCTCTGATACCATTTCTGTCACACCCTAACCCGATCGCAGGCCGGGAGCCCTCAATCTCTCCCCTCACCGTGACATTTAACAGAGAACGGGACATATATTATTGTTTTTGATAAACAGACAGACAACCTTTAAGCTCAAACCCTTAAAGCATTACAGAGAGAGAGAACTTTCTCTGGAGTTGAAAACGGGGGCTAAATGGTAAAACTTAAACAGACTGAAATAAATTACAGAAGGAAATCAGACTACTTGGAACATTAAATAAAAAAGACTGGAGGACGGACGGGCGCATGCAGAAACGACGTAATAAATACCTGGTAGTGAACATAAATGAGAATATAAACTTAAAAGACAATTTGAAATGAAATATGCTCAGTGATACCGAATCGGTGATCTATGGCCGAAGGAGTAAATAAAACGGGGCCGTAAGAACGTCGGCATAGACAAAGCCGAAATGCAGTAAACTGGCGGGCGATATAGACTAGCGATGGATGTGAATAAGACCAAGCGTGAACATAAACAGCGGTAGAATTAAAACGATGACGTCAGGCGGAAGTGTGGATGACGTCAGGCGGAAGATGTAAATAACTGGGCGGAAGAATATGGATGAACGTCAGCGAAGATGAAATTTTAAAGGCAGCGGTGGATGCATCAGATGCCTGTTCACCGGTATAGGGAACTTACGACAAAAATGCAACTGTTCACCGGTGGAGTGAACTACAGACAGAAACCGGTTTGTAACCGGTGGATGACTAATCGGAAAATGTAGTTTTAAAATGCAGAATTTGACAACCTTTTTATAGAAAAAGTTATAATCAGGGAACATCCAAACAGAACGAATAGAGGTTTTAAGACTTTCAGACCCATTCCAAACAAGGTTGTAAAACATATTTTAACAAGAGATTCCACAAACACAGACGGCAATGGATAGCTCATAATTCGCGACCACCATGCACAACGAAAAAGGAAAACCCAGCAGTTCCAGATTTTTCAACACATTCAAACATATATACAATTCAAATACAGATTTTTAGACATCAGTACAGAGCCAATACGTCTTTTAAAAAAAGAAACACAAAGTTTGTACAAACGTGACCTACACTTCCAGGTGTTTTAAACTTCCAAAAGATGTTACAGACCTTGACATAACTTCAGAAATACCTTCTCACAGAGTAACTTTGTTCTGACTGCCGCCCCACCCGCCAGACAACAAACCCCATGAGCTCGATCCGCCAACTACACAAATCAATCATACTTGAGGCTCAAAGTCCCATTCCGGGTTCAGTACCTACATCAGGAAGTTCACCTATGAGTCTAAAACTCAGTAGCGAACATAAACTGCATGATGCATATGCTTGCATGAATTTCAAAAAATACGTTGACGAACATTACATTACGTTTCACTGCTCAGAGGGTAAGTGGGGGCTGATAGGGAACTTGCCAATTGCAACCGACAGGGACAACAGATATAAGAATTAACAGAACAGAACAGAATAGAACGTAGGGCCAGTCCCCCCACACTTTAACCAATCAATTTAGTCAGCTTTTTATCTGTTCTTAACTTTCAAAAACTGTGCAGAAGACTTTTTTGGCATGAGCTTTCGGGAACATGTCTAGGCAGAACTTTACCAGTACTTACGCATAAAACGACAGCGGCATAACATTAAACATGGCAAAACATAAATAGAGACACAGACAACTCATAACTAACTCTAACTTTCTCTACCCGAAACCACCACCCTACATAAGTAATCCTAGTATGCTCCAGATGGGCATTAGGCCAGCCTACAATACGCCTTACCTGTTGTCCCGAAAATCCCTCGAAACTTTGCCACGTGAAACCACGGTGATTGCACAAACCTATGACGTGCCGGTAAATGGGAAATTAACAATCCTGCAAATGCTAACTATAACCTAGTATAATAGCTTCAAAACTCCATCAAACCTTTAGAAACAAACATGTGTTTTCACATGTAAAAACATGGTTCACCCAAATTATCGTAACCTCAACTCCAACAAACTCACATTTTAACTTATTCAAACTCGTTAGCTTTAGCAGATGTTTAACCTTAACTGGAGAAACTAGGAAAGAACGTTCTTGGAAGTTCCAGTTCCGTAAGAGAGAAAACACGAGGGGGAGTGGAAAGAGCATGATGAAGAAAAATAAAATTTCACGGATGAGGAAAGAGAAGAAGACATTGCGTCTTTAAACAAGTGCCAAGTGTACAAGCACTCGTAGTTCCTTCCACCACCTTAATTAGTTTACACTATTTGCCCTCCCCTTGGTTTCTAACCCATGTGTTCTGTTTGTGTTTGATTTTTTATTTGGTTTTCCAATTGAATTATATCTAAATTCTCCAATCCGTTTTCCCCTCTCTAGACATCCACATGAGCATCACAAACTCACCAGAAATAACCATTTCATTAATGGCCAATACATCCCATTTATAGTTCAAGAACTAATTCCGGTCTAAAATCCGAGTTTACAGAATCATCCTAAAACTTTAGTCCTGAACTCGCTACACTAATAATTAGCTTCCTTATCAACAAAAGTGGGGGGGGGGTTTGGTGGGGGGGGGGGGGGGGGGGAAAAAAAAACACTAAAGGGAGAAATTACCGAGGATATTTGATTTTGATGAACTCCACCTTAGTATTTGTCGATTATCGGGATAAGAGACATCCATGATCATCATATCTAAAAACTTACGACAATTTATCAATTGACTATTCTAGGATAAAAGAACTGTTCCTTCATAAGAGAGAATGATTAAGAATACCACCAAGCTATGTACACCCCTAAATACTGTACCCATGTTAATCCGCGTATACATTTTTCCTTTTCATTTTAAATACGTTGAGCGGAAATTAAATGATGGAGTCTACGTTGTAAATCACTTAAAAACAAAAACATTTATAAAACTTAAGTATTTAAAATAATTAATAAAACATAAAACACTTATCGATCGGTGGAGGGTTAAAACGGAAAACCAAGAGGAAAAGAAAGGCACGCTCCAGTCGCTTTATGGCTGCACATGCAGCGCCCGCTCGCTGCATTGTGCAGCTCCAGTCGCTGCACATTGCAGCGACCTGTCGCTGCCTTGTGCACGCCCAAAACTCTCCTGGAATCCGAGTTCCAGAGAGCTAAACCAATTATCACAGAGAGTTTCCACCTTAGTCTTTTTCCACAGTAAAAACTCATCTCTGTTTTCCATGTCCTCGAAATCAACGGAATTATGGTAAACAACTAAACATACTTTAAACTTTCGTAAAAACGAACTGCATAGATATTAATTTAATCCATAACCAGCTTAACGCCAACGTTGTTGGCATGGATGGTGTCCCACCAAATCCTGCATTCTTGGTGAGCTGATAAGGGGCAAATAGAACCTTCTTATTTTCTTCCACCTCTACGCATCTAAACATTCTCTCTATCTGCCGGCCATTCCTCAGCGTGAGTTGGGTCAGTAGATAGTCCATCAAATGTAGGCGGCAGGAGTCGCCTGAATCTATCTCCACTGGTGTCGCGTGAAGCATTCCCATGATTATTATTATTATTCCCGTTGTCTTCTTGGGCCATCATACGTTTCCACCATGCAGGACTGTACACCCACCAGCTCAGTTATTCTGTCAATAGCACGAGAACTTTCGCTTGCCTTCATCTTGTTGTCCTCTCACCATTTCTCAGAAAATCCTATAAAAAGAATAACTAATTTAATAAATAGAAACTTTTACGTGAACATAAACACTTACAGTTGGTGGAGCGATCTCACGTGGTGGGTTGTGCAGTCTGACAGTTTACAGAATCGCTTTTAAAACCTGATTTTTCTCTGATACCATTTCTGTAACGACCCTAGACCCGATCGCGGCCGAGGAGCCATCACTCCGTGACATTTAACAGAGAACGGGACATATATTATTTTTTTTGATAAACAGAGCAGACTAAACCTTTAAGAGCAAACCCTTAAAAGCATTACAGAGAGAGAGAACTTTCTCTGGATTTGAAAACTGGGAGCTAAATGGTAAAACAGTTAAACAGGACTGCAAAATAAATTACAGAAGGAAATCAGACTACTTGGAACATTTAAATAAAAAGACTGGATGGACGACGGGCATGCAGAGAACGACGTGATAAAATACATGTAGTGAAAATAATGAGAAATATAAACGAAAGACATATTGAAGAAATGCTACAGTGAATACCGGAATCGGGTGATCTATGGCCGAAGGAGTAAATAAAACGGGGCGGAAGACGTAGGCAGTAGACAAAGCCGAAAATGCAAGTAAACTGGGCGGGCGATATAGACTAGCGATGGATGTGAATAAGACAAAAGTGAACAATAAACAGCCGTAGAAGTAAACAGATGACGTCAGGCGGAAGATGTGGATGACGTCAGGCGGAAGATGGAAATACTGGGCGGAAGATATGGATGACGTCAGGCGGAAGAGAGAAATTTTAAAGGCAGCGGTGGATGCAGGCAGAAATGCACTGTTCACCGGTAGAGGTGAACTATAGACAAAAATGCACTGTTCACCGGTGGATGTGAACTACAGACAGAAACGGGTTAACCGGTGGATGTAATCGGAAAATGTAGTTTTAAAGGCAGAATTTGACAACCTTTTTATAGAAAAATGTATAAGCAGGGAACATCAAAACAGAACGCATAGAGGTTTTAGACTTTCAAGACCCGATTCAAAACAAGGTTGTAAAACATATTTGACAGAGATTCAAGAAACACAGACTGCATGGATAGCTCTAGAATTCGAGACCATCCATGCACAACCTAAAAAGGAAAAACCCTAGCAGTTCCAGAATATTTTCAACACATTTCAAAACATATATACAACTTTCAAATACAGAGGTTTTAGACATCAGTACAGATTCCATAAGTCGTTTTAAAAAGAACACAAAAGTTGTACAGAACTGAACCTACACTTCAAAGGTTTTTAAAAACTTCCAAAAGATGTTACAGAACTTGACATAACTTCAGAAAATACATTCTCACAGAGTTAACTCTTGTCTGACTGCAACAACCAAACCCCATGAGCTCGATCCGCCAACTACAACAAATCATCATCTTGAGGCTCAAAGTCCTCATTCACGGGTTCAGTACCTACATCAAGGAGTTCACCTATGAGTCTAAAACTCAGTAAGAACATATAAATGCAGTGATGCATATGCTATGCATGAATTTTCAGAATACAGTGACAGAACATTACATTACGTTTCACTGGCAGAGGGATATAAGTGGGGCTTATAGGGGAACTTGCAAGTGCACGACAGGGACAAACAGATATACAGAATATAACAGAACAGAACAGAATAGAACAGTAGGCCAGTCCCCGTCCCACACTTAACCAATACATTATAGTCAGATTTTATCTTTCTTAACTTCAAAACGTGTGCAGAAGACATTTTTGCATGAGCTTTCGGGAAAAATGTCTATGCATGAACTTTTACAGTACTTAAGCATAAAACGACAGACGGACAGAATTAAAACAGCAAAACATAAAGAGAGACACAGACAACTCATAACTTAACTCTAACTTTCTCTACCCGAAACCACCCGACATAAGTAATCCTAGTATCTCCATGATGTAGGGCCTTAAGGGCCAGCCTACAGATACGAACTTACCTGTTGTCCGAAAAGCAGCAAACTTTGCACGTGAAACCACGGTGATGCACAAACCTATGACGTGCACGTAAAGGGAAATTAACAAGCTGCAAATGCTAACTAATAACCTAGTAGAATAAGCTTCAAACTCCATTCAAACCTTTAGAAAACAAATCAATGTGTTTTCATGTAAAAACAGTGAGTTCACTCCAAATTATCGTAACCTCAAACTCCAACAAAACTCACATTTTAACTTATTCAAACTCGTTAGCTTTAGCAGATGTTTACCTTAACTGGAGAAAACGGAGGAAAGAAAGTTCTTGGAAAGGTTCCAGTTGCCTGGAAGAGAGAAAACAGAGGGGGAGTGGAAGGAAGCAGATGAGAAAAATAAAGATTTCACGTAGGAGGAAAGAGAAGAAGAACATGGCTTCTTTAACAAGTTGCCAAGTGTCAAGCACTCATTAGTTCCTTCCCACCAACCTTAATTAGTTTACCTAATTTGCCCTCCCCTTGGTTTCTAACCCAGGTGTTCTGTTTTGGTTGATTTTTAGTTTGGTTTTCCAATTGAATTATTATCTAAATTCTCCAATCCGTTTTCTCTAGACATCCACATGGAGCATCACAAAACTCCAATGAAATACGCATTTCATTAATGGCCAATACATCCCATTTAATAGTTCAAGAACTAATTACATGGCTAAAATGCCGAGTGTTACAGAATCATCCTAAAACTTTAAGTACTTAACTCCTACACTATAAATTAGACATTCCTTATCAACAAAATGGTGAACACTAGAAGGAGAATTATCCGAGGAGAATTTGATTTTGATGAACTCAACATTAGTATATTTGTCGATTATAGGGATAAGATCATCCATGAGCAATCATATCTAAAAACTTACGACAATAGATATCAATTGAACTATTCTAGGATAAAAAGAAATGTTCCTTCAATAAGAGATAAAATGATTAAGGAAGACCACTCAAGGTATGTAACACCCCTAATACTGTACCCATTTTACCCGTATAAATTTTTCATTTCATTTTACACTTTGAGCGGAAATTAAATCGGAATTGAAGTCTACGTTGTAAATCACTTAAAACAAAAACATTTATAAACTTAAAGTATTTAAAAATAATTAATAAAACAATTAAAACACTTATCGATCGGTGGAGGGTAAAACCGGAAAACAGAGGAAAAGAAAGGCAGCGATCAGTCGCTGTAGGCGCTGCACAATGCAGCGCCCGATCGCTGCATTGTGCAGCGACCAGTCGCTGCACATTGCAGCGACCTGTCGCTGCCTTGTGCAGCGACCAAAACTCCTCTCTGGAATCCGAGATTCCAGAGAGCTAACCATTAATCACAGAGAGTTTCCACCTTACTTTTTCCACATAAAACTCATCTCTTTTTTCATGTCCTCAATCAACGAATTAAACAACCTAAACATACGTTAAACTTTCGTAAAAACGAACTGCATGGATACGTTTAAAAGTTGTCTAATCCTCCTGTTTCAAATTCCAAGCAGTTCCAGTAAAAACTATCATAACACAGATTATAACAGATTTCCAAAAAAAACGTTTAAAACATCAATTATGAACCTAACATCTAACCATATCCAAACATCCTAACATGTTCATCTATACATACGTATAATCCATTAAATCCCACAAAATACTCACACAGAAATCCCCACGGGTCAAAACGCACCGACTGCTCAGCACACTCCCACGGGCCATTCTCCGTCAACTACCTCATACGTCCGGAGGAGGAACGTCGTCCTCACCTGGCTCAATGTCACCTATAACGTCACCTACACCATACAGACACCTATGAGCTAACAGGCTCAGTAAATTCTACGTAAATGCAGATGCGTGCAGTGCATATGGAGTTCAGAAATCATACATAACAGAGTGTCGCAGACAGTATATCACCGAGATCTCATCCCCCTAACCGAAGGGGGCCCATCCAGCGGTCGGACTACCCCGTGCGGTTAGAGGAGGGGGGTACACGCTTACAACACGTACAGCCGTGCTTGAGCCCCACCTCGCGTGACCAGATAACAGATTACGTTCATTAATTACAGTACATGAGATGTGGTATCGGCCAGACCCTTAATCGGCCCGCACGATAGATCAAGAGCCCCCAATTTCTGGGCCACATTGTTTTCAGAAAACATCGTGCAGTGCAGAAATTCATTTTCATGCCAAGTTAAAATACGTGATGCATGGACAGTTCAATATAAAAGTAAACAAACAAGCATGCGTACCATCAAGACTATAAATGAAATAACCTACGAAACGTTTAAACCTAACTACTCAACCAATGCAATTAAAACAATCCATCCTCTAAGATCCTCGACGCTAAATCGAAGTACGGTGTAGACCAATCGGTCAGAGTAAGTCACGAGAACTTACCTTGAGCGTGCTGAATCTCAAGCCTCGTCCACGGGAGTCGGTTACCTAAGGCAAATTTACAATATTGTCAATACTACGCATCTAAACTTCCAATTGTCCAATTTAATAAAATTCTTAACTAAGGAACTTTCCTAAAGTTCTAACTTAACTAATCGAGACGTTTAAACGACCAATTCATGCTCGATAGTTCAAAATCACAACTTACGAACTTTTCCCGAAAATCCCTAAATTCTCAAATTTAACATTTTTCCACAATTCAATTTAACTTCATCCAATAACGTTTAATACGTTCAATACATCCTTAAACTATAACAACCTATCAATTTCGAACCCTAAATCTTGATTTTTAACGAAACCTAAATGAAACCCTAATTATTCCAACTCCGTATAAATCGAAATAAACACTCTAAGATCGTAGGTTCATACCTAGGGTAGCGAGAGGAGGAAGAATCACGAAGAAAAAGAAACGAACGGAGCACGAATCGGAGGAGAATCGCCCACGGCCGAGAGAGAAATCGCGAGGGAGAAGGTTCTGTTTCTCGCGGCCAGAGAAGAAAATGAAGAAGAAGAGAAACACTTATGATTTTATAAAATTGGTTTGGTAGATTACCAAAATGCCCTTAGCTCTTGTTTCGTCCTTTGTTTCGTTAATTAACTATCGATTCGGTTTCCTCAAACTTCCTTATTTCACCAACATGTCCAACTTATTATTTAAGACTTAACAAAACTATCCGTTCGCAAAACGGACTTCGTTTACTATTTTTACTAAAACGTCCTTTACATTACGATAGAGGCAATTACTCGGAATATAGCGTTTAATCTCCGAAAATTTCCATAATTTCTTTAAAATTCCTATTAATCGTTAGGATCGTAATGACGCTTTCCGTTTGCAAAACTGATTTGATTTGACATATTTATGAAAATGCCATTATATAATAAAGTATGAATATCATATATTAAATCAAAAATCCGTACAAGCCGGATATTACATTCTACCCACCTTATTTAGAATTTTGTCCACAAAATTAAATCATACAAATAGCTCAGGATATTTAGCATCACATCCTGCTGTCGCTCCCACGTAGCCTCTTCCACCTCGTGGTTGCGCCACAAGACTTTGACCAGTAGAATCTCTTTGTTGCGTAAGACTTTGGTGGAATACTCCAAAATGCGTACCGGCCCCACCTCGTAAGTCAAGGTAGGCTGTACCTCGATCTCTGTAGCCTCCACGACGTGCGATGGATCACGTAAACATCTCCGAAGCATAGATACGTGGAATACATCATGGATACTCTCCATAGAAGCCGGAAGCTGTAGTCAATACGCCATCTTCCCGATCCTCTTCAGAATAGGAAAAGGCCCCACATAACGAGGGTTTAACTTACCCCTCCTTCCAAATCTCGCAACGCCTTTGAACGGAGAAACTTTAAGGTAGACCTCGTCACCTTCTTCAAACTCTAGCTCTCTCCGTCTAGTGTCAGCATAGCTCTTCTGTCTGCTCTGAGCTACCTCGATACGCTGTCGGATAATGGCAATCTTCTCTGCCGTCTGCTGTAGAATCTCTGGACCAACGATGCTGGCCTCGCCAACCTCGTCCCAATATAACGGAGACCTACACTTGCGACCATACAGCGCCTCATATGGAGCCATGCCAATCGTAGCCTGGAAGCTGTTGTTGTACGAGAACTCGATCAGTGGCAAATACCTGCTCCACGATCCCTGAAACTCCAGCACACATGCTCTGAGCATATCCTCCAGAATCTGATTCGTCCTCTCTGTCTGTCCATCAGTCTGAGGATGAAATGCGGTGCTGAAATTAAGCTGAGTCCCCATAGCTTTGTGCAGACTCTTCCAGAATTTCGAGGTAAATCTCGGATCTCGATCTGAGACAATAGAATCTGGCACGCCATGCAGTCTGACAATCTCCTACACATAAAGCTCGGCGAGCTGATCCATGGACGATGTCATCCTCACAGATAACAAGTGGGCCGACTTTGTCAATCGGTCCACAATAACCCATATGCCGTCATGGCCCTTCGTCGTCCTCGGGAGCCCCACAATGAAATCCATAGAGATTTGCTCCCACTTCCACTCCGGAATCGGCAGTGGCAATAACGTTTCGGCCGGTCTCTGGTGCTCTGCCTTCACCTGTTGACATACTAAACAGGTCTCAACGTACTTGGCAACCTCCCTCTTCATGTTCGGCCACCAGAAGTGCTGTTTCAAATCCCGGTACATCTTGGTACTCCTCGGGTGCACAGAATATGCCGAAGAATGTGCCTCGGCCAATATCTCCTTCTTCAGATCCTCGTCACTAGGCACGTACCACCTATGCCTGAACTTCAGAATACCATCATCAGATAAATGGAAATCCGACGAGTCTCCCAAGGTCATACTCGATCGAAGCTCCATACACTCTGAATCACTCTGCTGAGCCTCACGTATACGACCAAGAATAGTCGGCCTGAGAGAAATGTTGGCGAGCATACTGGATAACTTAGCCACTATCTCGACATCGAATCTCTCAATCTCAGACCGCAGCGTAACTGACATCGCTGCTAATGAAGGCTGACTCGCAGAAGGCATTCTACTCAAGGCATCAGCAACCTTGTTCGCTTTTCCCGGATGGTACTTGATATCAAAATCATAGTCTTTGACAAACTCAAGCCATCTTTTCTGTCGCATGTTCAGCTCCTTCTGCGTAAATAAGTACTTCAGGCTCTTGTGGTCGGAAAATATCTCGCACTGCTGCCCATACAAGTAATGTCTCCATATCTTCAGTGCGAAGACCACAGCTGCTAACTCAAGGTCGTGCGTAGGGTAATTCTGCTCGTATGACTTCAACTGCCGAGAAGCATATGCAATAACTCTACCCTCCTGCATCAATACACAACCCAGTCCCACTCCAGATGCATCGCAGTAAATACTGAATCTGACACCTTCAACAGGTAGCGCCAGTACTGGAGCGGTGGTCAATCTCTGCTTAAGCTCCATAAAACTATCATCACAAGTAGACGACCATATAAATCTCTCGTTCTTCCGAGTCAGTTGTGAAAGGGGAAGTGCGATCTTCGAGAATCCCTCTATAAATTTTTGATAATAGCCAGCTAATCCGAGAAATCCATGCACCTCACGTACGTTCTTCGGCTGTGGCCAATCTCTGACCGCCTGAACTTTGCTCGGATCAACAGAAACTCCATCCTGCGATATGACATGGCCAAGAAAACTGACCCGATCCAACCAAAATTCGCATTTGGAGAACTTCGGATACAACTGGTGCTGACATAGGGTCCTCAGAACAATCCTCAGATGCTCCTCGTGTTCTTCCTTCATTTTAGAGTAGATCAATATGTCGTCAATGAAAACCACCACGAACTTGTCCAGATACTCCTTAAAGACACGGTTCATCAGATCCATAAACGCTGCAGGGGCATTAGTAAGTCCAAAAGACATGACAAGGAACTCATAATGCCCATACCTCGTTCGGAAAGCCGTCTTCGGTACATCATCCATCCGGACCTTCAACTGATTGTAACCCGAGCGTAGATCAATCCTCGAAAATACTCGGGCACCTTGCAGCTGATCAAACAAATCGTCAATCCGGGGCAGTGGATACTTATTCTTCACCGTCAATTTGTTCAACTCCCTGTAATCAATGCACATCCTGAGGGTCCCGTCTTTCTTCTTGACGAATAGAACAGGAGCACCCCAGGGTGAAACACTGGGTCGAATAAATCCCTTTTCTAACAGCTCATCAAGCTGAGTCCTCAGCTCTCTCAACTCAGCTGGTGCCAATCGATACGGGTTCTTGAACCTCGGCGCGGAGTTTGGATAGACATCGATAGTGAACTCGATCTCCCGGTCTGGTGGTAATCCGGGAAGATCATCAAGAAAGATCCCAGAGAACTCTCTGACAATAGGAATGTCGCTCGGCTTCGCTGAGCAACTGACAATCAAATACAGAGGCCAAATAAATAGAGCACGCTCCTTTAAACTGCTCGTTGACCTTCATGGAATAAGAAATAGACGAGCTACTCAATCTGCTCATCGCCTGATAAGAAAACTCGGCTCTATCCGGGGGTCGGAAGGTCACAATCCCGGATCGACAGTCGATGGTGGCGTAGTGCTACGCAAGCCAGTCCATCCCTAAGATAAGATCATAATGCTCGATGCCCATAACAATAAGGCGAGCATAGAGGGTGCGATCCCCAATCGAGATAATATTGCCCTGAACAATACGACCTGACTGCATACGCTCTCCTGAAGGTAGCATCACACTATACTCGCATTCTGCTAACTCAGGCGCAAGCCTCAATCTCGACACACAAGCGGTGGAAACAAAAGAATGTGTAGCCCCAGTGTCTAATAAAGAAAATACAGGAACGCTAGTAATCAATATAGTACCTGCTATCACGGCAGGCTTATCCTCGTTATCAACATCACCAGGCTCGATAAAAGCGAAGATCCTGGGCATAACTCCTCTGATCTCCGCCTAACTGGTCTCGGCCAGGCTTCGGGCAATCTCTGACGTAATGGCCAAGTTCCCCACATCTAAAGCATCGGTTAGTGCCAACACGACAATCACCACTGTGTTCCCTCTGACATAAGGGGCACCACGGTATCTGAGAAGCCCCCTGTACTTGCTTCCCTTTACCCCGATCGTTACCTCCCTCAAGAGGTCTCTTCACACCCCTCGGCTGCTGCTGAGGCGGCTGTGCTCTCGGCTGCCCTCCTCGGTTCTGTGACTGAGGATGGATCTCTCGAAAGAAGCCCTTCGCTGGCTCCCTCGGTCTAACACAAGTGGCTCTGGCAGCCTCAATATCCAGAGCTCTGGCCGTAATATCAGAATAGGACACATCAATAATAACCGAGACCACGACGTGCATCCGAATCTCCGGATTAAGTCCCTCCATAAACTGGTGCACCTTCTCCTCATTATCGCTAACAAGACGAGGTGCAAACCTGGATAACGCCTCAAACTTCCGAATATAATCAGCAACTAAACCTGTCTGCTTCAGCTGCATAAACTCGTTCCTCTTGGCCACCCTCACTGTGCGGCTGAAATACTTATCAAAGAATAGAAACTTGAATCGATCCCAAGTCATAATAGATACGTCCGTCGTCACCTTAATCGAATCCCACCAGAAACGGGCATCCATCGCTAAGTGAAAGGTAGCATACGCCACCTTGCTCCCGTTCCCCACCTCGGCATAAGCTAACATATCCTCCATAACTCGGATCCATTCCTCAGCAACAGTAGGATCCGATGATCGACCATCAAATACTGGAGGCCGTAGGCCCTGAAACTTCTGCATGCCCTGGTTATTGGGAACTATCAAATCGTGGGCTCTCTGGTTCTCCAGATTCACTAAGTCCGTAATATGTTGCGCTTGCCGGTCCATATGCTGAGACTGGCAATCTATCAACTCCGTAAATCGATCTAGCGCGTCATCTCTAGGATCTCTTCCTCGAGTCATAGTGTATAAAGCCTAAAACAAATTAAACAGATAATCCTAAGAAACAAAATCAAATGAAGCTATGAACAGACTTACAGTTGATGAAGGATGTCCGCGTAGTGGCTGTGCAGTCGAGCAGTCTACAGAACCGATTTTAAAACCCGGGGGCTCTGATACCATAAATGTAACACCCTTAATACTGTACCCATTTTACCCGTATAAATTTTTCATTTCATTTTACACTTTGAGCGGAAATTAAATCGGAATTGAAGTCTACGATGTAAATCACTTAAAACAAAAACATTTATAAACTTAAACTATTTAAAAATAATTAATAAAACAATTAAAACACTTATCGATCGGTGGAGGGTAAAACCGGAAAACAGAGGAAAAGAAAGGCAGCGATCAGTCGCTGTGGTGTGCAGCGACCAAAACTCCTCTCTGGAATCCGAGATTCCAGAGAGCTAACCATTAATCACAGAGAGTTTCCACCTTACTTTTTCCACATAAAACTCATCTCTTTTTTCATGTCCTCAATCAACGAATTAAACAACCTAAACATACGTTAAACTTTCGTAAAAACGAACTGCATGGATACGTTTAAAAGTTGTCTAATCCTCCTGTTTCAAATTCCAAGTAGTTCCAGTAAAAACTATCATAACACATATTATAACAGATTTCCAAAAAAAACGTTTAAAACATCAATTATGAACCTAACATCTAACCATATCCAAACATCCTAACATGTTCGTCTATACATACGTATAATCCATTAAATCCCACAAAATACTCACACAGACATCCCCACGGGTCAAAATGCACCGACTACTCAGCACACTCCCACGGGCCATTCTCCGTCAACTGCCTTATACGTCCGGAGGAGGAACGTCGTCCTCACCTGGCTCAATGTCACCTATAACGTCACCTACACCATACAGACACCTATGAGCTAACAGACTCAGTAAATTCTACGTAAATGCAGATGCGTGCAGTGCATATGGAGTTCAGAAATCATACATAACAGAGCGTCGCAGACAGTATATCATCGAGATCTCATCCCCCTAACCGAAGGGGGCCCATCCAGCGGTCGGACTACCCCGTGCGGTTAGAGGAGGGGGGTACACGATTACAACACGTACAGCCGTGCCTGAGCCCCACCTCGCGTGACCAGATAACAGATTACGTTCATTAATTACAGTACATGAGATGTGGTATCGGCCAGACCCTTAATCGGCCCGCACGATAGATCAAGAGCCCCCAATTTCTGGGCCACATTGTTTTCAGAAAACATCGTGCAGTGCAGAAATTCATTTTCATGCCAAGTTAAAATACGTGATGCATGGACAGTTCAATATAAAAGTAAACAAACAAGCATGCGTACCATCAAGACTATAAATGAAATAACCTACGAAACGTTTAAACCTAACTACTCAACCAAAGCAATTAAAACAATCCATCCTCTAAGATCCTCGACGCTAAATCGAAGTACGGTGTAGACCAATCGGTCAGAGTAAGTCACGAGAACTTACCTTGAGCGTGCTGAATCTCAAGCCTCATCCACGGGAGTCGGTTACCTAAGGCAAATTTACAATATTGTCAATACTACGCATCTAAACTTCCAATTGTCCAATTTAATAAAATTCTTAACTAAGAAACTTTCCTAAAGTTCTAACTTAACTAATCGAGACGTTTAAACGACCAATTCATGCTCGATAGTTCAAAATCACAACTTACGAACTTTTCCCGAAAATCCCTAAATTCTCAAATTTAACATTTTTCCAAATTCAATTTAACTTCGTCCAATAACGTTTAATACGTTCAATACGTCCTTAAACTATAACAACCTATCAATTTCGAACCCTAAATCTTGATTTTTAACGAAACCCTAATTATTCCAACTCCGTATAAATCGAAATAAACACTCTAAGATCGTAGGTTCATACCTAGGGTAGCGAGAGGAGGAAGAATCATGAAGAAAACGAAACGAACGGAGCGCGAATCGGAGGAGAATCGCCCACGGCCGAGAGAGAAATCGCGAGGGAGAAGGTTCTGTTTCTCGCGGCCAGAGAAGAAAATGAAGAAGAAGAGAAACACTTATGATTTTATAAAATTGGTTTGGTAGATTACCAAAATGCCCTTAGCTCTTGTTTCGTCCTTTGTTTCGTTAATTAACTATCGATTCGGTTTCCTCAAACTTTCTTATTTCACCAACATGTCCAACTTATTATTTAGGACTTAACAAAACTATCTGTTCGCAAAACGGACTTCGTTTACTATTTTTACTAAAACGTCCTTTACATTACGATAGAGGCAATTACTTGGAATATAGCGTTTAATCTCCGAAAATTTCCATAATTTCTTTAAAATTCCTATTAATCGTTAGGATCGTAATGACGCTTTCCGTTTGCGAAACTGATTTGATTTGACATATTTATGAAAATGCCATTATATAATAAAGTATGAATATCATATATTAAATCAAAAATCCGTACAAGCTGGATATTACAAGGTATTATCTTAACTCTTCTAATTTTAAGAATCAATATTGTCATAATTATCCATCCACTTACGGAGAAAACTTAAAAGATAAAATGGGGTTAAGAAATATGATCAATCGTCAACCAATTTTACCTTCCAAACCGATTGATGATAGGTGTGTAAGACAACTAGATAAAGTTATACACAAACTAGAAGTTGTTAGCCAATTTTTGGACAAAGAATCTTTGGAGAAAATTACAAAATCACTAGCCATCCCTAGACCACCACCTCTTATGCCCCAAAAGCCTAATGAACTTAGTGAAGAATTTCTAAGTGAGGATGATGATGAAGAGACTATAGAGGAATCCCCTAGCTTAAGTGAAGTGGAGATAGAAGAAGAGATTTGTCATCCCAAAGAAGGTCCACTTGTTGTAATGGACAATCAAGTGGATGAAGAAAGCGTTGGAGACGACCTCATTGAAAATTTTGAGGTTGATGAACAATTAAAAGAAATCTTCTGTCCAAAAGAAGTTTTCCTATTTGGCTTTGATGGACCAAAGGTCAAAGAAGTAAGTGAAGTAGAAGAAGTGTCATAAGAACATTTAGATTGTAGGATTAACTCCTCGAAAACTTATTTAAATTCTTGTGAACAAAAGGAGGAAGATAATTGTGAGTTGATAGGAAGAGATTATGAAGAGATTCCCTCTCTAGAGGATGAACCCTTGGAACCGCAACTCATATTGGGTGAAGAGCCATCAAACTTGAATGGTCAAAAGAAACCCTACCCCTTGAAAGAAGTGACAATATGGCATATACCCTGTCAAGTAAAGAAAGTTTATAATTTGGAGTTAAAGGATGAGCTTTCTATGCTAACCCTTAAGGATGAAGCTCCATTATTAAGTTTGCCACAAACTCAAGTGGAACCACCTCTTATCTTGGAATCCCAAGCATCCTTGAAAGAATTTTAGTGAAGAGAATATCTTTGGGATTGGTAACATGATCATTGACTCGTCTTATTCTATCCAATTTGATGATATGGCCAATTTGACTTCAAACCAATTTGTGGAGACTTCCATCTTTGCTAGAGAAATTTTGAAGGAAGTATTTTATGTCTTAGATCCTAGAATTAATGATGATAATACCCATTATGGACCTAGCGTGACCCCTAAATTTTCTAACTTGCAATTGGTGAACTAGCCAAATAACTAATATTCTCATTTGGACGTTACCAATTTTACCATCGTACTAAGGAAAAGGAATTAGTTGATTTGGTAACCACAAGATATCCACCCTCCGTCCATTTGATCACTTGGCTTCTAAGGATAGGTTGGAATTGAGATTACGATCATGTTGAGCCTACATTTGTGGTCAAAATTTTAAAAGGACTAATTCTTTGGATAAAAGAGTATAATGAGGACATCGTGCTATCACATTTAGAATCTTGTTACCTTCGAAACCTTCACTCCACCATCTAGCAAACGCCCTTCGAAGTAGTTTATGGATTCAATCCTACCACCTTTGCCAAATAACTTTTTGACAAGACCACCAAACTACCATACCAAGAAAACTATTGGTGGTTGAAAGGATTTCAACTCTATACCCTAATAAAGGACTACACTATCATCATATTCAAATTCAAATGCTTAGAGAGTTTAGTTAAGACCCTTGGTACTAATTTGGGAGATATCATCATCGAAAAGAAGTTAAACAATGGATTTGAGATCAAATCCTCAAATTACCCTGATAGGATGACATGCCTAGGGGTCTAATCACTTGAAAACCCGATAAATGCCCAAACTTTATTTATTCTCCTATCTTATTATGATGTTTCTTTTGTAGGTGTTGATCTAGTTGGGGATGCCACGTGGGATTCTAGCTCATTGGATATGGAGCAACCCCTCCACTTGCTAGCATGGGATACACGGATGGATTCGAAGCGTCATCGTACGAGAATTTGTCTTCTCGGCATCCTAAATGTGTAACCATTTATTTTATGCATATTTTTCTTTTTGTGAGAGTAAGGTATACCTATAAGCCTTACTCATATCATGCATTATATTGTTGGTTAAGGTTAGATGCATGCATGGTGGTTGGCTTTGGGTTGAAGACAATTGGCAACGGATCCCATAAGAAATCCGAAGTTAAAAGTTCTCCGATGAAAGTAGTACCATGTTGGGTGACCGACTGGGAAGTCCTCGCCAAACAAATCCATGAGGGGAAGATATTGGACTACGACCCAATCCCTAGAGCGGACAATTCTTATTAGAAAAAATGGTCCTTATAGAAACAAACTTCCAAGTATTGTTCTTGTGAAGAGCCGAGAGTTCATCGTGCATAGCGGTCATCCAAAGGGGATATTTTGAAGCTTGTAGAAAGGTTGTGGGTTCGACAGATGATTCAGCAGATAGAGCGCTTGGTTTGAAGATGCCAGCCTTGGACCGAGTCCTCATAGGATGATCATTTATAGTAGTTATAGGTTTGCTCCCATTAGTAGTGTGTTCGGGTAATAGAGGAGAGGAGGGAGTTTGAACAGGAGGAGTTGGGGTGGGAGATAAGGTGGAAGATAGGGTGTTTGTGTGGGGAGAGGATAAGGGTAAGGATAAAATCAGAATAGAAAAAGGAGGTGGTGATGAGATTGAGGATGAAACTGACGAGAAAGGAAAGGTAGATTCATCAAAAATGACATGAATAATAACATTTATGTTGAGAGCTATAGCCCAAGAAGAAACAATGAAGAGAACGAGGCTGTAATTTGTGGCGGTTAAAGGGGCGAAGGAAAGGAAAACACAGGTAGGGGTGGGCACGGGCCGGTTCGGTCCTGTTCCGAGCCTGGACCGAACCGGCCCCGAACGGTTTCGGGATTTTCATCCCGGAACCTGGACATGGCCGGTCCGGGCCCGGGACCAAACCTGGACCGCACCTGAAATTCCGGTCCGGTCCAGGTTCGGTCCCGGTTCCGGACCGGCGCCATTTTCTTTATACTGAAATTTCCAATTTTATCACCTAAAATTTCCAACATAATTTGCTTTTACTGCACCATTGTTGTAGACAATTACAGTAGGAAGATTTTGATCTGGATAGTTAGGAATGCAGTCCGTTGATATTATCTTAACAAATTTTGTCAATGGATATCTCCTTGCCAACTCTTCCAAACATTGCATTAATAATTCACATTCTGCAATTCTATGATAAGGTAACAATAATAAACAACTGAGAGACCCAATCACCAGTTTTGTAAGGAGAACTTGAAAATGTATTAAAGGTCATTACCCTTCCTTGTGAAGAATTACAACAACCCAGACATCAGATGGAGCTTGTGAAACTTCTCGCACAAAGTCCGATCCTGAAATCGGAAGCACTGATCCAAACTTTATGATTTTAACAGCTTCTCTCATCTCAGCCAGCCTCTTTTTCCTATTAATCAAGGGAGTTCAAATCAGAAAATATCACCAGTGACCATGACTTGTCATACTTTAAATCCAAATTTGAACTTCAATGATTCACTGGCAAGAAAATTGCAAAAATGAAAATGAAAGCTCTACGGTGTCTTAGAAGAATAGTTAGTTACTAGCTTATTTCTTCGTATTTCTCAAACTCTGGTTCTCACATTTGTAGAGGAGATCAATTCACTTGAGAGCAAAGCCAACATCTGTACCACATAAAATATCTGTTTTCTAATCCTAGTCTTTAAAGTGAAAAACAATACAGTAGTTTACATTTTACAATTAGTCACTTACAGTGAGCAGGCAGAGGAGAGTCGACGAGGTTCGCTTCTCTAGCAGTATGTTTGCAGCAATTGCAGGTCAGAGGCTCCGTGAATCGGAGGTCGCCGGCTTGGGGACACTTGACAGTAGAAGGAGCAGGGAGGTTTCAGGTGTTCAGAATTCGGCCCTCAGAACAGCCGAACAGGGGGGGAGACAGAAACTCTGGTCGGAGTTCGGCGCAGGGGAGATCGACACTTCGCCGTTCGCACTTCGCAGTTCGCACTGAAACTTTGCCGTTCGTAGTTCGTCGTTCGCACTTCACCGCTCGGGACTCGGTTCGACTTCGCACTTCGCCGTTCTCACCGAAACATCGACGTTAAAGCTTCACCGTTCGCGACTTCCAGCAGAGAGAGGCAGAGAGCGTCAGCGAGGCAACGAGAACGAAACGAGCTAGGTCGGGAATGGGAGACTCAGAACAGGAAGTCTGGGCTGGGCGAGTTATTTAGGTGCTGCGGTCCGGTCCGGTTCTTCGGGATTTTTAGGAGCTGAACCGAGGACTGGACCAAAGGTCCTCGGTTCCTAGTGTATTGAACTTGGACCGAACCTGCGGTCCATTGTTTATGGACCAATCCCGAACCGAACCCGCTGGTCCAGTCTGGTTCCCGGTCCACGGTCCGGTCCTGCCCACCCCTAAACACAGGCAGCCAAAAACACGAAGGTTGAAATAAGAAGAAGCAGAATGAAATAAACATTGGAAATGAGATTTGTTATTTAAAACTAGGGTAGGTAAAAGATTTATTAATGTAGTGGCAGTGGCAAAAGCATAAGGCAAGAACTTTTGAGATACAGAGGAATGAATAAGAAGAGCAAGTCCGGTTTCGACAATATGGCGATTTTTTCGCTTAGCTCGACCATTTTGATTTGGAGTGTATGGACACGAGACACGATAATGAATTCAAAAAGGTTGGAGAGAGATTGAAATTCACCACCACCGTTAAATTGAACGGATTTAATATTTTTACCAAATTGAGTTTGTACAAAGTTATGAAATTGCACGAAAGTATTGTGAACATCACTCTTTAATTTTAAACAGTAAAGCCAAGTGAAATGGGTGTAATTATCAATAAACAAGACAAAATAGCGAGCACCAGTAGTGGAATTAACAGGGGAAGGACCACAAACATCTGTGTGTACAAGATCAAAAGGTGACAAAGCATGAGAATTGGAAATTATAAAAGGCAACTAATGATGCTTGCTCATTTGACAAGGTATACAAAAATTGGGCAGCAAAGTTTTAGAACATGGTATATTTACAGGACAACAAAATACTCTTCAAAACAGGAAATGACGGATGGCCGAGGCAACAATGCCAGAGCTGGGAGGGGCTCTCTGTTGGAAGAGCAAGAACTGACGATAGGGCAGTCAAGGATAATGCTTGAAGGGTGGACGAGGTTTGGTACAACCCATTACAGAGGGAACCCTGGAGAAGAACTTAGTGAGAACATCGATCCTTCACAAAAAAATAGTGATAATGAAATTCAACAAAAATTGAGTTCTCACAGCACAATTGATTTACACTGAGCAAATTATGAGCAAGAAGAGGAGTATGGAAGACATTATTTAAATTGAGAGAATGATCAAGGGCCGAAATAGCAGTAGAGCCAAAATTGACAATGGGAATAGACGTACCGTCAGTGGTGAGGACTTGAGTGGAACCGATGTAAGGATTAGAGTGGTGTGTTAGTGATTTTCTACACTCTAACGCAAGTGTACGTGTCGCTAACGAAGTAATAAAGTAAGTAAAAGTCGATCCCACGAGGATATTTTTAATCAAATTTATCTTGCTATAAATTTCTATAAAATAAAGATGAAAATATTGAAATTAAATAAATAGTAAGGAATGATGAACTAAAATTACTTTAAATTAAATAAGACTAAAAATAGAAATGATTTAAAAAGGTAATTATGGAAAAAGCCTTGGTTATGGTTGATTTCCTCTTTACATGCAATTATTGCTGATGCTACATAGGGGTGGGCAAACCCGAAACCAACCCGAGGAACCGAACCAACCCGAGGGTTCGGTTCAGGTCCAAGAGGTGTTTTTTGTGTTTTGGTCGGGCTCACCAATACGCTTTCGGGTTCGGTTCGGGTGGAAGGCAAACCCGAACCGAACCGAAAAACTGAACCCTGGATGTTTGATTAATATGAATCATATTAGGGTGTCGGGTCGAGGACTCGGGCATTTTGGTTTAGGTCAGAAACTCAGAACGCCTCGACCCTCGTCCTCGCTCAACTCCTCCAGCCAGCCTCCACTCCTCGGCGCTCCAGTGGCAGCGACTGACGGTGATGGCTCCTTGGTGCTCCAGCAAGCGACAGACGACAAGCTCCGATAGACAACAGACGAGTGATGACTCCTCGCTCCGATTCACGCTCCAGCTCACTGTACCGCCTCCGATTTACGCTCTGGCTAATCAATTGTCTTGATCAATAAAACAGTTGGCTTCTGCTTCTCAAACCTAAATTTTACAACAAAATTTAGGTTTCTTCTCATTATGCTTTCAAATTGTTGTTAATTTTGCAGCTCCCTGGTCCTGTTCCCTAGTTGCTATCGGTCTCGTCAGACTGCTCCAGCGCTCTGTGCTCGAGCCTTCAGCCTCCAATCCAACAAATCAGACATGTATGTGTAATGTGTTTATAATTTTTTATTTATGTACTAGTAAAAATTAGGGTTGTGGGAGACTCTTCGAAATTGTTGATCGAGAGCATTGTTTGCTGTTTAAAATTATAGGGTGTTTATTTATGTAATTGTTGCTTGCTGTGAGTATGACTATTGATTGTGACATATTTGTGATATTTGATATAGAATTACTGAATTAGAATTTAGAAATTTGTGATATTTGCTATAGAATTGTTTGAATTTGTTTCATTAATTGAATGATGAACATGATTGTTGTTAATTGTTTTTTTAGGATGGAAACTAATGTGAATGATAGTAATTCGAAGAAAAGAAGTAGTTCCAATGCTTGTGATAACTTCACTTTGGATGAAAATTGTGATGAAAATGCACCTAAAGCTAGGTGTAACCACTGTGGTCAGTCATATGCATGTCAAATTGTACGAAATGGTACTTCAAATATGACCCGACATTTAAAGGTGTGTAAAAAGTATTTGTCACAATTGGATGTCAAACAAACAACATTGCCTTTTTTAAAGAAGGAAAGTGGGGGAGAATGTTCTAAAGTAGCAACATTTACTCAGATAGGGGGGCGTAAAGTGATTGCTAGCATGTTAATTAAGAATGAATTGCCTATGAGAATTGTTGAATGGGAAGGATTTAAAGAATGTCTTCAATATTTTCAAAATTCTTTTGTTATGCATTCTCGTAGAGCAGTAGCAAGAGATATTGAAACTATATACAACAATAAGAAAAGAAAGTTGAAAGAATTTATTAGTAGAAAAAGTCAAAGAGTGAGTTTAACTACTGATACTTGGACTTCGAATCAAAATATCAATTATATGGTTGTGACCGGTCATTTTATTGATGGTGATTGGAAGTTGCATAAAAAAATTTTGAATTTTTTCCAAATAGAAAATCACAAAGGTGAAACCATTGGAAAATTACTTGAAGACTGGTTGTTTAGCTGGGGCATTGAGAATGTTATGACCATTACTGTTGATAATGCATCACCTAATGATGTTGCAATTTCTTGTTTGATTAAGACTTTGCGTAATTGGCAGAGTTCGGTTGTTTTAGATGGAGAATTTATTCATGTTAGATGCTTTGCGCACATTTTAAATTTGATTGTTAATGATGGGTTGAAGAAACATCAACATTCAATTAGCAGGGTACGAAAAGCTGTCAAATATATCAAATCTTCCCCAGGAAGATTACAACAGTTTAAGAATTGTGTTGACAGTTGCAAGATTACATTTAAAGGAAATGTAACCCTGGATGTGTGCACTAGATGGAACTCTATGTATTTGATGCTAGATAATGCTGAGAAATATGAAAAAGCTTTTGAAAAAATGAGAGAATGTTACAACAATTTCATATCAGACCTCGATGAAGAAGGGCCTCTTACAAGTGAAGATTGGACAAATATTCGAGTATTTTGCAAGTTTTTGAATGTTTTTTATGCCTCAACTAACACTGTTTCAACTTCATTACATGTTATATTTAATTTGTATGTTAGTGAAGTATGTCAATTAAAGATGATCATTCAACAACATGCCATGGCTGACAATATGCTATTAAGGACAATGGCTTTAGGCATGCAAAATAAATTTGACAAGTATTGGGGCACTTTTGAAAGGTTCACTATTTTTGTCTTCGTGGCGGTCCTTCTCGATCCAAGATGCAAGTCAAAACTATTAAAACATTATCTAAGCATCTTGTTCGTGAATGATAGAGTTGCAGAGCTTATGAACAAAGTGAAGAATGTAATGGAAAGACTATGTTTGGATTTCAAAGGTGATTCAGATGATGGATGTCTAACTTCAAGGGTTGAGATTCCAAAGGCAACTAATATTGCAACCTCTACCTTCTTTGACAATTATGTAGAGTTTGATTGTGACGACTCTTACACTATTCCTAATTTTACCGTACAAATTTTTCATTTTATACTTAAATGGTTTAAACCTAACGTTTGGGTGGAAATAAACTTTTAAAATCGAAATCGTTGAAGTTATGCTTTTAAATCATTTGACAAAACTTAAAAAAATTTAAATAAAACTCAAAACAATTAATTAAAACAATTAAAATTTAATTAAAACAAATCGCGGAGCAAAAGGGACATTTGTCCCTAAAATGTTGGGGCCATCGATCGCCCAAAACAGGCGATCGATCGCCCCTCGGTGATCGCCTGTTTTGCCAGGCGATCGCCTCCCAGGTGATCGCAGATCGCCTGCCACCGAGGAGGGGCGATCGATCGCCTGGTTTCAGGCGATCGATCGCCACACGCTCTGGAATTTTTCCAAAGCGTGGCGATCCTTCGCGGTGACTGATCGCCACTCCTGGCGATCAGTCGCCACCCTCTCTGCCTCCCTCCATCTTCTTCTCCCTTTTTTTTTCTTTCTCTTTTCCATTATTTCCTTTTTCCTCTTCCAACCATTTTTCTTCCCACCCATACATCCTAACAATCACGATACACTCACCCATATCTTCATCCTTTTCACACTTCATCAATCACTCAAAATAAACGACTCAAAACACAATTTAAACATTAACTCATTTTCGTAAAAACTGCGTGGATATGTTTAAAACTATACAATTCCTCCTGCTTTTCATCACTAACAATTCCAATGAAAACTTTCCAAAAGAAATTCATAAAACGTTTAAAAACATAAAAAAAAACGTAAACCTATCAACTAATCAGATCCAAACATTCTAATATGTTCTAACTATACATTTTAACCTATCTAATCCACCATTAACCCTAAATATCCCCAAAAACCCTCAAAATACGTACATACACCCCCCACGGGTCGGGTTAAGCATCGACTGCGCCAGCACACCCCGCGAGCCATCCTCCGCCAACTGCGTCACTCCTCAGGTGGAGGGATCTCGTCCTCACCTAAGTCAAGATCACCTACACCATACAGACAATCTATGAGATAAAAATCTCAGCAAGCTTCGTAAATATAAATGCATGCTGTGCATATGAGTTCGTAAATCATGCAACATTTTCTTATCTTTACATAGGTTGTCATCGAGATCTCAACCCCCTAAATGGAGAGGATATATCCTGCGGTTGGACTACCCTTTCCACCTAGAGGAGGGGGGTACATGCTTGCAACACGCACAACCATGCCTGACCCCACCTCGCATAACCATAAACATACATCAATTCATATTAGATGTGGTATTGTGACAGACCCGTAATCGATCCACACAATAGATCAATAGCCCCCTTTCAGGCCACATAGCCATTTTCTTTAAAACATAGTGCGAAAATTCATTTTCATGCTCCTTTAAAATACGTGATGCGTGAACAATTTATAGCATAATTAAACCTGCATCATACGTACTATCAAGACAATAAAAGAAATTAAAGACAGAACCTATAAAACGACTAAACCTAACTACCCAACCAAAGCGATTTAAACGAACACGTCACCAAAACTCCTTGAGACGACATCGACGTACGGTGTAGGCCAATAGGCCAGAGTAAGTCACGAGAACTTACCTCATGTCCGTTGAAATCCAAGCTCCGTCCACGAGCGTTCACCTAAGGTAATTTCACAATATTATCGTTAATACGAGTTTAAACTATTAAACGTCCAAATTTAACGAAACCTTAACTAAGAAAATTTCTAACATTCTACCCTAACTAATCGAGACATTTTTTTAACAACCAATAAATGCTCGATATCTCAGAATTACCATTAACGTGTTTTCCCCAAAACTCAAAAATTCTTCAATCTCTAATATTCGTCCTAAATCGATTAATTTCGTCCAACAACACTCGATACGTTCATTATATCCACCAACACGATAAACCTATACATCTCGAGCCCTAAATCACGATTTTTAACTAAACCCTAATTGTTTAAACTCCGTAAAACTCAAAATAAACTTTGCTAAAACCTTAGAATCGTACCTAGGGTCAGGATTGAGGAAGAAATCGCGAAGAATCGAGACGATCGGAGGGAAGAACGGTCGCCAGAATGAGAAACGCCGTGAGGGAGAAGTGAGTCGCCGAAAAAATCGCAGAGGAGGGAGAGAATTCATGAAGGAGGGAGAAGAAGAAGAGACTTATGTTTTTAATTAAAAAATTGTCCTGGCAAATTACCTTTTTGCCCTTCCTTTGATTTTCTATTTGTTTCGTCCTTCGTTTCGTTAATTGTCTTACAATTCGGTTTCTCCAAATCTCCTTCTTTCGCCAATAACTCCAGCTTATTATCAGGGTTCCATTAAAACTATCCGTTCGCAAAACGGACCTCGTTTACTATTTTTACTGAAGTATCCTTTATATTACGATAAACGTAATTATCGTAAAATTAGCGTTAAGCTCCCAAAATTCTCGAAATTTATCTCAAAATCCTTATTAATTATTAAGATCATAATAACGCTTTCTTTTCGCAAAATGGACTTGATTTGACATATTTACAAAAATACCATTTACATTAAAATAATAATAGTCCGTACAGCCGGGTATTATATTGATGCTTCTATTAATATGTCTGAAATTGATGAGTATATGACCGAGAAACTTGAAAAATACTCAGATATTTTAGATATATTGACATGGTGGAAGTTGAATGGTCACAAATATCTGATTTTGAGCAAAATAGCCAAAGATGTTTTCATCATTCCAATTTCGACCGTCGCTTCAGAGTCTGCATTCAGTTGTGGTGGTCGTATTGTGGACTCATCGCGTACATTTTTATTACCAACGACGGTGGAAGCTATTATTTGCACTCAAAGTTGGATCCGTTCTAAGAGTCCAACTTTGTCTGACAGTGATTATAAAACTATTGATGAAGGTACTTCATTTATTTTATATGAACTATTATATTGCAAATATTATTTTTATTCTTACTAGTCACTAGTTTCATATTATTGATTTTTTGTTATAGAAATTGATGCTTTAACTCAAAGGAATGAAGAAAAAGAGAAAGATATTATCAAGTTATAGCTAAGGTACGATTAAGCAATTTGATCAATTTCTATTTTCTATAGATTTTGCATGAAGAGGAAATTATGATAGATCATAGATGACTAATTGTGCTTTATCATTTTTGTTGTTCAGGTTGAGTTCCATGTCAATTTTAAGCTTAGATATTTGGGCATGGACATCTACCCTTGAATTGTGTTTATGTTAATTCTTACAAACTATTTTGAAGATGAAGTTATAGATTAGTGGAAGTTGTGTTATTTCCAATTTAATTGTTAGAGCAAGATATTCTGTCATGTTCAAAATATGAGAAGTTGTTCTTCTAATATGTAAATATGAGTGCTTGCAGCTTGTAATTGTATGAATTAGCAATGTAATGCTCTCAGCAATGTATAGAATGAAGTGAGCAGCGCTTAGTGAGCAATGAGCAGTGTTTTTTTGAACTAGAAAGCAGTGTTTTTTAAAAATTTGTAAATAAGAAGCAGGAACCGACTCGACCCAAACCGAACCGAACTAAAAATTTCAGTTCGGGTCTAGTATAAGTCAGTTGGTTTTGGTTTTAGTTTCGGTTTTGGGTTCAGAACCGAAACCGAAACCAATTGGTTTGGTCCAGTTCGGTCCGAAACCGAACCGAACCGAACTCTTGCCCACCCCTAATGCTACAGCAATGCTACAACATTAATCATAGAACAACAAGAATTCATAATACTTCTAGGGTTCCGTCGAATTGCCTAGATAAATTCGATTCAGAATTTTCTTTTCGACTTTGAAAAGATAAAAACTTAATCTGAATTTTCGTGTAAACCTATTCTTAACGCCAAATAAATTAATGTTAGTTACTTTGCAACAATTTTAATTTATTCAATTACTCATGCATCTCCAATTCACAAGTAATGAGTACTATCTTACCTAACCAAAATAAGAAAAACTAGCCTAAAATCATAATAATAGAAAAACTAAAAATGATAAAAAAAATAAAAAGTAGAAGAGAAGAAGAAGAAAAATGTCGTCGGTTCCCTTGCTGCCAATCCAGAGCTCTCCAAAGTAATAAAAATCCTTTCTTTTATAATTGCTTCTTCTCCTCGTTCTGCGTGTCATCCTTTTTTTTCTCTTTCCAGTCTGTTTCGTTCTTTTCTCCTTCTAATCCGCTGATTCCTTTGATCAACGGCTTATAATTATGATAAAATCTTCTTGATTTGCTCTCTTTTGTCATCCACTCTTCTAAGCCGTCCGTTACTTTGTCTATGTTGCTGTATCATTCGATTGTATTTTATGCTACTCTGTCATCTGATTGCTGTTCTATCATCCGTTTTCTGTCATCCCTTCTTCTATTTGTCGACTGCCATCCGATTGCTGCTCTGTCATCCGATTGTCATTTGTCATCCGTTCTCTGTCATCCTCTACCGTTTCTTCTAAGTCATCTGCCTCTATCTACTGTTTATGTCATCCGATTGTTTTGTCTACCGTTCTTCTAAGTCATCCACCTCTATCTACTGTTCTCTGTCATCCGATTCTATGTCATCTGATTCTTCAGAACTCTCCCTACTTCTATTTTTCCTGCCAAGTGTTCCCGTTCCAGAACACTATTCTTTTCTTTTAAACCTCTCCGTGATTTTTGTCTCCTCTCTCTTCATAATCTTCTCAAAATATTCCAGCCACGGTTCTTTGATTTGATTCCTTTATTTTTGGTAACCATCATCTCCTTGATTTGCTATCTCTCTCTTGATAATCTTCAGCCTTTAAATTTGATTTTTCTCGCTATTAACTTTGCATTCAAATAAGAAAATAAAAAATTCAAATTAATGTTAAAAATCTGCTTTAAATAGAAAATATGCATGGAATATATTAAATTTAATCAATGTCTTGATATTGCAACATTATGTAGCAATTGTAGTAAATTTCTACTAATTTCTTCTTGCATTCACTCAATTAATATAAGTTCTTTCAACTAATTACCGTATAAAATGACTCTAATTTAAGAGTTATCATGGTGCAGTAGCGCTGAATGAGGAGTAAAGTGATGAGTAGCTCCGGTGTCTAACGTCCACGGGGCAGTTGGTGCAGATGCGGCCGGAGATGGCAGGAGTCCGGTTGTATTTGCTTAAGTAGAGAAAGGGAAAACACTGAAGGGGTTGGCATGTTGGGCTGGGATAAAAGGCTGAGGCCTGAGGGTACTGTCCAGTCGGTGTTAACAAACAGTTGCCGTGTGGCCCATTTTGGGGTAGATCTGACATTGAGGCCTGAAGTTAGTCTTGGGACAGGTCGGTCGCTGGCCTATGGGTGGATGATTGTCTGGCCCGAGTCCATTTCCTGATCTGAATCCATTGCATGACCCGTAGATATTGTAACACCCGATTTTTTGGGATTTGATTTATTCCAATATAAAAAGCATTATTGTAAATACGTCAAATTAAGTCCGTTTTGCGAACGGAAGGTTTTAATGGAGCCTTAATAATAAATTAGAATTTATGGTGAAATAAGAAAATTTAGAGAAAACGAATCGTTGGATAAATAACGAATTAGGTGGAGAAACAAATAGAGAATTAATGGAAGGGCAAATTGGTAATTGAACAAACTAATTTTTGTTAAAATAATCACAATCTCCTTTCTTCTTCTTCACTTCACGCGAGCTTTCTCTCCCTCTCCCTCGACGACTTTCTTCCTCCTCTGACGTTCTCCCTTCTGACGACGAGAGCTCCTCCGATCGACTCCGATTCTTCTCGATTCCTTCTCCAAACGACATCCTAGGTGAGAATCTACTGTGTTGAAACGCTAGATTTCAATTTTTGCGGAGTTTTACGGTTAGGGTTTCGTTAGAGTTTTCGTTGAAAACGTTAAATAGAGTTTGAAATCGATAGGTTTACCGTATTTATGGCTCTAATGGGCGTATTTATGGTTGTTGGTAAAAGTTAGTTGAATTAATAAGGGTTATTGAGGTTTTGAGTGGTTGGAAGTTTTAAAAGCTCCATTAATGGAGGTTTGGAAATTCACGAGCACGAGTTGCTCGATGAAATGCCTCAATGAGGTGTTTTAGAGTTTAGGAGATTTTCTTTATCTAGGAGATTGTAATTTTCTAAACTTGATAGTTTAGAATTGATTTAAATGACAAATGTTGTGCATTGCCAGAAGTGAACAACGATCATGGACGGAGCTTAAATTGCAACGGACGCGAGGTAAGTCTTCGTGATTTGTTTGGCCATCTTGGCCTACACCATAAGAATGTACGTTAAATCGAGGAATTGGAAATATGTTGCGTTCGGGTAATCAAATTGGGTAGTTAGGTTTAAGCTTAATTAAGTTGTTGATTGTTTAAGTTTATTGTTTGTATGTTTCGATCTCGTTATGGCACAGCATATGTTCATGCATCATTGTTTTTCTAAAGGCATGAAAGGAATTTCTATGCATATTTTCATGAAAAGGAAATGTTAACGAAAAGGTTAATAAATGAAACGATGGTCACGTCGGTGGCGGTGGTTCAGACATGACTGTCTGATGAAGCATGTTTTCCCCCCGGTTAGATACGAGGGGCTATCCAATCGCCGGATGTACCGCTCCTATCTAGCGAGAGTGAAGCCCCGGTGACATAAAAAAAATGAATAGCGAAAAGGTAGGATGCATAATTTATGAACTGTACATGCATAGCATTCACATGCATTCACGTAAATTTACTGAGCCTCTAGCTCACATTTTATTTTCTATGGTGTAGGTGCTTTTGAGATAGGTAAGGACGATGTTCCTCCGCCCGAAGTCTAAGGAGGTTGAAGAAGAATGCTCGCGGGAGTGTGCTGGCGCAGTCGGTACTTATTTTGACCCGTGGGGACGTAGGTAAAGGTTTTGGAAAAATTGATAGATAGGAATATAGGAAATTGTATAGTTGAACATTTTAGGATGCTTGGATCTGGCTAGATATTGTGTAGTATTTTGTAATGTTTTTGATATTTTTAAACAGGAGGAAATGTTAAACTTTTAAACGGAACCACGCGGTTCATTTTTATGAAATTTGATTATGTTTAAATGTGTTTTGGGTCGGTTTCTGAGTGATTTGGGGGGGAGTGAATTGTATGTGGGTAGAAGGTTGTTATAAAATATATAGAGGCAATTGATGAAAGAAAAATTGAGAAGTGTTTGAGTTGATGTGCAGGGAAGGAAGAAAATGGGTGAGGCGAGCTCCCTGGAATTTCGAATTCCAGGGAAGTTGCCGATCGATCGCCTAAGGAGGTGATCGATCAGCAACAAAGGTCGCCGCTCTCTGGAAAAATCCAGAGAGCATGGCGATCGATCGCAGGGTGATCGATCGCCAGTGTGAGGGGCGATCAAGCGCCCCTCCTATTTTTGGTTTAGGCGATCGATTGCCCCTATAGTTTTGGGACAATTGTCCCTTTTGCCCCTTCATTGGCTGGCCGATTATTTTCCTCTTTTTAATCGTGTTAAACAATTTGTTTTATGTTTTATTTCAATTGCTTTAAGTTTTATTTAAATGGTTTTAAAAATAGTTTCGAATGATTTTTAACGATTTAGTCTACGATTTAAATTCCTCTCAAATGTTACGAGGTGTTACGAAGTTTATAAAGATAAAAAAAAAAGCAATTATACGGAAAATTAATGGTTAGGTTTTAGGGTCGTTACAGATATGTTTTGATTTGAAAACATTTTCTAGCTTGAAACCAACCGACGACAGAACTGGAGAAGGCCAGAAATGGGTACTTTGGAAGTGCCGTGGAGGACGAGAGAATGATAGAACTGTAGCATTAGCTTGAAAGGGAAGGCCGATTCAAAAGAAAAGGGGAAGCATTTTGCTTTTCCAGTCAAAAATCGAAACTTTGCAGAAGGCTGTGGATCTGCTGTGGATCTCTTCAAGAGATGGTTGGGCTGGCCGGTTCGTGATGGAGGTGAAAAATGCATTGTATTCTCTACCGAGACCACCGAGAAAATAGAGGACATGGGTCACGGTAAGAGATTGGCTCTCCAATGGCAGAAAGGGTATTGCACAAGGAGGCAATATTTTGAATATAAACTTCAGCACAAATGACATCCTTAGAGAGGGAATGCAGTTGGCTTCGGTGATTGGTGATTTTGGCTAGAGAGATGATGCAAACATTCGGCCGAGGGTGTTCCAGATCTCACAGGAAGTGGTGCAGTGAACCATTTATGGGAGAAGATTTTCGGAAAGGGAGGAGAATATCCAACTCATTATTAACCGGTTGTATCTCTGCCATATGGTCAAGTCAAGATTAAGCTGAAGACAAATGAAGTCTAGAAACTGAGGTAGGGTTTGATGGGAACCATCCAGAATAGTCTCGATCCCATTAGCTATAACAACATTTAGGATTTGAGCTTTCAAAACGAGGTAGTTTGTGGTGTCTAGTTTAATGGTAAGAGTCTAGTTCAAGGAAGGAAAAGGAGGGAGGGAAGAGGAAGAATGAATCGAATGAGAGAACGGGATCGTAGAGCTTGGCATAGCCATTTCAGCTCTGATACCACATAGAGAAGTAGATAAACGAAAGAAGAAGAAACAGAGGAAAAGAGAGAAGAAGATGATTAGTGTTTTTCATATTATCAATCTGAAGAAGTAAACGTACAATGGTTTTGAAAAATATAAAAAACGTATATAAAAGTAATCATTACAGCTAATGGTAATGATGAAATCTAAACCCTATGCTAACAGTCGTCCCCATTGTCCATCATATTTTGATTTTTGCAATCTTGACAACTACGAGTATTTAAATAATTTGATTTGGTTCTGTGATTCAGGTGATAACTTCAATTTGAATTTATTTGAATTTGGTTTAATTTAATGGAAAATTAGGAAGTTAGAAAGATTCATTTACTCTTAATTAAGAATTTTTAAGATTTTATCATAATTCAAATTTAAAATTTTTGTTTTAAAATTTGAAGATGTTACAATTCAATCACTCTAGAGATCTCTAGATTAAACTATGAAATCTAAACTTCCCTGCAATGACAATGGGGAAGACGAAGACGATCGTAGAAAAAAAAATATGGGTTGAATTTAAGTGTTAATGAGTTTTGAATACTTTTGTAATTAATTGTAGTGAAATATCATTTGAATATTATAACCATAGGCCTCTAACAGATTCCATAAGTAGTGTTATAATGATTTTCTGCAAAGATAATAGTAAAAATCCGCCATTGATGGTCACCTCGACGACCATGAATGTAACGACCCGGTCCGGGCCCTACCAGAGAGGATCCGCGAACCAGATCGTGTGGCCTACCAAAGGTCTGCCAGCCTGGCCCCTACTAGAGAGGTTCCGCGAATTGTACTCATGATCTTTTTTCCCATGGTGGGGAATTTCATACCCTCCCCAGCTCGAACCCAGGACCTCCAGACTTAAGTACCATGGGACATGTGAGCTGGTACCACTTGAGCTACTAGCTCACATGTCCCATGTTATTTAAGACTGGAGGTCTTGAGTTCGAGCTGGGGAGGGTATGAATTTCCCCACCAGGGGAGAAAAGATCATTAGTACAATTTGCGGATCCTTTCTGGTAGGGACCAGGCTGGCGGACCTTTAGTAGGCCGCACGATCAGGTCATCGGATCCTCTCTGGTAAGAGCCAGATCGCATCGTTACATAAAAAGGCGCAACTGTACTCGTGATCTTTTCCCCATTGGTGGGAAATTTCATACCCTCCTCAGCTCGAACCCAGAAATTTTGGGCTTAAGGACCATGGGACATGTGAGCTAGTAGCTCAAGTGGTACCAGCTCACATGTCCCATGGTACTTAAGCTTGGAGGTCCTGGGTTGAAGCCAAGAAGGGTATGAAATTCTCCAATAGGGGGAAAAAGATCATGAGTACAGTTCGCGGATCCTCTCTGGTAGAGGTCGGGCTAGCGGACCTTTGGTAGGCCGCACGATCTGGTTCACGGATCCTCTCTGCTAGGGGCTGGACTGGGTCGTTACAATGAAGATTAACTTATTTCCAAATTATATGAACATGCAAGAGCGAATTCTATATTCAAAGCAGCAATAGTAGACTCAATAAAAAATCTAAACTAACCACCCTAAAAATTATGTAGTAAAACTGCAGAAGACTCATGTTGAGACGACGATGAAGCTAGTCTGCTGTACAAAAAAAAAACACAAACTTTGCATTTTCTTATCTTGCAATTTCTTGACTTTCCTTTGTCTCACTGCTCTCAACTATTGGGATTCTGGCCTAATGTGTGATCTTGGATCAGTTATTGCAATGACCCAATTAAAAAAAAGTGTATAATAATAAGGAGAGGAGAAACTTGTCTGGGAAGCCAACATCAGGAGAAGCTCCATCGTCTGACATTTTTGAGCGATCCCTCAACCAATCCTCAGTGAGTGAATGCTTCTCTTCTATCTTCTTTCGGTGTATTTATTATCTTTGTAATTGCTTCATTAGAAAACAAGAGTTTTTCTGCTTCGAACTAGAGCGACCTGAACAAGGTAACTCTGTGCATGTGAAGGGAAGTATTTGACTGAGAAGGAACTCAAGAATCAACTGACACTGATTCTGTGAAGGATCATGATGAGCCGAAGCTCATCAACTTTTGTTCTATTTTAGTAGTAAATGTAAGTGGCTTTATTGAGGTTGAAGATCATGGATTCAGCAATAGCTTCTTTCATTTATAGTTGCCGAGGATGATGTTGTATTGAAACCTTTGTGTACCCATTATTATTGATTGATAATGGACGTTTTAAATGGTCTAATCGGGTCCCATGGTTTTTATCTTTTTTTTGTGGTTTTCCACGCTAAAAGTGTTTGTGTGTGTCACTCTTGTTTTGTTTGCTCGGTAATTATTGTGGTTGTGGTTGGTTGATTGAACCTTTGGTGTTTTTGAACTCGGTACTAAATTATTTTCAAACTAGTATTAGAGCAAGGTTGTAGTCCTAGTGCTGTGTTCGAATCAGGAAGAGTAATCCGAGCCGGATGGTGACATTGAATGACTCCAACTATCATGTGTAGAAAGGAAAGATAAAAGATCTTCTTTATGTGAAAGACTATTATTTGCCCGTGTTTGCTGGTGCGAAGCCAGTGGATAAATTTGACATCGAATGAGAATTGGGTAATCATCAAGTGTGCGGTTACATTCGGTAGTGGCTGGATGATAATGTTAACAACAATGTCGGTGAGGAAAAGAACGCTAAGAGCTTGTGGAAAAAGCTTGAGAAGTTGTACACTCGGAAGACCGACAACAATAAGTTATTTTTTATCAAGCAACTTCTAGGGTTGAAATACAAAAATGGAAAAGCAATTACCGATCACTTGAATACATTTCAGGGAATTATCAATCAGTTGGCTGGAATGAAAAGCAAGTTTGATGAAGAAGTTCAGGAGTTGATGCTTCTTGGCACCTTACCAGACTCATGGGAGACGTTCAGAATGTCGTTGTCCAACTCGACCCCGGATGGTGTTTTGGCTATGAATGTAGTGAAAAGTAGTGTTCTGAATGAGGAGATGAGAAAAAAGTAAATCAGTTCTTCTTCACAGTCAGACATCCTAATCATAAAAAACAGGGGGATGAGTCAAACAAAAGTCCAGGCAACAGAAACCGAAGTCAAAGCAAGTCGGAAAAACACACCAACTTTGAGTGTCGTTATTGTGGCAAGAAAGGACACATCAAGAGATTTTATCGAAAGTTTCTTCGAGAGAATCTGAATGCCAAGGGAAAAAAAAAGGAAGACCGAAGTGCGTGATACAAGCGAGAATGTAGCCACGGGCACCTAGGAGTTATTTATTGTGTATGATAGAGACATTGTCAATCTCGTTTGCTAAGATACAAGTTGGGTGATCGATAGTGGTGCTTTGATACATGCCACTTCGTGGAGAGATTTCTTCACATCCTATACTTTCGGTGACTTTGGAAGTATAAGGATGAGAAATGATGGCATTGCAAAAGCAATTGGAATGAGAGACGTGCATTTGAAGACTGACAGTGGCAACACCTTGGTTTTGAGAGGTGTTAAGCACATCTTCAACATCTGCATGAATTTGATCTCGATCGACAAGCTCAACAATGAAGGGTTTTGCAACATCTTTTGTGATGCAAAATGGAGGCTCACCAAAGGCTTTTTTATTGTGGTGAGGGGAGAAAAATGTTCCTCATTATATTTGATGCACGCAAAGTTTGTGGATTCCACAGTCCATACGGTGGACAATGAAGGTACGATAGAACTTTGGCACAACCGGCTTAGCTATATGAGCGAGAAAGGTTTGACGATCCTAGCCAAGAAGAACCTACTATAAGGTGTGAAAAACGGCTCTCCAAAGCGGTGTGTTTATTGTTTGGCAGGCAAGCAGACTCAAGTAGCCTTCAAGAGAGCTCCTCACTCGTAAAAATTGGGTATACTTGACATGGTGTACTCCGACGTGTGCAGTCTGATGAAGACAAGAACATTTGGTGGTGCACTGTACTTTGTGACTTTCATCAACGATCATTCAAGGAAGATTTGAATTTTCTCGCAGTCACAGTTACCGAGATCCTTTTGGGGTGAAGCCTTGAGTACAGTGATTCATGTTTTGAATCTCACACCAAGTGTTTCGTTGGGTTTCAAAGTTCCAGACCATATGTGGTCAGGAAAAGAAGTATCTTATAATCATCTGTGCATCTTTGGGTGCAAGGCATTTGTTCATATTTTGAAAGACGAGAGGTCAAAGCTCGATGTGAAGACTAAGCCGTGTGTGTTCATCGATTATGGTCTTGATGAGTTTGGCTACAGGTTCTACGATCCGGTGCAGAAAAAGCTTGTCAGAAGCAGAGATGCCATGTTCGTGGAAGACCAAGGCATCAAAAACATCGATAAGGCAGAAATGGCAAATAGGTACAGTGATGATTTGATCGATTTGGATCAAATTTTTACACTTGCAGAGCATTTCGATCAAGGGGGAGGGGAACCGGAGCATGATACTGGTCCCGCAAATGGCGAAGTCCCCACTGCTAATAATGTTGAACCGACTGAGTAAGTCGAAAAAGAGGTTCAAGAGTTACCAGAAGAACCTACTTTGAGAAGATCCACTATAGAGCGGTGTCCTTTGACGAGATACACCTCAGATGAGTATGTGATGCTCATAGATGCCAGAGAGCCAGACACTTACGAATAGGCGACTTCTGTTAATGAGAAGAAAGAGTAGTTGAAAGCCATGGAAGAGTAAATGCAATCTCTTCACGAGAATCACACGTATGACTTAGTGAAGTTACCTCAAGGCAAAAAAGCTCTCAAGAACAAATGGGTCTACAGGTTGAAGACTGAAAATGCAAGCTCACAGCTAGGATACAAGACTCAGTTAGTTGTGAAGGGGTACAGTCAGAAGAAAGGAATCGGCTTTGAACAAATATTCTCACCGGTGGTGAAGATGTCCTCGATTTGAGTGGCTCTTGGTTTAGCTGCACATTTGAATTTGGAAATCAAGCAACTTGATGTGAAAACTGTGTTTCTTCATGGTGACATGGAGGAAGATATCTACATGAAGGAGCCTGAGAGATTCCAAGTTAAAGGAAAAGAGCAATTTGTGTGCAAGTTGAAGAAGAGCTTGTATGGCCTCAAACAAGCTCCGCGGCAGTTGTACAAGAAGTTTGACTCTTTCATGGTGAGTCACTGGTATAACCGAACTTCGTCAGACCATTGTGTGTTCATCAATAGGTATTCCGATGATGACTTCGCTATTTTCCTTTTGTATGCTGATGATATGTTGATCATAGGTCGTGATACTAGTAAGATAGCTAAGTTGAAAGGAGAGCTGAGCAAGTCCTTTGCGATGAAAGACTCGGGGGTGACGAAGAAGATACTTGGTATGAATATCTCTCGTGATAAGAAGAATGAGAAACTTTGGTTGTCTCAGGAAGACTACATCGAGAAGGTACTTAAAAGGTTCAACATGAGCAAGGCCAAAGTTGTGTGTTCTCCATTTAGAGGTCACTTCAAGCTCAATACGGAGCAATGTCTTATAAGTGAGAAAGATAAGGAAGATATGAGTTAAATTCCTTATGCGTCTGTAGTTGACAGTTTGATGTATGTCATGGTTTGTACTCGACTTGATATTGCTCATTCCGTTGGAGTAGTTAGCTGGTTCCTTTCCAATCCTGGCAAAGAACACTAGGAAGCGGTGAAGTGGATACTCATATATCTCTAAGGTACTTCAGGTTGTGTTTGTGTTTCAATGGCAGTAATCCTATGCTAGTTGGATATATTGATTCATATATGGCTGGTGATGTTGATTCTAGGAAGTCCGTTTCAAGATTCTTGATGACTTTTGCAAGGGGAGCCGTGTCTTGGCAATCGAAGCTTATTACATCGCGATTACTGAGGGTTGTAAGAAGGCTTTGTGGATGAGGAGATTCCATGAGGAATTGGGCTTACGCTAAGAGAAGTATGTTGTGTTCAGCAATAGCCATAGTCTATCCAACTCTCTAAGAATTCGTCTTTTCATTTGAGGTCCAAGCATATTGATGTGACGTATCATTGAGTTCAAGACTTGCTCGAAACGAAGCAGTTGCACTTGGCGAAAGCACACACCAGAGAGAACGGTTCAGATATGTTGACGAAGGCTTTGTCGAAGTACAAGCTCAAGGCTTGTCGTGTGACAGCCCGGAACCGGATCCCGATCGGAATTCGATAGCCAAGCCGTCACACCGGACATTTAACGGAAAACAGTGACTATTTTTTCTATCAAAATAGACTGAACATTTACAAAACTATACACAGAGGGAGAGAAGATATTCTCAGGTTTGAAAGCAAAACGGGTTTCAATGAAGGATGGCAGAAGAAAACCGAAATGCAGGAATGTAGACGGAGAATAATTAGGAATCAGAATACAACAAAGTGACAGAAGGAAAGCAGGAAGACAGGGATATTAAAGAGAATCTTAAGCTGGAGAAAAAACATACTGTGGAAGGCTACAGTGTATAACAGAAACCATAGACAATCAGGGATGAATAATAGAAGAGAAAAAGGTAAAAAACAACAGAAAACAGAAATGGGCAATAAACATAGAAACAAAATAAAACAGGAAGACGTAGGCGGAAGACTTAGTTTAAAAACCAATAAAATACTGTTGGGCGGAAGATGTGAGCTGACGTCAGGCGGAAGATGCATTTGCAAAGACAGAAGTAAGGATGACGTCAGAAGGAAGGTTAAAGCTATCGGTGGATTCAGATACGACAAAAGACAAACAGTATTCAGTGGAAGAGGCTGAGTAAAACTGGGCGGAAGAGGTGGTGATGTCAGCCGAAAGATGGGTGATGTCAGGCGAAAGATACATACAGCAGGCGAAATTCGGATGAGGTGATGACGTTAGCCGGAAGATGGATGACGTCAACTGGAAGATACAGACAGCAGATGAGATCAGATGAGGTGATGACGTCAGCCAGAAGATGGATGACGTCAACCAGAAGATACAGACAGCAGATGAGATCAGATAAGGTGATGACGTCAGCCGGAAGATGGATGACGTCAATCGGAAGATACAGACAGCAGATGAGATCGGATGAGGTGATGATGTCAGTCGGAAGATGGATGACGTCAACCGAAAGATACAGACAACAGATGAGATCGGATGAGGTGATGACGTCAGCCGGAAGATGGATGACGTCAACCGGAAGATACAGATAGAAATTGTAAATAAACTAGGCGGAAGACGAAATTTTAAGGACAGCGGTGGATGAAATCGGAAGATGTAGTTTTTAAGGCAAACTTACAACTTTTGACAGGAAGACATATAGACAGAGAGCTTAAAACAGAAGACATAGAAGTCCCAGATTTCTCGAACCACATCAGAGAACATGACAGAGACTCAAGGAATCTCACTCTACATAAAAGCCCTAAAACCAGAGATCATTCATGCATAAGCTAACAGGAAATATTCCAAACCATTTCAGAATACTTTAAAACATTATTCAACTGTCAAATACAGCACAAACAGAAAGCATGAAAGTTATAAATCTTCCATGCCCGATTCTACACAAGGATGTAGAGCACACTTTACAATTAACAAATTCAAAGGAAATAGACTGCATGGATAACTCTAGAACCAGAAGTCATCCATACACAAGCTAATAGATAATATCCCAAACAATTCCAGAATATTCAGAACATAAATTCAACTGTCAAATACAGGAGTTTTAAAAACCTTAGACATCAAAATCTGTACATTTTTTAAAATCTTTGGATCAGTACAGAACCTAACATATATTTGCCAGAGTTTCCCAACGGAAGTTTTTACAGGGTTTACAACAAAACCAGAATTTCCAGAAAACTTTACAGATATAGACTATACTTTAAAAATTTAAACCTCGGGACAGGAATTTGTCTGGATTGCAGCACCCCCCCCCATTGAGCTCGATCACCAGCACATATTCATCAGACTGAGGCACGAAGTCCTCATTTTCGGGTTAGTACCTACATCAGGGAGTCACCTATGAGTCTAAAATCAGGTCAAGAAAACAGAATAAGATTGCAGTATACAAACTCCAGCATGCAGTTTTCAGAATACAGTGACAGTACAGAACATTACATTTCAGTGAATAGGATAAGTGGGCTTCTAGGGGAACTGACAAACTGGGTGCACTATAGGCACCTACAGTATTACAGTATATATATACAGAAACAGAGGGGAAATAACATAGAAACAAAATAAAACAGGAAGACGTAGCGGAAGACTTAGTTTAAAACCAATAAAATACTGTTGGGCGGAAGATGTGAGCTGACGTCAGGCGGAAGATGCATTTGCAAAGACAGAAGTCAGGATGACGTCAGAAGGAAGTTAAGCTATCGGTGGATTCAGATACGACAAAAGACAAACAGTATTCAGTGGAAGAGGCTGAGTAAAACTGGGCGGAAGAGGTGGTGATGTCAGCCGAAAGATGGGTGATGTCAGGCGAAAGATACATACAGCAGGCGAAATTCGGATGAGGTGATGACGTCAGCCGGAAGATGGATGACGTCAACTGGAAGATACAGACAACAGATGAGATCGGATGAGGTGATGACGTCAGCCGGAAGATGGATGACGTCAACCAGAAGATACAGACAGCAGATGAGATCAGATAAGGTGATGACGTCAGCCGGAAGATGGATGACGTCAACTGGAAGATACAGACAGCAGATGAGATCAGATAAGGTGATGACGTCAGCCGGAAGATGGATGACGTCACCGAAAGATACAGACAACAGATGAGATCGGATGAGGTGATGACGTCAGCCGGACGATGGATGACGGTCAACCGGAAGCTACAGATAGAAATTGTAAATAAACTAGGCGGAAGACGAAATTTTAAGGACAGCGGTGGATGAAATCGGAAGATGTAGTTTTTTAAGGCAAACTTACAACTTTTGACAGGAAGACATATAGACAGAGAGCTTAAAACAGAAGACATAGAAGTCCCAGATTTCTCGAACCACATCAGAGACACATGACAGAGACTCAAGGAATCTCACTCTACATAAAAGCCCTAAAACCAGAGATTCATTCATGCATAAGCTAACAGGAATATTCCAAACCATTTCAGAATACTTTAAAACATTATTCAACTGTCAAATACAGCACAAACAGAAAGACCTGAAAGTTATAATCTTCCATGCCCGATTCTACACAAGGCTGTAGAGCACACTTTACAATTAACAAATTCAAAGGAAATAGACTGCATGGATAACTCTAGAACCAGAAGTCATCCATACACAAGCTAATAGATAATATCCCAAACAATTCCAGAATATTCAGAACATAAATTCAACTGTCAAATACAGGAGTTTTAAAAACTTAGACATCAAAATCTGTACATTGTTTTAAAATCTTTGGATCAGTACAGAACCTAACATATATTTGCAGAGTTTCCCAAAACGGAAGTTTTTACAGGGTTTTACAACAAAACCAGAATTTCCCAGAAAACTTTACAGATATAGACTATACTTTAAAAATTTAAACCTCGGGACAGAATTTGTCTGGCTGCAGCAACCACACCCCCATGAGCTCGATCCACCAGCCACCTATTCATCAGACTGAGGCACGAAGTCCTCATTTTCGGGTTCAGTACCTACATCAGGGAGTTCACCTATGAGTCTAAAACTCAGTAAGAACATAATAAGATGCAGTGATACAAAATTCCATGCATGCAGTTTTCAGAATACAGTGACAGTACAGAACATTACATTTCAGTGGCAGAGGGGTATAAGTGGGGCTTATAGGGGAACTGACAAACTGAGGGTGCACTATAGGCACATACAGTAGTACAGTATATATATACAGAAACAGAGGGTCTGTCCCCGTCCCACACTTAACCGATACATTTCAGTCAGATTTTATCTTGCTTAACTTCGAAACCGTGTACAGAAAATAGTTTTGCATGAACTTTCAGAAAATCGTGTATGCATGGACATTTACAGTGCTTACAGTTGATACAGCAGAGAACAAGAAGATAAAACAACAGAAACCTGAACAGAAACCACAGAACTTAACTCTAACCCTTCTACCCGAAACCAGCCAACAGAATGTAAAACCTAGTACCTCCGAGATGTAGGGCCTTAAGGGCCCGCCTACGGATATGAACTTACTTGTTTGCTGTAGAGTTGATGTTCTTGATCGTCTCGATTTCAGTAGTTTGTGAACCTAAAACATGCTTATACAGTTATTAAACCTAAACTTCTCAAAACCAATAAACAGTATAGTTAAACTTGTTAACTATCGACGGGAATTACCTTCACGGAAGAAAACAGAAGAATACAGGAGAAACAAAGTGTGGAACTTTGTTTCAATCGCCATGAAGAGAGAAAACAGAGAAAGAAGAGAAGAAGCAGAGAAGTGAACTGAGGGTTTCACGTAGGAGGAAGAACTTAGCTTCTTCAACAAGTTGCCAGATGTCACTCAACCATTGGCAATCTCCCACCAACCTTAATTTCTCTCTAATTTACCCTTCCATGCATTCTAAACCTAGTGTTTGGTTAGTTACACATTAGTTAGGTTCTCCCTACACTAAATGCTCCAACATTTTACAATGAAATTGTTATCGTATTTATGGCAATTTAAATCCATACAATAATTCAACATATTATTACACGGCCAAAATGTCGGGTGTTACATTCCACCCACCTTAATAGAAATTTTGTCCCCAAAATTTGCCTAAGCGAATAACTCCGGATATTGGGCTTTAACGTCCTCCTGTCTTTCCCACGTGGCTTCCTCCACATTATGATTGTGCCACAAAACTTTCACCAATGGGACTACCCTATTGCGCAACACCTTGAGTGACATATCTAATATCTGTATAGGCCTCTCTTCATATGTCAGCGTCGGCATGATATCAAAGTCCACATGCTCCACGATCTGGGTTGGGTCTCGTACACATTTTCTCAGCATAGAAACATGGAAGACATTGTGAACTCCATCCATAGATGCTGGCAGCTGCAGTCTGTAAGCCATGTTTCCCACACGCTTCAAAATAGAAAATGGGCCAATGAACCGTGGGCTGAGCTTTCCTTTCTTACAGAATCTTATTACGCCCTTGAAAGGTGACACCTTCAAGAATACTTCATCACCTTCGGCAAACTCCAAGTCTCTTTTTCTATGGTCTGCATAACTTTTCTGTCGACTCTGAGCAATCTTTATTCGTTGTTTGATAGCAGTTATCACCTCGGACATCTACTGTAATATCTCAGGGCCGATAAGCTTGGTTTCTCCGACCTCATCCCAACACAATGGAGATCTACACTTTCTGCCATAGAGAGCTTCATATGGAGCCATGCCAATTGTAGCCTGGTAGCTATTGTTGTAATCGAATTCTACAAGCGGTAAATATCTACTCCAAGGAGCATGAAATTCTAGCACGCACGACCTTAGCATATCTTCCAATGTCTGAATCGTTCTCTTGGATTGTCCGTCAGTCTGTGGATGAAATGCCGTGCTGAAATCCAACTTTGTACCCAAGGAGTTGTGCAAACTTCTCCAAAACTTGGAAGTAAATCTGGGATCACGATCAGAGACGATTGACACAGGAATGCCGTGCAGCTTAACAATCTCACTAATGTACAGTTCTGCATACTGGTCCATAGAGAATGTCGTCTTCACAGGTAGAAAATGGGCCGACTTCGTCAATCAGTCCACGATGACCCATATGCTATTATGGCCCTTAGCCGTTCTTGGTAGGCCAACAACAAAGTCCATCGTGATATTCTCCCACTTCCATTCGGGAATCGAAAGAGGTTGAAGCGCTCCACTTGGTTGTTGATGTTCAGCTTTGACCTGTTGACATATCATACAAGACTCCACATACTTGGCCACTTCATTCTTCATATTCGGCCACCAGAAGTGAAGTTTTAAGTCTTGATACATCTTCGTGCTTCCAGGATGCCCAGAGAAAGAAGATGAATGGGCTTCCGACAAGATGTGCTTCCGTAGCTCTTCGTCTTTCGGAATATACCATCTGTTTTTGAACTTCAGAATTCCATCTCCCGAATAACTGAATCGGAAGAGGCCATTGGCACCTTGCCCACCATATCAGCCATCTCGTTTGAATTGGTCTTCTGGGCCTCCTTAATTCGGTCCAGGACGGAGGGCCGTAGTGTTAAGACTGCTAGTATGGCCGATAGCCCAGAAACTATCTCCATATCGAACTTCTGTATCTCTGTCCTCAAAGGCATTGATACGGCCGACATTACTGGTTGCATAGTAGCTGGCATCCTGCTTAGCGCATCAGCTACCACATTAGCTTTACCAGGATGGTATTTGATCTCAACATCGTAGTCTTTTACAAATTCTAACCACCGTCTTTGTCTCATGTTTAGCTCTTTCTGGGTAAAGATGTACTTCAGGCTCTTGTGATCAGAAAACACCTCACACGACTGTCCATACAAGTGGTGCCTCCATACCTTCAGCGCAAATACAACTGTCGCTAACTCAAGGTCATGAGTAGGGTAATTCTGCTTGTGGTTCTTCAATTGTCTGGACGCGTACGCCACCACTTTTTCTTCTTGCATTAATACACATCCCAAGCCTATCTTGGATGCATCACAGTATACGCTGAACTTGCCATCTTCAATCGGCAACACCAATAGAGGAGCAGTGGTTAATTTTTGTTTGAGTGTCTGAAAGCTCACCTCACATGCTTCAGACCACTTCAACTTGATTTCCTTCCTCGTTAAGCTGGTCATAGGCTTCGCTATCACAGAAAATCCCTTGATGAATTTCCTGTAATAACCAGCTAGTCCGATAAAGCTCCGTACCTCGCTTGCATTCCTCGGCTTTGGCCAGTCTCTTACAGCCTCAATCTTGGCCGGGTCCACAGACACTCCTTCAGCAGACACCACGTGGAATAGGAAATTAATCCTACTCAGCCAAAATTCACATTTCGATAGTTTGGCAAATAATTGATGCTGCCTCAAAGTTGATAGCACAATTACCAAGTGCTCCTCGTGCTCGGCCTTACTTCTGGAGTACACCAGAATGTCGTCGATGAAAACGATTACAAATTTATCCACGAAATTTTGGAATATCCTGTTCATCAGGTCCATGAATGCTGCTGAAGCATTAGTTAACCCGAACGACATCACTAAGAATTCGTAGTGCCCGTACCGGGTCCTGAAGGCGGTCTTTGGAATATCATTAGCTCTGACCTTCAACTGGTAATAACTGGAGCGCAAGTCAATCTTAGAAAATACCCGAGCCCCTTGTAGCTGGTCAAATAAATCATCGATTCTTGGCAACGGGTACTTATTCTTGATCGTCAACTTGTTCAGCTCACGGTAGTCAATACACATCCGTAGGGACCCATCCTTCTTCTTGACAAACAAGACGGGAGCACCCCACGGAGAAAAACTGGGGCGCAAAAAACCCTTGTCCACCAACTCTTTCAGCTGAGCCTTCAATTCCTTCAGCTCAATTGGTGCCATACGGTACGGATTCTTTGATACTGGTTCCGCACCTGGATATACGTCAATTTTAAACTCAATTTTGCGATCAGGTGGCAATCCTGGTAGGTCATCTAAGAAAACCTCTGAGAAGTCTCAGACTACCGGAATATTTTGAAGTCCACCCTCACTTTGCCTTTGAACATCCACTATGTGGGCAAGAAATCCGATGCATCCTGACCTCATTAGCCGTTGAGCTTTCAGGGAAGATATAACAGGCATACGGTGGTTCTTCGGTACTGCCTGATAAGAGAATTCTACTTCATTTGGGCGTTTAAATGACACTAGCCCGGACCTACAGTTGATGGTGGCTTGATGTCTAAACAGCCAGTCCATCCCCAGAATGACATCGTATCCTTTCACACCGATGACGATAAGGTCGGCGTACAACTTCTGGTTTCCTACTGACACTATATCACCCCGTACCACCTGCTCGGAGTGCATACACTCTCCAGACGGTGGCATAATGCTGTAGAGCTGATCTGACGACGTACAATTAACCTTCTGTCTAACTACGAAGTCCCCTGCCACAAACGAATGTGTGGCCCCCGTGTCCCACAAGGTATAAGCAGGTGTATCACATATTATAATTGTACCGGTAATTGCCGTGTGCAGATCAGCATCATCAACATCTTCCATCATTGCAAACACTCTCGGCACGGCTTGACCTGTTCTGGTGTCGGGCATTGGGCAATCCCGAACAAGATGGCCTCCTTTGCCACATTGGAAACATTGGCCGGTAGCAAGTCTACATTCCCCTCTGTGAGGCTTCTGGCACCGTGGGCATACAGAGGGTTGAGGAGCCCCCATTGGTCTCTTTCCTCTGTGTTGATAAAGGATGGTTTCATTGGGCCTCTTGATGCCCCTGTTCTGCTGCTGTTGAGGTTGTAAATTCTGACATCTTTGTTGTTGTTGCTGTTGAGGGGCATTCCGAATAATTCCCCTTGATGAATCCTTTTGTCTCAGGGATTTCATTTCCAAGGCTTCTAACTGGTAAGCCTTGGCCACCACCTTCGTATACGGAGCCTCATCAAATCCTCCGTATGAAATTCCTCGTAAGAGGTCCAGCTTCAAACCTTGAATGAATTGGTGCACCTTATTCTCATCAGTGGCCACCAGGTGTGTTGCATATAGGGATAATGATTCGAACTTCTGAACATATTCTGCCACTGACCCATATTGTCGCAGCCGAGAGAACTCAAGCAACTTTTCCTTCCTCACTCCTCTGTCAAAGTACTTCTCGTAGAAGATTTCGTGAATCCTTCCCAGCTTAATGCCACTATAGTCGACTGCACTGTGTCCCACCAAAATCCAGTACTTTCGATCAGATAGAGCGTGGCACAATTAACTTTCTTGTTGTCCTCCACTTCTGCATAACTGAACATCTTCTCCATTGTTCGAATCCAGGTTTCAGCACGGGTCGGGTCTGTAGACAGTCCATCAAATGAAGGTGGCTGGAGTCGCCGGAATCTATCTCCACTATTGTCACGTGAAACATTTCCATGGTTATTATTGTTATTGTTCCCGCTGTCTTCTCTGGCCATCATACGTTCCACCATGCGGGACTGTGCACCCACCAGTTCGGTTAGTCCGTCAATGGCTCGAGAGCTTTTGCTTGACTCTTCTTGATGTCCTCTCACCATTTCTAATAAACCCTATAAACAGAATAACCTAACTTAATAAACAGAACTTTTACAGAAATTTTTTTAAACACTTACAAATGGTGGAGCGATCTCACGTGGCGGTTGTGCAGTCAGACATTTCACAGAATCGGTTTTAAAACCTTGTCTCTCTGATACCATAACTGTGACAGCCCGGAACTGGATCTCGATCGGAATTCGAGAGCCAAGCCGTCACACCGGACATTTAACGAAAAACGGTGACTATTTTTTTTTATCAAAAAAGACTGAACATTTACAAAACTATACACAGAGGGAGAGAAGATATTCTCAAGTTTGAAAGCAAAACGGGTTTCAATAAAGGATGGCAAAAGAAAACCGAAATGCAGGAATGTAGACGAAGAACAATTAGGAATCAGAATACAACAAAGTGACAGAAGGAAATCAGGAAGACAGGGATATTAAAGAGAATCTTAAGCTCGAGAAGAAATATACTGTGGAAGGCTACAATGTATAACAGAAACCATAGACAATCGGGGATGAATAATAGAAGAGAAAAAGTTAAAAAAACAACAGAAAATAGAAATGGGCGATAAACATAGAAACAGAATAAAACAGGAAGATGCAGGCGGAAGACTTAGTTTAAAAACCAATAAAATACTGTTGGGCGGAAGATGTGAGCTGACGTCAGTCGGAAGATGCATTTGCAAAGATAGAAGTAAGGATGACGTCAGACGGAAGGTTAAAGCTATCGGTGGATTCAGATACGACAAAAGACGAACAGTATTCAGCAGAAGAGGCTGAGTAAAACTGGGCGGAAGAGGTGGTGACGTCAGCCGGAATATGGGTGACGTCAGGCGGAGGATACAGACAGCCGACGAAATTCGGATGAGGTGATGACGTCAGCCGGAAGATGGATGACGTCAACCGGAAGATACAGACAGCAGATGAGATCGGATGAGGTGATGACGTCAGCCGGAAGATGGATGACGTCAACCGGAAGATACAGACAGCAGATAAGATCAGATGAGGTGATGACGTCAGCCGGAAAATGGATGACGTCAACCGGAAGATACAGACAGAAACTGTAAATAAACTGGGCGGAAGACCAAATTTTAAGGGCAGCGGTGGATGAAATCGGAAGATGTAGTTTTTAAGACAAACTTACAACTTTTGACAGGAAGACATATAGACAGAGAGCTTAAAACAGAAGACATAGAAGTCCCAGATTTCTCGAACCACATCAGAGAACATGACAGAGACTCAAGGAATCTCACTCTACATAAAAGCTCTAAAACCAGAGATCATTCATGCATAAGCTAACAGAAAATATTCCAAACCATTTCAGAATACTTCAAAACATTATTCAACTGTCAAATACAGCACAAACAGAAAGCATGAAAGTTATAAACCTTCCATGCCCGATTCTACACAAGGATGTAGAGCACACTTTACAATTAATAAATTCAAAGGAAACAGACTGCATGGATAACTCTAGAACCAGAAGTCATCCATACACAAGCTAACAGATAATATCCCAAACAATTCCAGAATATTCAGAACATAAATTCAACTATCAAATACAGGAGTTTTAAAAACTTAGACATCAAAATCTGTACATTGTTTTAAAATCTTTGAATCAGTATAGAACCTAACATATATTTGCAGACTTTCCCAAAACGGAAGTTTTTACAGGGTTTTACAACAAAACCAGAATTTCCCAGAAAACTTTATAGATATAGACTATACTTTAAAAATTTAAACCTCGGGACAGAATTTGTCTGGCTGCAGCAACCACATCCCCATGAGCTCGATCCTCCAGCCACCTATTCATCAGACTGAGGCACGAAGTCCTCATTTTCGAGTTTAGTACCTACATCAGGGAGTTCACCTATAAGTCTAAAACTCAGTAAGAACATAATAAGATGCAGTGATGCAAAATGCCATGCATACGGTTTTCAGAATACAGTGACAGTACATAACATTACATTTCAGTGGCAGAGGGGTATAAGTGGGGCTTATAGGGGAACTGACAAGCAGAGGGTGCACTATAGGCACATACAGTAGTGCAGTATATATATATAGAAACAGAGGTCAGTCCCCGTCCCACACTTAACCGATACATTTCAGTCAGATTTTATCTTGCTTAACTTCGAAACCGTGTACAGAAAACAGTTTTGCATGAACTTTCAGAAAATCGTGTATGCATGGACATTTACAGTGCTTACAGTTGATACAGCAGAGAACAAGAAAATAAAACAACAGAAACCTGAACAGAAACCACAGAACTTAACTCTAACCCTTCTACCCGAAACCAGCCAACAAAATGTAAAACCTAGTACCTCCGAGATGTAGGGCCTTAAGGGCCAGCCTATGGATATGAACTTACCTGTTTGCTGTAGAGTTGATGTTCTTGATCGTCTCGATTTCAGTAGTTTGTGAACCTAAAACATGCTTATACAGTTATTAACCCTAAACTTCTCAAAACCAATAAACAGTATAGTTAAACTTGTTAACTATCGACAGGAATTACCTTCACGGAAGAAAACAGAAGAATACAGGAGAAACAAAGTGTGGAACTTTGTTTCAATCGCCAGGAAGAGAGAAAACAGAGAAAGAAGAGAAGAAGTAGAGAAGTGAACTGAGGGTTTCACGTAGGAGGAAGAATTTAGCTTCTTCAACAAGTTGCCAGATGTCACTCAACCATTGGCAATCTCCCACCAACCTTAATTTCTCTCTAATTTACCCTTTCATGCATTCTAAACCTAGTGTTTGGTTAGTTACACATTAGTTAGGTTCTCCCCACACTAAATGCTCCAACATTTTACAATGAAATTGTTATCGTATTTATGGCAATTTAAATCCATACAATAATTCAACAGATTATTACACGGCCAAAATGTCGGGTGTTACATGTCGGCAATGAGAGGGCTTGTTGGAGCCCACCACATAAGCTGACGGGGGAGTTTGTTGGGATTCGGATGTGTGGGCTTGGATCAATTATGTGCAATGACCTAATTTTTTTAAAAAGGTATAATAATAAGAAAGAGAGAAACTTTTTTGGGAAGCCAACTTCAACAAAAGCTCCATCATCTGACATTTTTGAGCGATCCCTCAACCAATCCTCAAACAGTGAACGCTTCTCCTTCTATCTTCTTTCAGTGTCTTTATTATCTTTGTAATTGGTTTATCAGAAAACAAAAGTTTTTCAGTTTTGAACCGCAGTGGCCTGAACAAGGTTACTCTATGCACGTGAAGGGAAGTATTTGACTGAGAAGGCAACTCAAGAATCAACTGGCAATGATTCTGTGAAGGATCATAAAGAGCTCGCTCATCAGCTTTTCTTGTTCTATTCTAGTAGTAAATGTAAGTGGCTTTATTGAGGTTGAAGATCATGGATTCAGCAGTAGCTTCTTTCATTTATAGTTGTCGAGGATGATGTTGTATGGAAACCTTGGTGTACCCATTATTATTGATCGATAGTGGACGTTTTAAACGGCCTAAATCAGGTCCCGTGATTTTTACCCATTTTTTGGAGTTTTCCAAGCTAAAAGTGTTTGTGTCTCACTCTTGTTTTGTTTGCTTGGTAATTATTGTGCTTGTGCATGGTTGATTGAACCTTTGGTGTTTTTGAACTCAGTACTAAATTCTTTTCATCAACTTCTCATCAACAAATCAAATTCAAAATCCATATAAGTGACAATCATATCTATTCTCTTTTTTATGTTTCTCTAACCTTATGATGGTAAGAAACGGTTGGTTTTTCTAAAATTCTGAACGCATGGTTGAAAAATGAATTCCAACAATGTAATTTTTAAATCATGGAACTTGGTAATGTATGTAGTTAATTCACATAGCTTACCGAGGTTCTTCCAGTTGCGAGCGAGAACGTAAACGAGGTGATTAATAATTAATTGGTGTAAAATCAAAGATCAATGTAAATATTTATTTGAAGAATATTATGATTTTAATAAGATTAGATAGTGAAAGTCATTGTGTTTTTAAGAATTTTATTATGATTTTAGTATGTCAAGATTGTTGAGTTCATTAGTTTATCATGTTTTGAAGATTTAAAAAGAATTAGAAACGTGTGAATTAGTTAGTGTTGTATTTAGTTGACACAACACTTAATTTGTAGTGTTAGAGGACTTAGACATTAGATTATTAAATAAATTACGGGGTATAATTAAATAAGCTAACTCATAATAATTGTAGTTAAATGATATTCATGTATTTAAATGAAAGATCGAAGATTTATGATGGTAAAATGTAAAAACAAGAGTATTTGACATTTGAGGATTAATGGAGGTCGAAATTGAATTTAATAGCACGTAAATGCTTCTGCAAATTTTAATTTATTTTAAGAAAATTAGGGTTTGAAAATTGAATCGTTAAAGTTTAATTGGAGGATTAAAATTATTGTGAACTTATCCTTCTTCCACTTGTCAGACATTCATATCAAAATCTTTGAAATGTGAATATTTATCAAAAATAGGCATGCTACATGAAATGTTTGTCAACCACATACATGTTATAACAGTATGTGTATATATTTACATTTGTAGAAAACATCCCCAACTCAAATGAAAAAGAAAGATTGCAGGAATAGTGTTATAATGATTTTCCAACAGAGATAATACCAAAAATTCGCCTTTGATGATCACCTCGACGGCTACAAAGACTTACAAAATTAGGAACCGCAGTGGTTGACTCAACGGAAGAACTCAACTGATCAACATGAAAATTATTCAACAAAACTGTAGAAGAATCACCTACGATGAAGCTAGTCTAGCCTAAAAAAGACATTGGATTTTCTGATTTTGCTGTAGGCTTACTTTGCTTTGTCTCACTGTCATCGACAACTCAAATTAAGAATCCAAAAACTGAATTTTCCAAGTTCAAGAAATCAAATCTTTTTCATCAGTTTATACGCACCGTATCAAAGAGTCTTGAACGTCTCTTCTTGTAGAGAGCGTTTTGCCAAAGAAAGTAGCTATGAGCATGGCCGCTGACTTGGGCCGGTGTTTTTGTTGTCACGTATTGTCTGGAGACTCTTGTCTAGTGACCCTTGCCAAGATTCTCAAGGCCTACCAGAAATGATCTGTGCTCTTCCTCTGTCCAAGGAATCCCTAAAAGAACACATTTTCATGTAAAAAGAAGAACAAAAACAAGTCTTGAAAGACTCAAAAATGGAAGATGTTGATTTTTTTTCTGAAATAGGAAAACCAAGATGAGAGCTATTTGAATTAACTCTTTTTTTTTCTTCAACTCCGGGGAAGGGGCCGTCGAAGGGTTTATCGAAGTTTTCTGTAAATGCAAAGATATTGCATATATGTTGGCATTGATTTTTTGGCAATATATTTTTATGGAGATAATATTTTATTCCATTATTTTTCAAATTGATAATTTATTTCTTTGTGATCAAGAAATATTATATTCAAATTATTGGATGGATTTATATTAACAATCATGAAGATTCTGTGGGAGATAAAAATAAGGAAACAAGAATATTATGAAAGTTATTGAAAAAGCTAAAGGCACTTGCTTTTTGGAAAACTTTGTTTTGGTAAGCCGATTTGATGAAGATTTGGTGAAATCTGTTAGGCTTCGAGATCACATGAATAATGGGATGCTTTTCTAATTTTTTGGATGAATATCCAAGTTGTTGGAGATACTTTCCTAAAGTGTCACACAGTTTGTTACTCAACCAAATTTGTTAACATTTATTTTTCTTATTCTGTGCGATCTTTATAGAGAGAATATTTGACACACAGTATATTATGCATTCCCCCTACACAGTTGAAGGCTGCTTAAGCCATTATTCTTGAGAGCTAAAAGTCTTTATTCTTTGGGGCAATTTTATTCTACACCGACGATTGCGTGTGTCGAGCAATTGTTAATCCTTTCATTCACGCTTACTGTGAGTCGTCGGTGATTGTTCTTCAGACGACAGAGTTTTGATTTTCACGAGAGAAGGTTTTTTCGTTTTCCAAGCCGTTGCTTTTCTTTCACTCTCAACGTTTCTGCGTATGGGTCTGTGATTGTTTTACATACTCTTCTTATGTTGTGGATTAAATCGATTTATTGAGTGTGTTGAGTAATGCGTCCGAAGACAACGTGTTGGTGTTCCAGACGGTGTTCCATGAGGCAATTTTCTTTGATCTTCATTGAAGCTCAGTCTCGGGAGGAGGCTGCATCTGAACTCGGGAGGAGTTTTGTTTTTAGACAATGGGAGCTTGTCACTTTGATCGTGGGCGAGGGGATCTTGCCATAACACGGATTTTGGGAGGAATCAACAACAAGGAGATCTTGTTGTTTTCTAGATCTCGGGAGAGGTCGATCTAAAGTCGAGGAGATCTTGCAAAAACAGTTTCCTTGGGGAAGTTAGCTAGAGGTAGCGACAAAGATAAGAGGGAATCTTTATTTGTATAAGTCCGATTGTCTTGTAACTTTATGAACTCAAAGAAATGTTTTTATATCTGGGCGTGGCCCCGCAGACGTAGGCTGGTTGTCGAACTGTGTTACCAACCTCCTGTGTCATTTATTTCCGCATATTTATATTGTCCACCATTGCATTAATTATCGGTGTCACACGAAGTTCCTTGTGTGACATTGTATAACTGATCTTAATCTTTCAATTGGTATCAGAGCAGGTCGCTTTTGTTTCTTAAGTGGGATCAGCGGGACAAGATTATAGTTCGTGTGCGACGGACTCTATGAAAGAAGGAGGTTCTACAATGCGTCCACCATTATTGAATGGAAGTAATTATGCTTATTGAGAAGCAAGGATGAGGGCATTCATTAAAGCTATTGACGAGAAGGCTTGGAGATCTATTGTAACAGGTTGGAATCATCCTATGAACACCGATGCAGAAGGTATTATATCTCCAAAACCCGAAGAAAATTGGACCGCAAATGAAGATGCTTTGGCACACAACAATTCAAAGGCTCTAAATGCTATATTTAATGACGTAGATCCAATTCAGTTCAGACTCATCTCCACATGCGAATCGGCAAAAAGGGCATGGGAAATTCTTCAAACCACCTATGAAGGAACATCTAAGGTAAAGTTGTCCAAAATACAAATGTTAACCACTCGATTTGAAAATCTAAAGATGTAGGAAGATGAGACTATTGGCGAGTTCAACGCCAAATTATGTGTCATAGCAAATGAAGCGTTTGCACTTGGCGAGATGATTTTCGAAGAAAAACTTGTAAGAAAAACTCTACAGTCTTTGCCACAAAGATTTGCCTATAAAGTTACTGCCATAGAAGAAGCTAAAGATGTGTTTAAAATGAAGCTAGAAGAGATGATGGGATCTCTTAGAACTTTCAAAATGAATCTTTGAGGAGACACCGAAATAAAGAAGGCAAATGGAGTTTCTTTAAAAACAGAGGTACAGAATTGCAACGAGCATGATGAAGATGACTTGGAGGAATCTCTAGCCCTGCTTTCGAAGAATTTCAGCAGAGTTATGAAAAGATTTGAAAGAAATACTCGCAGTGTCAAGCAGGGTGTCACAAACTTCAAAAATGGTTCTTCAAGCAACAAGAAGCACAGAGAAGAAACTTACATGTCTGATCAACCATTCAAGAACAAAGGCGTTCAGTGCAGAGAGTGTGAAGGCTTCGGGCATATACAAGCAAAATGTGATAATACCTTGAAGAAAAAGAAAAATTCTCTGAATGCAACCTGGAGTGAGGATGAGTCAAAGAAGGAAGATGAATTTCAAAACAACCATGTTTCTCTCGTTGGAAAGGCAGAACGTGAAGAAAATGGTGGTGTTATACACGGTGTCACATACTGTTTTTCTAATAATAGTGATGAAGACGAAGAACTAGTCACAGAAGAAGATCTTATTGGAGAATATAAGTTTCTACATGAGAAATGGACCGAGCTTGTTAAAGTAAATCAGCTTCTACATGCACAGATTAGAAATTTGAAAGATGAGAAGAACAATCTTCAAAATGTTATTGATGATTTGGAAAAAAAGTTGAAAACAAGTCAGGATAAAGCTAACGATCTAACCAATGAGATAAGCCTCATGAAGAAGAATGTGAAAATGCTGAATTCGGGTTCCTCTAATCTAGATGATATTTTAAATATCAGCAAATCAAGCATAAATCGGTCTGGATTGGGATTCAAAAGTGAAAGTTCAGGATCAAAGACTGTAGATATAAAGGAAAATTGCTCTATGATGAAATTCGTAAGGGAAAGTCCGGTGCCACAGCCGATGTCAACCAATGGGTTTGATTACAAAGAAAAGCAAGGTGCTAACAGAATTCGAAGAACTGACAGAAAATCAAATTCCTATGACTTATATCATGCTGCAAGCAGAAAAGGTAACATATATGGTTCTGTGTGTCACTATTGCCAATACCATGGTCACATTCGACCTAAATGCTTTACTTATCTTGCTGACTTAAGATTGGGTACTGTTAGAAATGCCTATTCTTATAGATTCCCTTATCAAAAATTGGTGAAGAAATCAAATGTGAAGTGTAATGTCACACATCTTTCACTAAAGGCGATCGAAACCAATGCATGGTATTTTGATAGCGGATGTTCTAGACATATGATAAGCGAAGAGAGATATTTGAAGGATATTATACCCGAATTCGTGGGAAAAGTAACATTCGGCAACGGTGTCTCAACGGATGTCATTGGAAGGGGAACGTTGAATGTTCCTGGTTTACCAAAGTTGAGTAATGTTTTATTGGTAAATGGTCTGAAATCTAATCTAATCAGTATTAGCCAGCTTTGTGATCAAGAATTGAATGTGCAATTCACAAGAGAAAAATGTGTGGTGTCCGATCAAAACAAGAAGTGTGTTATTGAAGGAGTTAGATCATCCGACAATTGCTATCTTATTTCTTCCTCGTCTACCTGCCTTCGGTCGAGTATGGAAGACACTATTCTATAGCATAGAAAGTTGGGACATGTTGATTTCAGAATGCTTGAAAAGATTATTTCGAAAGATGCTGTCCGGGGAATTCTTGTATTAAAGTTTGATGAAGAAAAATTATGTAGACCATGTCAAATTGGAAAGCAAACCAAGGTGTCACACCCGATGTCACAGTCATCCACAACTACCCGGGTACTTGAATTACTCCACATGGATCTAATGGGGCCAATGCCTGTTGAAAGTATTGGAGGAAAACGGTATGTCTTCGTTACTGTTGATGATTTCTCACGCGACACATGGGTGAAATTTCTTAGAGAAAAGTCCGACACCTTCAAGGCCTTCAAATCAATGTGTACTCAACTCCAACGTGAAAAAGATTGTGTTATCTTGAAGATTATACGCATCCGCAGTGATCATGGAAGAGAGTTTGAAAATTCTGCATTCTCGGATTTCTGTAAGCATCTTGGAATTGCTCATGAATTCTCGGCACCTAAGACTCCTCAACAAAATGGGATTGTTGAAAGAAAGAATCGTACATTTGCAGAGATGACTCGAGTTATGTTACATGAAAGGGATGTTCCTGAAAAGTTCTGGGCTGAAGCTATAAACACAGCTTGTTATACCATTAATTGGGTGTATCTCCGCGGAAAAACTTCTATGACACCCTATGAGATATGGAAAGGTAAAACTCCAAATCTTAACTATTTTCATCCGTTTGGCAGCATCTGCTTTGTGTTGAATGACAGGGAACACAGGGGGAAACTTGATCCCAAGAGTGATGAGGCTATCTTTCTCGGTTATACTACAAATAGCCGTGCTTATCGAGTTTACAATAAAAGAACTCGAACTGTTATCGAATCTGCAAATGTTCAAGTAGACGACTCTCTGGATACAGTATATAATCCAACAGAAGATGCAAACTAGATTTTAGATAATGAAAGCACTAGTGTTCCACCCGGTGTCACAGAGGGTGTCTCAGACGGTGTCACAGATCAAACAGATACAGTCGAGGTAGTAGAAGTATCTACCTTACAGAATAGGCCACCGTCTACACGTGTTCAGAAGAATCATCCTGCAGATAAGGTTATTGGAAGTTTGAATGATGGTATACGAACCAGAGATAAGCCGGGGGTAAATTATCAAGAAATGATTCAAATAGCATGCTTTACATCAACGATCGAGCCCAAGAATGTGAAAGAAGCATTACTAGATGAATACTGGATAGAAGCTATGCAAGAAGAACTTAGCCAATTCTCCCGCAATCAAGTTTGGGACTTAGTACCGTGTCCTCCCGATGTGAACGTTATTGTTACTAAGTGGATTTACAAGAATAAGACCGATGAACATGGAAACATTACTCGAAACAAAGCTCGGCTAGTTGCTCAAGGGTATTCTCAGATTGAAGGAATTGATTTTGATGAAACATTCGCTCTGGTTGCTCGTCTTGAATCTATTTGGCTTTTATTGTCTATTGCGTGTGTTATGCGGTTCAAGCTATTTCAAATGGATATGAAGAGTGCCTTTCTCAATGGTTTTCTTAATGAAGAATTTTATGTTGCTCAGCCAAAGAGTTTTGAAGACCCTCATCATCCCAAGTATGTTTATAAATTGAAGAAGGCGTTATATGGGCTTAAACAAGCCCCTCGTGCGTGGTATGAACGACTCACTCAATATTTATTAACCAAGGGATATGAGCGAGGGGGAGTAGATAAAACCTTTTTCGTCCGCCATGCCAAAGGTCAGTTTTTACTTGCTCAAATATATGTAGATGACATAGTGTTTGGCTCGGTGTCACAGATGATGTGGATGAATTTGTTGCTCAAATGACCGGCGAATTTGAGATGAGTATGGTTGGAGAACTCACTTATTTTCTTGGACTTCAAATTCAGCAAGAAAAGAATGGTATTTTTATCTCTCAAGCCAAATATGCCAAGAATTTATTGAAAAAATTTAAGCTCGAGAATGGACGCCCGCGTAGAACACCCTTTGGGACACAGAGAAAATTTCTAAAGATGAGAAGGGTATTGCTGTTGATCCACGTTTATATAGAAGCATGATTTGAAGCCTATTATATCTTACTGCTAGCCGACCAGATATTTGTTATAGCGTGGGTTTATGCGCTCGATTTCAAGCCAATCTGAGAGAGTCACACCTAGTATCGGTTAAACGAATTGTAAAATATGTTAGTGGAATAACTCATTATGCATCTGGTATTCTTTCGATTCTAATGCAAATCTGGTGGGTTATTGTGATGCTGACTGGGCCAGAAGTTCTGATGATCGAAAAAGTACTTTCGGGTGGATGTTTTTATGTTGGACATAACTTGGTATCGTGGTTTAGCAAGAAGCAAAATTCGATTTCTCTGTCTACTGCTGAGACAGAATATATTGCAGCAGGTAGCAGCTGTACTCAGCTTCTCTGGATGAAACAAATGATGAAAGACTATGGTGTCACACAGGGTGTCATGACCCTCTACTGTGACAATCTGAGTGCAATCAATATTTCTAAAAATCCTGTTCAGCATTCATGGACAAGGCATATTGATATACGACATCATTTTATTCGATCCCTTGTGAATGACAAAATTATTAATTTGGAGCATATGATGACCGAAAAATAAATTGTCGATATTTTTACTAAAGCTTTGGATGGTGTGAGATTTGAAGAATTGAGGTCTGCCTTAGGCCTTTCTGTCATGTGAAGAGGTTCTTCTGTGTTGCAAGTTTTTTTGTTATTTGCTTTCATAAAAAAAATAAAAAAAAAAGGGAAAAGAAAAATAAAAAGAAGGGATTTCTTTTTGTAACGACCCCTGTTCCCAGCAAGATATTGTCCGCTCCGGGGATTGGGCCGCAGCCCAATATCCTCCCCTCACGGCTTTGTTTGGCGAGAGCACTTCCCGAAAGATCACCCAACCTGAAATTACTCTCGCCGAAGCACGCTTAACTTCGGAGTTCTTATGGGATCCGTCGCCAATCGTACTCCAAAACGCGTCTTGCTATGTTGGGAGGGATCTCTTACATATGTTTCATTTCCATGTACTTCCCCAAGCGATGTGGGTTCGTAACGGCCCCTGCTTCAACGGAGAAACCACTCCGGCCCAAGTCAGCCCAGGATCCGCGGAGCTTTACCCACCTCCGGCCCAGGTCAGCCCCAGGATCCGCGGAAAATGGGTGGTTCCTTATCAGTCCGTTGAAAGACGGGTCGTCACAATCACCCCCCCTCGGGGGCCCAACGTCCTCGTTGGCCACATTTCCGGTTGGGTACAGGCTCTGATACCATTTGTAATGACCCCTGTTCCCAGCAAGATATTGTCCGCTCCGGGGATTGGGCCGCAGCCCAATATCCTCCCCTCACGGCTTTGTTTGGCGAGAGCACTTCCCGGAAGGTCACCCAACCTGAAATTACTCTCGCCGAAGCACGCTTAACTTCGGAGTTCTTATGGGATCCGTCGCCAATCGTGCTCCAAAACGCGTCTTGCTATGTTGGGAGGGATCTCTTACATATGTTTTATTTCCATGTACTTCCCCAAGCGATGTGGGTTCGTAACGGCCCCTGCTTCAACGGAGAAACCACTCCGGCCCAGGTCAGCCCCAGGATCCGCGGAGCTTTACCCACCTCCGGCCCAGGTCAGCCCCAGGATCCGCGGAGAATGGGTGGTTCCTTATCAGTCCGTTGAAAGACGGGTCGTCATACTTTTATTGCTAATATTTCTTTTGAGATTTTTGGTCTGTAACTTCCTGTATGACACAAGGGGTTCTATGAAGCTTTCGACAATTTTTATGGAAATTTGGAGTTAATCTCAAATATATTGATGGAGGTTTTATGAGATTTGATCGTGGATATTTTTGAGTTTATTTCCCATCTTATTTGAAGAATTTTGGATTTATTTTCCAAATTTGAGTAAGTATTTATGGTTTATTTCCATAAACTCCAAACGGCTATTCTTTTATCCATCTCTCTCTCGACTAGTTCAAGGGTTATTTGTTCGAGTGCTTCCCTATTGTGATCAACGCACATCTATGCTGCCACTAGGTTGATTCTGTGAAGTTTTCTCCCAATTTTATCAAGATAATTACTGATGTCACTAGTAGTGTCAGACGGGTGTGGCCCCGTGGTAAAAATTTTCCTGCCTTGCAACTTACTGTTAAGTATGCTATCCTGCACAAGATTGCTATGAGAAACTGTCCTCTTACTTTTCAGAGAATTGATTGTGAATCATGTCGATTACAAGAATGAAAGGTCAGCTCTTCCGTTTACTTGTTTGAATTATGGTATTTTGTCTTCTCAACGAGCTGTGATTTGGGATAAAAATTATTAGTATGGATATGGAGGAGATTAGGAATAGCTACAAGCTTCTGGCAGGTGATCAGGTTAATATTCTGAATGGTGTTCCTGAGGATGTTCCAGCTCTCGATAATGTTTATGATTCCGACAATGCTTCTGATTCTACATTGTTGTCTTGTTTTATCAAGGTACTTCAAGGTGAGATGAAATTTTTGTGTGATCAGCAAATGGTAATCGAAAATAAAAAATGGAAAGATAGTAGTTATTGGATGCTTGATGACCTTGTCGGAAAAATGTCTGCTAAGGAAGCTACTGGTGATATTTTCGAGAGAAAGAAAGTTGCTATTGTGAAGGAACAGGTTAAAGAGACCAAAATTGTTGAAAAGTCAGGAGTTTCAACTGATGTCACTGAGGATGTCACTGAAGTAGCAGAGGAAGAAGCTTCAGTATTTCATGTTGAAGGAGAATCTGTCCAAGGAAAATAATACTAGCGAGCGGTTGCGAACAACTACAATCGGGTTGTTCTTTCTTTTGATGATATTTCTACTTAATGATGGATTTCTTATGAACTTCTAAAATGTTCTCTTGCCTCTGGATATTAAGTCTATGGATGATCTGTTACATGTGGATATTCTATTTTCCTGATATTAGTTATCTCCCTATAGTGATGCTGGTTTTTATACTGATTATTTTGTAATCATGATGCTCTTATCGTGGTCATTGTTCTCTTATATATATATTTGTCTTTTTATGGCAAAAATGGGAGTATTTTGGGAGAGTATGCTCTAATACCATATTTTTGATATGACGATGATTGAAGCTATTATCCAGAGGGAGTTAATTCAGGGAGAGTTATTGAAGTTATTGGATTTATTGATTTTTCCAAAAAATGCCAAAGGGGGAGATTGTAAATGCAAAGATATTGCATATATGTTGGCATTATTTTTTGGCAATATATTTTTATGGAGATAATATTTTATTCCATTATTTTTCAAATTGATAATTTATTTCTTGGTGATCAAGAAATATTATATTCAGATTATTGGATAGATTTATATTAACAATCATGAAGATTCTGTGGGAGAGAAAAATAAGAAAACAAGAATATTAGAAAAGTTATTGAAAAAGCTAAAAGCACTTGCTTTTTAGAAAATTTTGTTTTGGTAAGCCGATTTGATGAAGATTTGGTGAAATTTGTTAGACTTCGAGATCATATGAATAATGAGATGCTTTTCTAAATTTTTGGATGAATATCCAAGTTGTTGGAGATACTTTCCTAAAGTGTCATACGGTATGTCACTCAACCGAATTTGTTAAGATTTGTTTTCCTTATTCTGTGCGATCTATTTGGAGAGAATATTTGACGCACAGTATATTATGTATTCCCCCTACACAGTTAAAGGCTGTTGAAGCCATTATTCTTGAGAGCTAAAAGTCTTTATTCTTTGGGGCGATTTTATTCTACACCAACGATTGCGTGTATCCAGCAATTGTTAATCCTTTCATTCACGCTTACTGTGAGTCGTCGGTGATTGTTCTTCAGACGACGGAGTTTTGATTTTCACGAGAGAATGTTTCTTCATTTTCCAAGCCGTCGCTTTTCTTTCACTCCCAACGTTTCTGCGTATAGGTCTGTGATTGTTTTACACACTCTTCTTATATTGTGGATTGAATCGATTTATTGAGTGCGTTGAGTATTGCGTCCGAAGACAATGTGTTGGTGTTCCAGACGGTGTTCCATGAGGCAATTTTCTTTGATCTTCATTGAATCTCAGTCTTCGGAGGAGGCTGCATCCGAACTCGAGAGGAGTTATGTTTTTAGACAATGGGAGCTTGTCACTTTGATCGTGGGCGAGAGGATCTTGCCATAACACGGATTCCGGGAGGAATCAACAACAAAGGGATCTTGTTGTTTTATAGATCTCGGGAGAGGTCGATCTAAAGTCGAGGGGATCTCTCAAAAACAATTTTCTTGGGGAAGTTAGCTAGAGGCGGCAACAAAGATAAGAGGGAGTCTTTATTTGTATAAGTCTGATTGTCTTGTAACTTTGTAAACTCAAAGAAATGTTTTTATATCTGGGCGTGGCCCCGCAGACGTAGGCTGGTTGTCGAACTGCGTTGCCAACCTCCTGTGTCATTTATTTCTGCATATTTATATTGTCCATCATTGCATTAATTATCGGTGTCACACGCAGTTCCTTGTGTGACATTGCATAACTGATCATAATCTTTCATTTTCTTTCGTGGAGACTCAAGACGAAGATAAAGAAGAGGGAGACGAAGCCAAACAGTCCATACTGACATTTTTTGTTGTTGTAGCTACAGAGAATGAAGAAGAAACATGAAGCTGAACTCCAAACAGTTTAAGCCCTGTACAGGTCCTTGAATTATGTCCAACATTTCCACAATCTGAGCACTTTCTGCCCATTTCCACCTCGGCAAAGCTATCTCCAACTACTACAGACAGAGACAAAGTTAGAGAGAGAGAGAGAGAGATTGATGAAAATACATGCACAGTAACAGAAGATTATTAGAAGGCCATACGAAGTTAGAGAGAGAAACAAGAAGAAGAGACCGAGATTGATGAAAATAGAAACAAAGAAATGGAAGATTATTGGAAGGCCATAGTTTCTTGGTGGAGGTGGATATAATATACGGTTAAAAATTCTATTTAACGTCGATACCTTATTAATTGGACTTAGGCGGCTACTTATTCGTTAATAGTATTGTCAGGTGTAATCTCTTAAAATAATTAATGTAATAAATTATATAATACTTTAATTACACCAATCGTTATTTGACACGTTAACGAATTTTTTAAGAAAATAAGTCTAACATTACTCTTAAATTAATATATTAAGTTCTTGAATGTTTTGTCTGATACATTAAGGTGAGTAACAATAAACTAATTTTGTTACTTATTAAAAAAAAAAGGACATGAAACCATTTGAATTGGAGTATTATTATCTAAATGTTTTCAAAAACTAATTAAATTTATATTTGAATTAAATCTCCCAAAAATGCGATTGAAATTTTCTAATAGACTAACACGATGCTTCATCATTTAAAAAACCTATAAATATCCAGGTTCTCCCCATCAAAGCTATGTCTCTCTCTCTCTCCACAGGAGCCTCTCTTCCTGTCGCAATGAGAGAAATTCAGCCTCTCTCTCACACACGACAGAGGAGACTCTCTTCCTGTCGCAATGAGAGAAAAGATTCAGCCTCTCTCTCTCCCCACAGAAGCCTCTCTTTATTTTGGCTAGGGGAGAAATTCAGCCTCTCTCTCACACGACAGACAGAGGAGAAACTCTTCCTGTAGCTATGGGAGAAAAGATTCAGCCTCTCTTCCTGTAGCTATGGGAGAAAAACATCTTCCTCGCCATTCCGGAAAACTCTGTTACTTCGGCAGCCAAACAAGAGCCCTCCTCGTTGACCACTCTATTACTTTTTCTGGTTAGTCATCTTGATTGATTCTACAATTGGTAGGTCACCGGGTTATTCAAATAAATTGTGTTTTCCTTGCTTTTCCCATGTTACAACTTCCGTACAAATTCGGTCTATCCGAAATGGATCGGTTAAATATTCTATTAGGGAGCCTGGTCTTGACTCTTCTGTGTGGTATTCATTCTTTCTTTTGTGATCATTTTTAGCATTTGATTTGTGATCGATCAATATATATATATATATATATGCTTCGTCGTACCCCATTGTCCATCATATTTTGATTTTCGTAATCTTAACAATTCTGAGTATTTAACTAATTAGATTCGGTTCCATGATTCAAGTGATAAATTTTAATTTGAATTTATTTGAATTGGGTCTAATTTAATGAAAAATTAGGAAGTTAGAAATATTCATTTACTCTTAATTGAAAGATTTTATCTTAATTCAAATTTAAAATTTTTGTTTTAAAATTTTAAGACTTTACAATTCAATCACTTTAGAAATCTCTAGATTAAACTTTGATTTTCGTAATCTTAACAAATCTAAGTATTTAACTAATTTGATTTGGTTCCATGATTCAAGTGATAAACTTTAATTTGAATTTATTTGAATTGGGTCTAATTTAATAGAAATTTAGAAAATTAGAAAGATTCATTTACTCTTAATTGAAAGATTTTATCTTAATTTAAATTTAAAATTTTTGTTTAAAAGTTGAAGACGTTACAATTCAATCACTCCAGAGATTTCTAGATTAAACTATGCAATCTAAACTTCCCTACAATGACAATGGGGACGATCAAGAAGATCGTAGAAAAAAAATATGGGTTGAATTTCAATTTCAGTGTTAATGAGTTTTGAATACTTTTATAATTAATTGTAGTGAAATATCATCTGAATATTACAACTATAGGCCTCTAACAGATTCCATAAGTAATGTTATAATGATTTTTCGTAAAAATAATAGTAAAAATCCGTCATTGATGGTCACCTCGACGACCATGAAGATTAACTTATTTCCAAATTATTTGAACGCGCAAGAGCAAAGTCTAAATTCAGAGCAACAATAGTAGACTCAATCGAAAATCTAAACTGACCACCCTAAAAATTATTTAGTAAAACTGCAGAAGAATGGTGTTGTGATGACGATGAAACTAGTCTGCTGCAAAAAAAAAAAAAAAAAAAAAGCCAAACAAACAGATAAACTCTAAATTTTCTGATATTGCAGTTACTTGACTTTCCTATGTCTCACTGCTCTCAACCTCTCATCAACGAATCAAATTCAGAACCATATAAGTGACAATCATATCTATTCTCTTCTTTATGTTTCTCTAACTCTCATTCTTTCTCTCTCACACAAGCCTACGTCACCAGCCATGCTAAAAAATATTTTCTCTGACAAACCTCTCTCAACAAGAACAACGAACTACAACTCAAATTTTTTTTTATCTCCACCCACCAAGAATCTAATGAAACTTGCGTGTAAGGATTTCCTTTTCCGATGAGAATTGTTTGAACTAACCATTTTTTCTTTCTTGAACTCGGGCAAAAGGTTTGTCTCTCTCTCTCTCTCTCTTTAACTTTGTTGGAGAGAGCTTTGTCGATGAGGAAATGAGCAGAAAGTGCTCGCATTGTGGACACAATTCAAGGACCTGTAGAGGGATTAAACTATTTGGACATTTTTCATCAGTTTATACGCACCGTATCAAAGAGTCTTGAACATCTCTTCTTGTCGAGAGCATTTTGTCGGAGAAAGTAGCTATGAGCGTGGCTGCTGACTTGGGCCGGTGTTCTGGTTGTCACATACTGTCTGGAGATTCTTGTCCAATGACCCTTGCCAAGCTTCTCAAGGCCTACTGTGCTCTTCCTCTGTCCAAGGAATCCCTAAAAGAACACTTGGGCTGGTGTTCTGGTTGTCACATGGCGTTCTTCTGGTTCGTCTCCCTCTTCTTTATCTTCGTCTCGAGTCTCCACGAAAGAAAACATCGATAAACCCTCCGACGGCCCCTTCCCCGGAGTTGAAGAAAAAAAAAAGAGTTAGTTCAAACAGCTCTCATCTGCGTTTTCCCATTTCAGAAAAAAAAAATCAACATCTTCCATTTTTGAGTCTTTCAAGACTTGTTTTTGTTCTTCTTTTTACATGAAAATGTGTTCTTTTAGGGATTCCTTGGACAGAGGAAGAGCACAGATCATTTCTGGTAGGCCTTGAGAATCTTGGCAAGGGTCACTGGACAAGAATCTCCAGACAATACGTGACAACCAGAACACCTGCCCAAGTCAGCAGCCATGCTTATAACTACTTTCTCCGGCAAAACGCTCTCGACAAGAAGACACGTTCAAGACTCTTTGATACGGTGCGTATAAACTGATGAAAAAGATTTGATTTATTGAACTTGGAAAATTCAGTTTTTGGATTCTGAATTTGAGTTGTCGATGACAGTGAGACAAAGCAAAGTCAGCCTAGAGCAAAATCAGAAAATCCAGTGTCTTTTTTAGGCTGGACTAGCTTCATCGTAGCTGATTCTTCTACAGTTTTGTTGAATAATTTTCATGTTGATCAGTTGATATCTTCCGTTGAGTCAACCACTGCCGTTCCCAATTTTGTAAATATTTGTAGCCGTCGAGGTGATCATCAAAGGTGAATTTTTGGTATTATCTCAGTTGGAAAATCATTATAACACTATTCCTGCAATCTTTCTTTTTCATTTGAGTTGGGGATGTTTCTAACATGCATGTGGTTGACAAACTTTTCATATAGCATGCCTATTTTTGATAAATATTCACATTTCAAAGATTTTGATATGAATGTCTGACAAGTGGAAGAAGGATAAGTTCACAATAATTTTAATCCTCCAATTAAACTTTAACGATTCAATTTTCAAACCCTAATTTTCTTAAAATAAATTAAAATTTGCAGAAGCGTTTACGTGCTATTAAATTCAATTGCGACCTCCATTAATCCTCAAATGTATAATTTTCATTAATCCTCAAATCTCAAATACTCTCGTTTTTACATTTTACCATCATAAATCTTCGATCATTCATTTAAATACATGAATATCATTCAACTACAATTATTATGAGTCAGCTTATTTAATTATACCTCGTAATTTATTTAATAATCTAATGTCTAAGTCCTCTAATACTACAAATTAAATGTTGTGTCGATTAAATATAACACTAACTAATTCACACGTTTCTAATTCTATTTAAATCTTCAAAACATGATAAACTAAAGAACTCAACAATCTCGACATACTAAAATCATAATTAAATTCTAAAAAACACAATGACTTTCACTATCTAATCTTATTAAAATCATAATATTCTTCAAATAAATATTTACATTGATCTTTGATTTTACACCAATTAATTATTAATCACCTCGTTTACGCTCTCGCCCGCAACTGGAAGAACCTCGATAAGCTATCAATGTTTTTTAATAAACATGAACCTACATTTTAAAACTATTAATGAGAAATAATCTTAGCAAGTAAAACATGTGCATATGTGAATTAACTACATACATTACCAAGTTCCATGATTTAAAAATTACATATTATTGGAATTTATTTTTCAACCACGCGTTCAGAATTTTAGAAAAATCAACAGTTTTTTACCATCATAAGGTTTTGTCAACAACGTCATATTTATCATGCGTTCAAGATTTCATTAGTTATCTCATATCTAGCGTTCATGCTTTCATTAGTCATTTCATGTTTTTCATCACGTTTTATACTTGCATAGATTATGCATACAAATTTTATGTTTCTACATGCTGTCACAATATTTAAACATGTGTCACAATAAAATATCAAAATAAATATCAAATTGAGAATAAAGGAAATAATTGTATAATATGCTTTGTGATGTAGGCTTATAGCCGAAAGATTTAAAATTTAATATTTTACTTGCCAGGATTATGAGAATATTGGCTTAGGGTTCATTGGTCGTTCGTATGATCTTCCTTACATTATTAAAACTATTTTATGGTTAATTCTAATATTGTATAAAATATCCACTTTGTATTGTCTGCAATTGAAAGAAAATGTGAAATTCTTACTAAAATGTTGGATTGGATTGGGCTAGATTGGTTCTGGTTCAGTTTCAAAGAACTTGGGTCGGTCTGATTTGGGATTGGATAATTGAGCTAGGCGGAACACTTGATTCTCCACTGTCCAACTCCCCCTTCTTCCTCTTCTATTTTCGTTGGTGGGTTTCGCCTGCGTAAAAAACAGGAGATCGTTTGGTTTGCTGCTGGTTGGGCGGCTGGAGGAGTGATTTGCCTACTGTTACAGGGGGAGGTTCTCCAAAGTTTTCCGAGGGGGTTGTCGGACTAACTGTTGCTGGTTCGACCGGTGCAAGGTTTGTACCAGCACGTTGATGGCTTTTTGGGGTATTAAGGTCTGAAGGTACGTATGAGAAGATATTGATTAGACTTTCTGGTTAGGAATTTACCAGATTTTTCCATAATCTTATGAGATTTATTTTAAAATTAAAGGGGTTTGATTTACTCCTTGAAAAGGAAAATTGAAATTCCCAAATCATGGTCAGTTTCCGATATTAATTTGGTGTGCATGAATCAAGGGATTTGATTTCATGCAGTGGTAAACCTTCTGACAGTTTTTGTTGGGGCATTTCTAGTTCTGTCTATGTCTTCAACTGCGCGACTGATGGATGACTGTCCATTTGATGCCTTCTTAATATCTTACATATCATGTGATGTGGTAGAATATTTCTTTTGGTTTTTACATGTTTAACTCTGTACAACGTCCTCTTATTAATGATATATGTTGTCAGTTTGTATGACAAATTGTATTGGACGTGAAATCTTGAGTTCCTTTCAACATTACTACGTTTACAGGATGTTCTAACTTAAATTCATTTCCACATCAATTAATGATCCTCTATTATTTGGGGGTAATTTTTCTTAGGTCGAGCCAATTCGCAACTGCTTTGAGGCCCTTTTTCTAGCCAGCATCAGGATGTTAATTCATGTTCAATTCCTCTGGAATAATGTTGATATTCTACTGGCAGCTGTTATATTGAAGGTTCTTCTATTTGTTACAAGGGAAATTGTATCTACTTCTTCTTGGAACAATAACACTTAGTTTGGGAAATCCTCGACTAAATGGTCACTAACTCAATGGAAGCTCTCTCTCTCTCTCTCGAGATTCCACATTTCATCGTCATACACTGGACTGGCAAGATCGGCGCATCCTGCGAGAAGAGATTTTTGGTGAGTATGGTCATTGGAGTTTCTTAATTATATTTAAGCTGCAAGATGTTACTCTCTTGTTGCACTTTTTGTATAGGAATTTGAAATAGTACTGTTTTCTTTTTGGGTAATGTTAATTCATTTTTCTGTATATGTATTCACTTAAAATTTCAGCTGTTGAATTCAAATCTATTATCTAAAAATGGAGTTACTGATGCTCATCTTTTCGAATAATTTTTCAGTCTATTTATAGTTTTTATTTTTAAGAGATATTGTTGAGATGGTGCCTTTTCTCCATTTGCTGTTTTCTCGGGATTTATCTACTTTATTTAACTTGAGCTAGTGAACTAGACTAGGCAGCTCTAGCCCATGCCCCATAGATATTAGGCCATTCAGGCATTGTTTGACGGATCTTGACTTGAATTTTTGCCCAGGTTAATTCGACGGTCTAAGATCTTGTCCTCAGACCTTGAACAATCAAGTCAATTTTTGGTAATTTTTTTATAGGCAGAAAATATGTCGTGGCGATGTAACACATCAAGGGTGCAGCTCTAATATCTAGAGTTGCTGTTGTTTATGCAGTGCAAGACTACACAGCTCACTCCCAGTTGTGCAATGACCAATTTAAGTGTCTATTTGTAAGTCGACCTTCGGATCAGTATATTAGATAAGACTCCCAAGTTTATCGTTAATTCAAAATTAGATAAAAGTTTGATCCAAGATCGAACCAGACTCGAGCGCAGTCTTGCGCAAAGATGAGAAGGCTGAAATTTGGAGAGCTAAATTAGGTGACGATCTTAAAGAAGGTAGAATTAGAATCCTAGACACTATCCATTTAAATGTTGTAAAAGAAAAAAAAAAAGGTAGGCAGTGAAGGGTACATCAATCATAGTGCATTAAATATGCATAAATGGCGATGAACAACTTTACAAACCATAATGTTTTTTGTTGTAAATGGCAACACATAAATTCCAAACATGTCAATTCATGTTTAATACCATAACTATTATTAAAAGAGAAAAAAATCAAAACTTTATTTGTGTATATACATAAATTAATAAATATTCTATATAAGTATAGGGTGAGTAAAACTATTGATCGTTAATTCCCTGTCCAAATACCATATTAAAACAAATAAGGAATCGTGCATGGCTAAGAAGTTGTGGGCAAAGAGAATGGGATGAGAATACAATAGGGTACTGTTGTGAAAAATAATTCGCAAGTGTACGAGTCGCAACAAGTAATAAAGTGATAAAATAGAGTGTCGAACTCACAATGACTTATTAATTAATAATCAAATTTATTAGTCTTAATTCTAAAATTGAACACACGTTTTATGGTTTTAAGAATTGAAATTAAAATAAACAACTAAAATAATTAAAATAAACTAATGTAAAATATCAAAGCAAATAAAATGGGATTAAATCAAATTGATAAAAGCCTAGGTACTACGATTTTACCAAGACAACAGTTATTTCAGTCCTTCGTAATTAAATTCATAAATATTCTTCTTATGTTGATGATCGATTTCACTAAATTCTAATACAATCTCTCTCGAGCATTGCATAGGTTATCTGATTAATGTGTTATCACTTCTCAGTCTCAAATCCTACATTAATCAAATACAAATAAATCAAGAAATCCAATGATCACATCAATACCGTAACTATCTCTAGCCTACGCATATTTATGACATTAATTTCAGTGTTCGGGTGTTTATCACCTCTCAGTCTCAAAACACCCAAAAAATTAAGTAAAGATTGGCCAGAAATTTACAGGCTTTAAGAACAGAAATTAAATGCGTCAACAATATTGAAAGAAATATTCATAAAATTTAATTAAACGAAGAACGAAAAATAAATATCGTCCGGCTACATCGTAGCCCTAGAATAAAAAGTTAGTTCATGCTAAAAGAAAAATAAACAATAATAATAATGATATTCATGATGTTCATAGAGAAAAAGTGAAGGAAAATAGAGAAAACTATGCTTGATGTGCTGCCTCCCTCCGAAAATTGCTAATCTCTCAATCTCCAAAATCGCCTTCTGCTTGCCAAAAATCGTCAAACGCTTTTTGCTCTGTGGAAATCGCCGAATGAATTCTGCTCTTTCTCTCCTTAGGTTTATTTCTTCTCTTCATCTCTTCAACGGTTGAGATTCAATTTTTCTTTAAATTAATGGTGCAGATTAGAAGATGTCAACTTTCCAAAATCGTAGCTGATCGATCGCTTGAAATGAGCGATCGATCGCCTCTTGTTTCCATGTTTTCCTTCAGCCGATCGATCGTGGCGAACAATCGCCTCTTCTTTGCATCAATTTTCACCCTTTTCAGCCGATTGATCGCGAATTGTGTCGATCGATCGGCACCTCTTCTGTTTCGTGCATAATGTTCTTCACAATTCTTCTCTTCCGCCGATCGATCGCCTGCCTTGAGCGATCGATCGGCACCTTCTCTGTTTTCTCTTCTCTAATTTTCGTATTCTTCACAGGCGATCGATTGCCTAACAAGGGCCGATCGATCGCCTCCTTCTCTGCTCTTTTTTTCTTCTTCTTCTTTTCTTCAATTCCACTTTGTTTCTTCTTTTTCTTTCTTCGTGAATTTTTTTTCCTGTCCTCTTCCTGTGTTAATTCAATTGTGTACATATTTGCACAAAATACATCAAATTCTTTCAAACACTTGAGAGAAACTTATCAAATCAAGTGTAAAAAGTATAAATAAGTGTGTAAAATACACACTTATCATGTACACATTTTTTTGGCATTTTCTATTAGATTTTTCCACATAAATTTTAATATACAAATATTGTGACATCACTATTCATAGCTAATTGGTTGTATTATTTCTTACCAAAAGAAGCATGGTGGAAAGATATCAAGCATGGCCAAGTTAAAAGCCAAAAAAAAAAAAATCAGCATCAAGAAACATATTTAAAACATACATTAACCAAAATATATTATTTGAATTAAGTTTATATTTTCAACATCCTCCCTTAAGCTTAATTCTTTGTAACTCCGAGTATCGTACTTAGCTTGCTGAAAGTGTCATACTTGAGAGGCTTTGTAAAAGTATCAGCAACTTGATCATGGGTCTTCACATACTTCACTTGCACTTCACTTTTCGCAATGCAGTTACGAAGGAAATGATACCTCGTATCTATATGTTTGCTTCTATCATGAACATATGGTTCTTTGTCAATGCAAAAGCTGACTTGTTATCAATAGAAATCTTTGTAGCTTCTTCTTGTGGCATTTGCAACTCTTTCGATGCTATTCTCAGCCATATAGCATGACATATACAAGATGTAGCTGCACATATTTAGCTTCACAAGTGGATAGAGTCACAATTTGTTGTTTTTTTGAACTTCATGTAAAAGCCGTAACACCCATGTAGAAAACGAAACTAATTGTGCTATTTCGATCATCTATATCTCCACCCCAATCACTGTCGTTATATCCAACAAGCTTAAATTCATCATAAATGAGTAAAGCATACCAAAATTAATTGTACCTTTAATGTATCGAAGAATCTACTTTGCCGCCTGAAAATGTGTCATGGTTGGTGACTCTATGAATCGACTAACCAGTCTAACTCTAAAAAAAATATTTGGTCTTGTGCAAGTTAAATACCTCAAACTTTCCACAAGGCTCTTGAAAGTTGTAGAATCAGCTTTCTCTCCTTCCTCCTTCTTCGATAATTTTACTCCTCATGTCACAAAAGTATTCACAGACTGACAATTCTTCATCTTGAACTTTTTAAGAATCTCTCTTGCAAAACTTTTTTGAAATATAAAACTACCATAATCTCTTTGATTGATCTCCATGCCAAGATAATATGACATTAGACCAATATTCGTCATTTCAAACTCTTTGGTCATTGTTTGCTTGAATTTATTCTACATACTCAGATTATTCTCTGTAAAGATTAAATCATCAACATATAAGTAAACAAATAAGACATCTTTATTTTGACGCATCTTAACACAGAAAGGGTGCTCATATGGGCATTTGATAAACCCATTTTCGAAGAAGTACTTGTCGATTCGACTATGCCATGCTCTTGGAGTTTGCTTCAAGTCATACAATATTTTCTTCCGCTTCAATACCTTGTCTTCATAACCCTTTACAACATAGCCTTGAGGTTGTTTCACATAAAACTTTTCTTCGAGAACTTCATTCAAAAATGCTGATTTGACATCTATTTGATAAATCATTCACCTCTTCTAAGCTGCTAGTGAAATAATCAACCAGATAGTTTTCAAACGGGCAACAAGAGCAAATACTTCACCATAGTCAATACCTGGATATTGACTATATCATTTCGCCACTAATCTGGCTTTGTATTTCTTCACTTCTCTCTTTGCATTATTCTTTTTGTTGAAGACCCACTTCACACTAATGGGCTTCTGGCCTTCCAGAATGGTTACTAGCTCTCATGCCTTGTTTTTCTAAATTAAAGCAATTTTTTCATTCATGGAAATTCTCCATTTTTAATCTTTCACGACTTCTTCAAATACTAAGGGCTCACAATCGACAAAGTCACAAAAGAGAGTTAGATCTTCACTTAGATTTTGTGTTACCTCATAAAGATCTTAAAAATTTCTCGTACAGAGCTCTCTTTCATTTAAGCTTCCATTTGAAGAAGATGAAGGTATATCTAATATTATCGATGATCTTAAAGATGTAACGGGCTCTTGAACTTCGTTTCATTTATCCTTATCAAAAAAATGAAAGAACTCATAACTCTTTTTGTTTTCATCACTCCAATCCCAAGAATCTTCTTAATCAAACTCCACATCTCTACTAATAATTTTCTTTCCAAGACTTGCATCGTAAAGCTTGTAACCTTTGGAGCGTTGATCACAACCGATGAATATGTACTTTTTCCTTTTATCATCAAGCTTAGATCTCTCTTGATCTGGGACATGCACACAACCGATGCTTCCAAACACTCTCAAATGGGAAGTACTTGATTTTCTTTAACTCCATGCTTCTTGAGGTGTTTGGTCCCACAAGCTTCTCGTCAGACACATTTTCGATAGGTAGATAGCACAATCAACTGCTACTGCCCATAACTATTTTGACATTTTCTTTGTTTTTAGTATACTTCTCGCCATATTGAGAATGGTTCAGTTCTTTCTTTCAACTACGCTGTTTTGTTGAGGAGATCTTGGAATGGTTAGGAATCACCGTATGTCATTTGCTTCACCAAACTCATTAAACTCGTTAGAATGAAACTCACCTCCATTATCTAATCTCAAAACTTTAATGAAATATTCGCTTTGTCTTTCTTCATATACTTTGAATTTTCTAAAAACTCTAAAAAACTTGAGATTTCTCCTTTAAAAAATAAACCCAAGTTTTTCTACTAAAATCATCAATGAAGAGGAGAAAATATTGATTTTTACCAAACGACAGAGTCTTAATCGATCTGCATACATCAGCATGAACAAGTTGAAGCGGTTTACTTGCTTTTTATATTGTCTCCTTTGGAAAACTCTTTTACCAAACAACAGAGTCTTAATCGGTCTGCATACATCAGCATGAACAAGTTGAAGCGGTTTACTTGCTCTTTATATTGTCTCCTTTGGAAAACTCTTTTGAAATTATTTGCCGACTAGACACCCTTCGCATAACTAGTCTGATTGATCAATGGACGACAAACACTTCAACATCATTTTCTGATCCAATAACTTCAAGCCACCAAATTTAGATGGCCAAGTCTCAAATGTCAAAGCCATGAGGTGTCCATCACACAAGCCTTCAGACATCGAGCAACGTCGGTTTGAATATCTAGTAAGAGCATTCTGTTTTTCATCATCGGTACATTCGCGATCACATTTCTTCTATCATCTTCAAGTAGGAGTCTAGGCCCTTCATGCGAACTTCGTAGTTTTTCTCCAATAGTTGTTTCAAGCTCAAAATGTTGTTTTTCATACTCGGAACATAATAAACATTGCTAATGAATTGATGACCTCCATTTTTCTTACGAACTAAAATCGTACTTTTGTCTTTGATTTGAACTTTTGAGTTATCTCCAAACGTGACTAATCCGGTCACCGAGTTGTCGATCTCCATAAATTTGCTCCTATTGCCACACATATGATTGTTTGCCGTGTTGTCAAGATACCACATGTTACTCTTGTTTTCTTCTCCTCCTTTGTAAGAAAGAAACAAATTTTCTTCCACCTCTTCGTTTTGAGCATAATTTTTCGTTTCTTTAACATTTGGAGGACTCCAACAATTGCTAGCATAGTGTTTGTGCTCTTGGCAATTGTAGCATTGAACACTTGATCAATCATTTTATCTTGAGTGGCTTGAACTGTGACGACCCAAAACCGAACCCGATCGGGGTCCGGGATCGGAGCCGTCACTCCGGGACAGTTAACAGAAAAGGGTGACTATTTTTTTTTGAAAACGGAGATGCAGGAAACGGTAGACAACGACATTGGAATCGGATCCCAGAAATGCATGGCAGAATTAAAACGGGAAGACATATTAATATTGAAAACAGACTTCACACTTAAATGACAGAATCAAAACAGAAAACATGGTATAAGGCTGGCGAAGGATGTGAAATAAAATTGAACGGAAGATGGCGGAAGACTAAATTTAAAAAGGCAGTAATCAGAAGAAGTAAACAGTGGGTGACGTCAGCCGGAAGAGGCAGACAGCAGCTAAGATCGGATAAGGTGATGACGTCAGCCGGAAGATGGATGACGTCAACCGGAAGATGCAAGCATTAAACGTAATCGTCAGAAGAAGAGAAACTGAAGACGGGTAAAACTGGGAGGAAGATATAGGCAGAAATCATCGTATGACGTCATCGGAAGATGTGATGACGTCATCGGCAGATATGGGCAGTGAGCTTAATCGGAATATGTGATGACGTCATCGGAAGATGTGATGACGCCATCGGCAGATAAAGGTAGTAAACGAAGTCGGCAGAAGATGGTGACGTCAGCCGGAAGATGGATGACGTCAGCCGGTAGATGCAGACGATAAACGAAATCGGCAGAAGGAAACCTATAACAGAACTACTATTTGGCGGTGGATGTGAATGAAACAAAACGTGTACAGTGACATCGGTGGATGAAATTTCTAAGGGGGATCGGAAGATGTAGTTTTTAAGATAAGACTTGACAACTTTTAACGGAAAGACAAACGGGCAGGGAGCATCAAAACAGAAAACTTCAAAACAGAAGGCATAAAGGTTTCAAACCTTCAAAACCCGATTTCGAACAAAGTTTTGAATCATGCTCTACAAGTGACAGGGGTTCAAGTAAACAAACTGCATGGATGGCTCTAAAACTCGAGACCATCCATGCATGACCTGAAAAGGGAGAACTCAAGCAGTTCCAGAATGTTTTCTAAACATTTCAAGGCATTAATACAGAATATTTCTGGAGACAACTATCAACTGTCAACAGAGATTTAAAACTTGAACATCAGAACTGATACATTATATATATACCTAACAAAATCTCCTACAGAGTTTTTAAAGCAAAACACAGAACCTTAACAGAGTTTTAAAACAACCACAACAGAATTCCATAAGAGTCTACAGATATGAACTTTACTTTGAAAACTAAGACTTAAACCTCGGGACAGAAAATATTGTCTGGCTGCAGCAACCACCCCGAGAGCTCGAGCCATCAACTACATCAAATCGTCAGATTGAGGCACACAGTCCTCAGATTCGGGTTCAGTACCTACACCAGAGAGTTCACCTATGAGTCTAAAACTCAGTAAGGATATAATACAGATCCAGTGATGCAAAATGCTATGCATGCAGTTTTCAGAATACAGTGACAGATCAGAACTTTACGTTACAGTGGCAGAAGAATTAAGTGGGGCTTATAGGGGAACTGGTTCAGTACGTGCACTATCAGGCACAGCAGTTTTCAGATTCCCAGGGAGGGATAAAACCAGAGGGTCCTTGCTAGGGACAAATTTTCAGATTCCCAGGGAGGGATAAAACCAGAGGGGCCAGTCCCCGTCCCGCACTTAACCAGTACATTACAGACAGTTAGATTTTATCTTGTTTAGTCTCAAACAGTGTACAGAAATCAGTTTTGCATGGATTTTCAGTAAAACGTGTATGCATGACAGTCTCAGTGCCTGAACCTATAACAGCAGACATCAGAAATAACAGGGCATATTGTGAAACAGAAAACAGACAACTCGGGACATGAGCTGAACAGACAACATAAAACACAAACTGAACAGAAGCTATAACATTTCTACCCAAAACTACCCGACAGAACTGGGATCCTAGTACCTCTGTGATGTAGGGCCTTAAGGGCCAACCTACGGTTATGAACTTACCTGTTTGCGGCGGTGTCTGATGCTCGAATGTTCCTGGAGTGCTCTGACCTGTAGTATGCATGTAAAAGAATTAAATAAGCTGCAAAAGCTAACAAACAACTTGTTGGATATGCAGCAAGCTCATGTCAACTCATTAGAAAACACACTAACGTGTTTTCATCCAAAACAGAGAGTTTTCACAGAAACAATATTCCTAAACCTCAGTGAAAACCCGCATTAAACTTGTCCAAAATCGATAACCTTAGTAGGTGATTACCTTTGCTGGAGAGACAGAAAGAAATCAGGAAAAAGGATTAAGGTTAAAAAATCGTTGCTGGTCGCCTGGAAAAGAGAAAACAGAAGGGGAGGTAGAAGTGAGCTTCACGTAGGAGGAAGAGAAGACATATCTTCTTCAACAAGTTGCCACTTGGCACTCATCCATTGGTTTGCTTCCACCTACCCTAATCACTTCCACATTTACCCTTCCATTAGCTTTTAACCTAATTGACTTGTTTTGATTACACTTAGTTTGGTTTTCCCTTAAACATTCCATCATTACAACCAAAACATATATTGTATTAATATAATATTAATTCCGATTAAATGATCCGGGAAAACTATTACATGGAAAAAATGCCGGGTGTTACATGAACACTTGAACAATTCTAGCATTGAATTGATGATCATTTTATCTCTATGTCCATCCCTCGGCAAGAGGATTGACTGATCAGATTATGAAGAACCCAAACTTTGACATTCAAAGCCTTCGATCTCGGCTTCACGAACCCTGCAATGTCTGAATTGCAGTGGATTTGCCTAAGTAACGCTAGTCCCTCTGCTGATCTAGCAAAATCACACTCTCAGGAAGAGTGATAGTATCTCTCCGCATCTTCTGGGGAAAAGCCGAGCAATTCTTTAATAACAGCTGCAGATACGACAATATATGTATCAAATAGGTACATCTTCAAGACCCCTGACCTCCCAGTAGTATCCAAGTTCGTATAAAATAAGCGAACAATTTTGTCGCAGATCTCGCCCCGCATGTCGTACACCCTAGTCAAGGAGATGTTGTCAAATATCTCAATCATCTCCAAAGACTCCCAACCGCTAAAGTTGGCAGTCTGCCCGTAAATAATCGAACGGATTCCTGTATCTTGCTCAAACTGCTCCTGACACCCCCAGTTTCAAAATTCCATCAACAAATAACTAGGAGGTGGTTGCAGCACTTCATCCGGCGACCAGTTTTATGGGTCACCTTGTGCCATCCAGAGCCTTTTGTCCCATTTAAATTTTGAGGGGCATTTTCAGGATTTTAGGATTTCGGATTTTTTTTTAGATTTTTGGGTTTTTTGGGATTTTCAAAGAGAAAAGAGCACGGATTTGGGAATTTTCAGCGTGAAAAAAGCCTAATCTTGCAATTTTTGTCAATTTTCAACTCAGGCTTAGGGTTTTGACTCAATTTTGGCTTGGTTTTGGTTCAGTTTTGGCTCAGTTTTTGAGATTTTCCTGAAAGAAACCCCTCATTTTTTGCAGATTTTGGCAAAAAACGATCGGATCTGAACATTTCGCATGCAAAACGCACGGATTTGGGGATTTGGCCTAGAGAAAAGTCGATTTTCTGAAGAAAAATCGTCGAAATGGTTCTATAAGGATATAAACTCTCGCAGAACGGTCCCCCAGTTGAGGATGAACACCCCTGCGTGTTCTTAGAACGGGGGACCGTTCTAAGAATACGACAAATTGTTCTATGAACACTAATCACACGGTTTGCCGTATTCTTTAAACAGTCCCCCCTTCTAAGAACACTCATCCCGGTTTTTTTTTTTGTTTTTTTTTTAAATAATAATCAACCTTGTGCAATTTTAAACACAAATTTCAAAAAACATATTAACCAAAAATAGCGGTGATAAAATCAATTCGAAACTCACCGACTAAATCAAAAGTTAGTCTTAAAATTTTGAAACTGACAACATTTGTTTCGGTTTTTTTTTAGATTTTTCTTTCGGTTCTAAAATACGGGCATTCAAGTCAAAGCGAGAACCGTTCTCCCAAAAACCGAGAACATTTGTTTCGATTTTTGTTCTGATTTTTTGTTTCTCAATTCTTTCCTCAAATCAAACGTAGAACGGGGGACCGTTCTATGAGAGTGGTCCCCTGTTCTCCTGCTCTCCTGCGTGCGTGCATGAGGAGAACGTCCCCGCGAGAACGGGGGACCGTTCTAAAATGAACGGTCCCCCGTTCTATGTGTAAAATGCATAACGAGCGGATAGCGGTCATTCGCCAGAGATTTTTTTTTGTTAGGTTTTTTATAATTCAAGGTTTTTTTTTAGAATAAACTTACTTTGAGGATTTTTTTTAAAAAAAAAAAAACATAGTTCAATGGTGAAAATGGAACCCTTTAGATAGCCAATTCTCAAATGTCAAAGACATGAGGTGTCCTTCACACAAGCATTCAGACATCAAGCAACATCCGCTTGAATATCTAGTAGGAACATTCTGTTTTTCGTCATCGGTGCCTTCGCGATCACATTTCTTCTATCATCTTGAAGTAGGAGACTACGCCCTTTATGTGAACTTTGTAGTTTTTCTCCAATAGTTGTCTCAAGCTCAAAATGTTGTTCTTCCTACTCGGAACATAATAAACATTGCCAATAAATTGATGACCTCCATTTTTCTTACAAATTAAAATTGTATCTTTGTTTTCGATTTGAACTTTTGAGTTATCTCCAAACGTGACTAATCCAGTCACCGAGTTGTCGATCTCTATAAATTTGTTCTTGTCGCCACACATGTGATTGCTTGTCACGTTGTCAAGATACCATATGTTACTCTTGTTTTCTCCTCGTCCTTTGTAAGCAAGAAACAAATTTTCTTTCACCTCTTCGTTTTGAGCATAATTGGTCGTTTCTTTGACACTTAGAGGACTCCAACAATTGCGAGCATAGTGTTTGTGCTCTTGGCAATTGTAGCATTGAACACTTGATCGATCATTTTATCTTGAGTGGCTTCCTCTACCACCCTCTGTCACGAAATGGCTCTTCTCTTCATTGTTAGATTTGGTTGTTCTCGACCTCTTTTGGGCGATCACCGGCCGTTTTTGGGCGGTCTTGGCCTGAGATTGCCGGACTTTAGGCTGGCAATAATTGCCTGGCCGTGATGAGCCTCGTTTGGGCGAAATTCAGTGAAGCCCGATTTGGGCATTTCGAGTTTGGTGATGTATAGTCTCGGGATTTTGATTGTTTATGCTAATTGAAGGTGTGGGTGGTCGATTGGTGAGGAATTAGGCAAAAATTGATGAAAAATCAAAATACGGAAAATTTCGGGTAAAGGGCAGATTCGGGTTTTCTGATTTTTGACCTAGCTACGGTCATTTTTTTTCAAATTCCTTTTGGTAGGTTAAAATAGGTTATTAGAGGAGTACATGGCCGCTGGAATCGTTCGATTCCGATGTCTGATGCGAAAGTTATGCACGTTTGAGTTTCGGGTCAGTTTTTACCGAACCCAAATTAGTGGCCCGTTTAGTTAAGTTTTAGTTGGATTAGGCTAGAAATATTAATTTGAGAGTAATTAGTGACTGTAGGCTTGCTTTTAATAAAGTTTGAATATTTGGCGTAGGTCGAGCCGTAGGTGGACAGGTAACCGAATATCCTCAGCGAGCTAGGACGCCAGGTAAGTAGTGGAGTGCTTGTTTGTTGCTTTCGGGCCTACACCATAGAATGGTAGGGACGGTTTGCTTGTTTGCTGTGTTTTAATTTGTGTCATGCATCGTGTGTCATGCGTCATTGTTTTCTAAACTACAAAACCATGTGTTTTGCATGCTTGAGTGGTGAGAATGAAACGAAAAGATAAGAATTGATTGCAACGTGGTCTCAGAGTAGAATAGCTTCGTCGGGCTAGTGGCTCGTTGAGCACCCCGCGAGGGATTCTATTCGAGATGCTATGCTAATGTACGTAATGTGTCGTGAGTATGAATGTCTCGACCTGTTCGTGCTTGAAAGCACAATGAGGATTCTACGATCGATTGGGGGAGATTCGGTTGGCCGTCCTGGACTGTGTTGGGACGTGTGCCTCTGGTCTAGCTCCGTGGATCAAGGTGTGGCCGTCCTGGACTGTGTGGGGGCGTGTGCCTACTTGATTCACCTGAAAGTGAAAGATAAATGCAACCGAAATGAAAAGAAACAACAGAGTGTATAGAAACTGCATGTTAGGGTTGAGTCAAGCATTTAGTGTGTTGTTGTGCATTATTTCCCTACTTGCTAAGCGTTAGGCTTACTTTTGTGTTCTATGGTGTAGGTGGCGAGTATTATCCTGCTGAGGTAAAGAGGACAGCTGAGGACTAGGCCGCAGTCGGAGGAGTTCGGGGCATGCCGGTGCAGGCAGTTGTCGGGGCGCCTCGACCATGGTCTTCGGAGGATGGGTGTTTTGTATTTTGGTAGTATTATAAATGTGTATTTGTTGTATATAGTCATAGTTAAGGGTGATGTATCGCCCTGTACTGTGGACTTTCTTCATTTAGGGATGTTAGTATTTTAGGTTTCCTCTTTACTGTCATTTGGCGATTTCGTATGCTGGATACGTTGATGAGGAGTATTGTGGGATTTCTTCATTCTAGTTGATTGTTGGAGATTAGGAATATTCTGGATTGGATTTTGTGCAATTATTTAGCATTTTGGAGGCGTCATTTACAGGCGTTATTTTGCCAAAATTTTCGGGAAGGACGCCGTGGTGCTTAATGGTTAGGAGTAAGGGAATTAGTGAGTCTAGGCAACTAGATATGACATAAGAGAGTTTCGAGAGACTTAGCTTTAAATTCAGCTGTGTCAGTTTAGTTTTATGTTTTGGGGTTTAAGAAAATTATGTTTTAACGCGAGACTGGTTAACACAGTAACGCACCGAGCAAGGGTGGGTTCGGAGGCGTTACACTTCTTCTTGTTGATTCTCTCTTCACGAGCTTGTAAAGAACCCATTAGTTGGTCAACTATCATGGTAGCTAAATTCTTGGACTCCTCGATAGCTACAACACATAATAGAGTGACTGAATTGTGACATCTTCAACCAACAAAACCATCGCAATAGTTGGAAGAGAAAAACTCATATTTGCTCGTACCTTCGAAGAGAACCGTCGATCTTACCGTAAGTCCTTCTCTTCCTTTTCCGATCTGCCTCTTTGAAATCAAAATTAAAATAGGATTTCTCTTGACTTCCTCTAGGAACTCAGTAATGTGGCCAGTAAGTCAGCAGGCATTGAGGCAGGCAGGCAGATATTAGAAACTAACTGCTTTAAGCCCTAAATGAGTAAGCGCTTCAATGGCTAGTTTTCCCGATTTGCACCCTAGAACATCAAAATAGGGGATTTCAAAGCCCCAGGAACAACCGAAACCTCATACGCGCCTGACAGCCAAGCCCGTGGAATGGTTGAAGGTGGCTCTCGCTCGTTGATAATTTCCAGACTTTGGGAATTCTAATCTTGACGTGAATTCCTTCTAAAAGGTCTGGTATCCTGGCTTTAATGAATGAAAATTTCTGAGATATCCCACTATTTACACAACCCCTTGGAACAGATGACGGTTTTTAATCCAATAGCTAAAGGAAGAGAGAGAGATGCTTTGATGAATTTCAACTGAGAAACTAACCTGGATATTCATAGCAGTACGGAAGAGTGAACTCCTATTTGCATTACAAAAGCTACATTTTGTGCAAAATTAAAAAATATTTTGTCCAACCATCGATTTATATTTTTTTTTTAATTCAAGGACATATTTGGAAGATGTAAGGTAGTTTTATATATATATATATATATAACTCATTGTTAATTGGGTTTCTCGGACAAAAATTCATATCATAGTTCATCCAACAAATCTTGAGTAGAAGCTGAACCTAATTTTCAAGGGGCATGAACTAGAGTTGCCTGGTCTAGTTGACTGTCAAGACTGATTCAAAATAAATTTAGTAGATAAATCCCAGGAAAGCAGCAAATGGAAAAAAAAAAAAAAAAAAGCATCATCTAAACAATCTCTTAAAAATTGAAATTATAAATAGACTTAAAATTGTTAGAGAAGATGAGCATCAGTAACTCTTCATTTTTAGATAATAGATTCTTATTAAACAACTGAAATGTAAGTGTATTTATACAGAAAAATGAATTAAGATTGCCCAAAAGAACACAACACTATTTCAAATTCTTATACATAATATGCAACAAGAGAGTAACAGCTTGTAGCCAGAATATAATTAAGAAACTCCAATGATCATACTAACCAAAAAATCTCTTCTCGTCAGCTGTGTTTGCGCCGATCTTGGCAGCCCAGTGTATGACCATGAATTGTAGAATCTCCAGAGAGCTTCGAGGCCAAGAGAAAGAGAGGTTCCATTGAGTTAGTCAAACTCCTTTGCACAAATAAAATACGAAAGAAGAGAGAGAGAGAGAGAGAGAGAGAGAGAGAGAGAGAGAGAGAGAGGGGGCGCTATGATGAATATCAACTGAGAGCTTGGATATTTATAACACTAACGAGAATAGAACTCCTGTATCAGGATTATGAAAAACTCTATTCGGTGGGCCTTATCGGATTCGTGGCCCCCCAAATGTCCATCCACAGATCAATTATTGATCTGTGATGGACATTCGGGGGGCCTTATCGGATACGTGGCCCCTCGAACGTCAAGCCACAGATCAATAATTGATCTGTGGATAGACATGCGGGGGGCCGCAGAAGATGCTCGGCCCCCCGCATTAATTATTTGACAAGACGCAGGGGGCCACGTCGATATATCGGGGGGTCGAATTCCTTTATTATTTAAGGAGCTCGGCCTCCCTTCGAAGAAAGCATTGAAATTTCTCTGGAAAATTTTCTTTGTGCAGTCTAATTTTCTCTGTTTTAGCAAGGACGATGGATTCTGATCCCGATAGATGGTTCGAATTAGACGAGGAAGTAGATAGTGATGACGGAATGAATTTGTATCCGGCCGATATTCCTCCACATGATGATGATGGCTCAGATGAAAATGAACAAATACTGGTGTGTTCGACATCCAGAACTCTAGACGATCAGCTGCGAACACCGGTTATGTCGGACGATGATGAGGTAGAAAGCGTTCAGGTAAGAGAAGAAATTCATATGGAATTTTTTGTTACTAGAGAATATGCAACTTTAAAAGAGCTGAAAGATGAAATAAAAAATTATTCTATAAAACACGGATTAGGGATAAGATTCAGTAAAAGTGAAAGTAGCCGATTGACAGCGAAGTGTTCAGCTGGGTGTGAGTGGCATTTGCATGCCTCACAGAAGCAAGCTGAGCAGACCTTTCAAATAAAGTCTTTGGTCGGTACTCACAGTTGTGCCAGAATAATTGAGAATAGAAACATTAGTGCAAAATGGGTGGCAAACCATTATCTCGCGAGGTTCAAAAGTCACCCTGGGTGGGACATATCTTCCATTGTAGAGACAGTGAGGATGGACCACAGATGTCATATCAAACCTAGTCTTGCTAGAAGAGCGAGAAGCATTGCTCTCACACTTAACGAAGGCCAGGCTGATGAACAGTACAAGTTAATATGGTCGTACAAAGCCGAAATACATAGAAAAAATCCGGGGAGCACTTTCGAAGTGCATATTTACGATGCGGGGGACACATTTGTGTGCCAAAGAGTGTATATGTGTTTGGCCACTTGCAAGGCGGGTTTGTTACAGTTTGGTTGCCGAGTTATCTGTTTGGATGGCTGTCACTTGAAGGGCTCCTGTCCTAGACAATTACTGACAGCCGTTAGTATTGACGCAAATGATGGAATATATCCCGTCGCTGTTGCCAACGTAAAAAAAGAGACCGAGGAAACATGGACGTGGTTTTTGAGACTTTTGAAGGCGGACCTATACACTGGAGATGGACCCGACTGGACGATCGTTTCGGATCGACAAAAGGTATGTTGTTTAATTAAATTAGTTGTGGTGTAATTAAGGTGTCTAACTAACTAACTTTGTTTTAATATCAGGGCTTGAGGAATGTCGTGGATGAGGAATTTAGTGAAGCCGAACACCGCTTCTGCATGCGGCACATGTACTCAAACTTTAAAGTGCTGTTTCGGGGCAAAGCATATAGAGAAACGATGTGGAAGGCAGCTAGGGCACCCACAAGAGCTCATTTCAATTTAGAAATAAGGAAATTACAAAGGCTCAGCACCGCTACCCACACATGGCTTCAAGGAGAAGAGCCTAGATATTGGGCTAGTCATGCCTTCTCTCCGATTTCCAAGTGCGTTATTGGCTTAAACAATTTGTGTGAGTCATTCAATGCACTTATATTGACTGCCAGAGACAAACCGATCATCACCATATTTGAGAATATCTGAACATACATGATGACTCGGATCGTTAAAAAATTTGAGAAGATGGCGGGATTGACGACTCTCCTGTGTCCCCAAATATATAAAAAGATTAGGAAGCTCGTAGATGCAGCTGTAAATTGGTGCCCTACGCTCGGGGCAGGTTCACGATTTCAAGTGAGCAACGGCAACGAACAATTCGTTGTCGACTTGAATACGTGGGAGTACTCCTGCACCCGGTGGACGCTTACTGGAATCCCGTGTCCATGCCATTTCATGCATATTTTTCATGAGAATGGAGCCAGAAAGTTACATGCATCCATGCTATCACCGGATGACCAATTAATGTGGCCAGATGTGCTAGGTATGGTGGAACTAGTCCCGTCAAGAAGATATCGCCAACCTGATAGACCCAAGAAGACCAGAGTGCGAGATGCCGATGAACCATCAAGTTCGAGAGCTAGTAGGCGGAACTCAAGGATGGCCTGTGGTATCTGTCTGCAGTACGGGCACAATAGTCGCACTTGTCCTAACTGAGGATCCACTTCATGCACTGCTGCTTCCCAAGACATGTTTATGGGTTACAACACAAATGATGAGACACAGGTACGTTCTAAACAGTTCGCTCATAAATACGTTGTCATTTTTTTTAATATAATATAGTTTTCATGCTATTGCAGGAATCTACGATGCACGGCCGAGGCAGGAGTAGAAGAAATTAACTGTTGTAATTTGTGTTGGATTTCATCTACGTTAATGTAATATAAATTTTTTTTTTCACATTATAATTGTTTAAATTAGTTTAAATTCATAACTTTATTTCAATACATTAATTACTTAATTAATTAGAATTACTAAAGTAATTAATAAATTATTTACTTAATTCGTGATTTAAAATTATATTTTATTTAACCCTAAAAATAATTAACTAAAATTACAATAAATCATACAAATGTTATTAAATCACGAAATTTTTATCATATATAGAATAAATCATGGAAAGGTAATCTAAAATTTTTTCTTATTTTCTAACATTTGCACGATTTATTATAATTTAACTCTAAAATAATTAACTAAAATTACAATAAATCGTACAAGTGTTATAAAATCATTAAAATTTTCAGATTCTTTTCTTATGATTTGGTCAACATATGGTAAAAATGTTGTGATTTAATAACACTTGTACGGTTTATTGTAATTTTAGTATCAAATTACAACAAATCATGTCAGTATTAGAAAATCACGAAAATTTTGAGATTCTCTTCCCATAATTTAATCTACATATGATAAAAATTTCGTGATTTAATAACATTTGAACTATTTATTATGATTTTAGTTAACTATTTAAGGGTTAAATTACAATAAATTATGCAAGTTTTAGAAAATCATGCAAAATTTCAGATTCTCTTCTCATGATTTGATCTACATATGGTAAATATTTCGTGATTTAATAACACTTAGTATGATTTATTGTAAATTTAGTTAATTATTTTAAGGTTAAATTACAACAAATTGAGTAAGTGTTAGAAAATCACGGAAAGGACCAGCCGTACTCTCTGAAGAGAACGGCCTCCTCACCCCCCCCCCCTCCGAGGTTCAAATTGCTTATTTATCAATTTAAGGTTTATTTTAAAATAAACCCTTAATTTTTTTATGCTTTGTACATTAATTAATTGAAATTCTTAATTTTATTTCAATACATTAATTACTTAATTAATTGGAATTACTAAAGTAATTAATAAATTATTTATTTAACTAATCATTTAAATAAAATAAGTAATTTGAATAAAACAGTTGATTAATGAATTAATTTTTTTAGGCTTTGTACATTAATTAATAGAAATTCCTAACTTTATTTCAATACATTAATTACTTAATTCATTGAAATTAATAACGTGACTAAACTAATTATATTAATTAAAAAAATTCATTTATTACAAATTAATTTACATACATTACTTTATTAATTTATTTACTAAAATATATTTTAGATGTATTAATAATTTGAAATTAACGATTTCATTAAAATTAATTAATTAATTTTAAAAAGTGAAAAATTGAACAGAGTTTCGTTTGTTTAATGACTCATCATCGCTATCTTCAAATAGTTCCTACAAATTTAAATAACACATATATACACAAACAGTTCCAGTAAATGTACATCAACGCAAATATAAACAGTCATGTACATCAAAATCAAATAAAAATACATAAAATGAAATATAAACAAATAATGTACATCAAACTACTCTGGTGGTATATCGTCCTCGTCGTCAGCTCTGCTGGCTATCAACTCCCCCAACTTCTCAGTGACCTCTCTAATGGACTCACTGAGATAGTCCTGTGACTCAACCACCTTCTTCTGGCCCAGGGTCAGCTACTCGACACTGCCGATGAGGAACTCAATCCTCTGCTGCATATGCTGCCGCTCCTAACGGTCCTCCAGAAGCATCTGTTGCATCTGCTGCCGCTCCTGACGCTCCTCTAGAAGCATCTGCTGCATCTGCTGCATTGTTTCCCACATCCTGCCAACCTCAGGGGCAACTGGCGGCGCCGTCGCGGTGGCGGGGGTGTCCTCCTCCATCGGAGCATCCTCAGCTAGAGCATCCTCCATCAACCCGAGCTTTGGCGTTCAACTCCTTCGATCTCGGTTTGGTGAATTTTTCAATATTTGCATTGTGGTGAATCTATCAAAGAAATTGCAATCCCTCGGGTGTTCTGGCGAAATCACACTCTCGAGAAACAGAATAGTACTGTGCAGCTCTCTCGGGCGTAAATCCGAGCAGCTCATTCACATGCCTGGCATAAAACATGATCTCCTTACCACAGACATATGACTTCATGCACCCCTCTCACCCAGTAGTGGTCAAGTTCGCATAAAATAAGCGAACAACGCGATCACAAGTCTCTCCACTCATGTGGTACAGCCCTTACAACCCAATGCTGTCAAACATTTCTTTGATCTGCAAAGACTCCCATCCAGCGAAGTTGACAGTCTTCCCATAAATAATCGGTCGGAATGATATATCTCGATCGAACCTCTTTTTACATTCCTCGGTTCGAAAATCGATCGAGAAACAACCTGGCGGTGGTCGGGGCGCTTCGGTCGGAGGCCCTTGTGAAGAAGATGGGCCAGCTGCTGATGAGGAGATGTGAGGGCGTTTGAACGATATTTTTGGTGCCATTCGAGCTTCTGATTTTCGGACAAAATTGCTCGAATTTGTGAGGCAAGGCTCGGGTTTGACGATTTTCGACAATAACAGGATAGAGTTTGACGATTTTTGGCTTTTCGACAGGTCGGTTGTGGGATTTTCAGAGATTAAAAGGCTCGAATTTGGGAGGCAAGGCTTGGGTTTGGTGATAGAGGTTTCGTCGGTGATAGGGTTTTGCTATTTTTGGGTCTCGACGATGAGGTGCCCGATTATTGTGATTTTCGGCAACAACAATGCCCTCGCCCCTTTTCCTCTCAGTTTCAGTGTGCGGGGGGGTGCGCAGGGGGCTGAGTTTTTAAATAGTAACACGATTCGGCCCCCAGACTTAATTATTCGGGGCCCCGTTTTAGGAACTAGGGCACAATCGAGGGGCCGCATTCAACATCCGGCCCCCCGCATTTAGAACATGAACAAACGGGGGGCCGAGTTGGAAATTTGGCCCCCCGACTTAAATTCGCTATGTTTCACGTGCATTGCACGTGCGCTAGGTGGTCCAGACCCTCCGCGTTCAACCTCCGTGTCGTGCGGCACCCCGAATTTCTTGTTCAGCCCTCCAAATAGTTTTGCGTGGAGCGCACGTGATTGCCAGTATTGATATGCAGGGGGCCACGAAATTGATTCAGCCCCCCGAATGTGAATTCGACTTTTAGTTCGAGGTTTTTTTCGAGAATTACCCATACTTCAGGGTTGTTTTTGGAATTTACCCAAAAAATATTATGAACGTTGAATACTGTCGCTACGAACAAAAATGTGGGTACGGACGGTTTGGCATCGTCTCCCTCTTCTTTATCTTCGTCTCCGGTCTCCATGAAAGAAAACTTGGATAAACCCGACGATGGGTATCTCCCCGACGGCCCTTTCACCCGAGTTCAAGAAAGGAAAAAAGGTTAGGTCAAACAATTCTCATATGGGTTTTCCCGTTTGAGAGAAAAAATTCAACATCTTCTTCTATTCTTGAATCTTTCAAGACTTGTTTTTGCTCTTCTTTTTACGTAAACATGTGTTCTTTTAGGGATTCGTTGGACAGAAGAAGAGCACAGGTTATTTCTGGTAGGCCTTGAGAAGCTTGGAAAGGGTGACTGGAGAGGAATTTCCGTACATTATGTGACAACCAGAACACCAGCCCAAGTTAACAGCCATGCTCAAAATCATTTTCTCCGCCAGACCTCTCTTAACAAGAAGAAGAAACGTTTAAGCCTATTTGATACGGTGGGTATAAACTGATTAATCTATCTTTCTCTTTTTTTATCTCCACTCGCCAAGAATCTGATGAAAATATTTGATTCTTCAACTTAAAAACTTCGTTTTTTGGATTCTGAATTTAAGTTGTTGATGACAGGTTGAGGTTGAGTGAAGTGTCTTAAGACCCACATTACATGGGCTGGGGAATACGTTGCAAGAGAAGCCTGAGGAAGAGGAGGCAAGGCCAGTGAAGAGAGGAACGACGACCCCGTAAATTTTGAGTGTTTGTTCTTCGTTTTTGTTTCCGTATTCACAATGATTCATCTTCACATCAAATAGAAATTTAGTCGTAAGAATTAAGTTTGGAATTGATGAAAATTACTTAAACACCTCCGATTTTTGTTTGTCTGATTTGGTAGCTGAAAGTGAAAGCCTTTCCCCCTCTTCCTCACGCTTCTCTTGCAACGTATTCCTCAGCCCGTGTAATGTGGGTCTTAAGATACTTCCCTCAACCCCAACCTGTCATCAACTTAAATTCATAATCCAAAAACCGAAGTATTTAAGTTCAAGAATCAAATATTTTCATCAGATTCTTGGTGGGTGGAGATAAAAAAACAGAAAGAAAGATTAATCAGTTTATACCCACCGTATCAAATAGGCTTAAACTGTAAGCTTAAGTATGATAACTTGATTTTCTCTATTCATTCCAGAGAAATAACAGGATCATGAACAATTAATTTTCACAAGTCGTAGATAAAGAGATATGTATCACTTACCTTGGTCCATGAATGAGATGTTTGAAGAAGATTTGATTTCTCTCCCTTAACCCCTTAAAATTTCTTTAATGAAGGCTTGGATGGAGAAAGCCTTGCTCTGTTCGGTTGGTTGGAGAGAGCATCAACTTCCTTTTCTTTTATTGCATTAATATCAAGTTCCATCAACTTAATTAAAAAACAATTTTGCATCAATAGGATTTGGACAAGTAGAGCCACATCACGTGGGTGTTTCAGTAAGTGACTGTTGGTCTTCCAAAATTTGGAGTCTTCATGGAAGAACTTTCGCAGAACAGCTAGAGAACATAAGTGGCGATTGGTCGATAATATTTCTGCCGAACAGAAACACCCAATCGGTCGACGATCTGTGATCGGTCGACAATGTCTCTGCCAAACATAAACACTAACTGAGATGGGTCAATGTCCTGCAATCGGTTGACGATCTCACTGTCGAACAGAAACATTGACTGAGATCGGTCAACGATCTCACTGTCGAACAGAAACACTAACTGAGATCGGTCGATGTCCTGCAATCGGTCGATGATCTCACTGTCGAACAGAAACACCCAACATTCTCCCACTTGGCTCAAATGACATTATTAAATCCGACTTTATATTGATCAAATTTAACATCATTAGCGAGTATACAACTAATATGGATCATAGCGGTCATATATCATTTTATCGACATAGTTCCTTCCATGTATCACAATATTAATTGTATACTCAACATCATCAATAAAAGGAATAACATAATGGTCCACATTAGTGTCTTTCTTAAAGACAAATCCTTTTTATAACATCATCAGTTCATAATATCATCATGAATACATTCAACATAATTAAACATGATTCATAAGTGTATATCAGAAACTATCAATAAGTACCTCAAGAGTGTCAATGACATAAAGAACACAACATAAACATAAAGTTAACATTCAGTAATGCCCATTCGTTCGACATGTTCAGTAAATGTCTTTGGTGGCAAACCTTTTGTTAACGGATCCGCAATCATAAGGTTGGTGCTGATGTGTTTTATTGATACCCTCTGTTTCTAAACTTATTCTTTAACGGCCAAGTATTTCAACTCTATATGTTTAGCATCTTTGGAATACTTGTCGTTTTTAGAAAAGAAGACTGCTGCAGAGTTATCACAATAAATTTTCAGCGGCTTGGCAATACTGTCAACAATTCCAAGTCCTGAAATAAAGTTCTGCAGCTATAAAACCTGAATTGTGGCCTCAAAGCATACCACAAACTCAGCTTTCATAGTGGACGTAGCAGTGACAGACTGCTTCGCACTCTTCCATGAGATTGCACCATTTGCTAAAAGGAACAAATAGCCAAACGTAGATTTTCTAGTATCCACACATCCAGCATAATCAGAATCTGAATATCCAATTACTTCAAGATAATCAAATCTTCTATAAGTGAGCATGTGATCTTTTGTTCCTTGTAAATACCTCAATACTTTCTTGCAGCTTTCCAATGCTCTATCCCTGGATTACTTTGATATCGTCCCAGCATTCCGACAGCAAAACTAATGTCGGGTCTGGTACAAATCTGTGCATACATCAAGCTATCCACAATAGAAGCATAAGGAATATCTTTCATTTGTGTACGTTCCAATTCTTTCTTTGGACATTGATTAAGATTAAATTTATCTCCTTTCTGAATTGGAACAACACTTGTAGAACATTTTTTCATTCTAAATCTCTCTAGAACTTTAGTGATATAGGCTTTTTGAAACAATCCTAACAATCCTTGTGATCTATTCTGGAATATTTTGATTCCAATCACAAAGGATGCCTCTCCCATATTTTTCATTTCAAAGTTCATATCGAGATATTTCTTGGTTTCATACATTAAGCTAAGATCATTAGCAGCCAGCAAGATATCATCAACATACAGAATTAGAAATATAAACTTACTCCCACTGACCTTTAGATATATACACCGATCAACGATGTTTTTCTCAAATCCAAAGGAGGTGATGGTATCGTTAAACTTAAGATACCATTGCTGGGAAGCTTGTTTAAGTTCATATATTGACTTCTTTAGTTTACACACCATGTGTTCTTGTCCTTTAACGACAAAACCTTCAGGTTGGTCCATATAAACTTCCTCATCTAAATTTCCATTCAAAAAGGTAGTTTTCACATCCATTTGATGGAGCTCTAAATCATAATGAGCTACCATTGCCATAATAATTCTGAAAGAATCCTTTTTTGGAACAGAAGAAAAGGTTTCTTTGTAATCAATGTCAACTTTCTGAGTAAAACCTTTGGCAACGAGTCTGGCTTTATTACGTTCGATATTGCCATTAGAGTCGCGTTTGGTCTTAAAGACCCATTTACACCCAACTCTTTTACAACCTTCAAGCAATTCGACGAGTTCCCAAACTTCATTTTGTTCCATTGATTTTAACTCATCTTTCATGGCATTTAACCATTTATCAGAATTTTCACTTTCCATGGCTTGTGAAAACAAAACTGGATCATCATCAAGTCCTAAATCATAATCGGACTCTTGAAGATGAACCACATAATCATTAGAAATAGCAGATTTTCTTTCTCTTACAGATCGTCTTAATTATATTTCGAGTGGTTCATCTTGCATAGGTTCATTCGTGACAACCTCATTATGTGGAGTTTGATCATTAATTTGTTGTTCGTGTAAGTCATGAATACGATCAACAACTGGTGGAACAACATGAGTAGAAATTATAGGTATTGGAACTTGCACCCTAACTTCTTTAATTTTCACCTTACGTGGTTCAAAACTCCCACTGGTCTCACCACTTTCAATGAACTTAACATTTCCAGTTTCAATTATTCTCGTACTATGGCTATGACAGTAAAATCTGTACCCTTTAGATTTTTCTTGATAACCAATGAAGTAACCACTGGTTGTTCTTGCATCCAGTTTCCTTTATGTGCATGCAGGTGTCTTAAACTGGGTTTCCTTCCTGTCCACAATTCAAATGGAGTATTTGAAACTGCCTTACTAGGAACCCTGTTTAATAAATATACAGCAGTCTTTAAAGCATGCATCCACAATGATAAGGGTAAAGATGAATTACTTAACATACTCCTCACCATATCCATTAAAGTACGATTGCGCCTTTCTGCAACACCATTATGTTCTGGTGTTCCTGGCATTGTATATTGCGCACAAATACCACGACTTTCAAGGAATTTAGCAAATGAACCTGGATGTTGTCCATTGTCATCATAACTTCCATAATACTCATCACCTCTATTAGATCTGATAATTTTCACTTTTCTATCTAATTGTCTTTCAACCTCAGTAATAAACACTTCGAGAGCATTTATTGATTGAGATTTTTCATTCAGTAGATAGATATAACCATACGTGAAAAATCATCAATAAATGTGATAAAATACCTTTCTCTACCAAAAGATGGAACTTCAAAAGGACCACATATATCGGTGTGTATAATTTCAATGAGCTGTTTGCTTCTTGTGGCTGCTTTCTTACTTGTGTTTCTTGTTTGTTTTCCTTTAATACAATCAACACAAATATTTAGATTATTAAAATCCAAATTTGGAAGGATTGTTTGCTTTATTAATCTTTCCATTCTTTCTTTGGATATATGACCTAATCTTTTATGCCACAAATCAGCAGAACATTCATTTACTAAATCACGTTTAGTTCCCACATTATGATGCAAGGTTAAAAGAGTCTCAGCAAAACGATTATTGAGATTTAATTTATACAAACCATCATATAGAACACCAGTACCAACAAGAACATTATCTTTATACAAATTGAAACATTCATTCCGAAACAAACAGGAATATCCAGCTGTATCGAGTTTGGACAATGATACCAAATTTTGAGAAACAGATGGAACATATATAGTTTGAAAAAGATCTAATTGATGTCCAGTGTCTAACATTAGCCGGTAAGTTCCAATAGCTTCAACTGGAACTTTCATCCGATTCCCCATAAATATATATCTTTCATTTGGGCTTATGGTTTGGGTCGTAAGGAATCCCTGCATCGTATTAGAAACATGAGTGGTACAACCAGAATCAATCCACCAAGTATTACAAGGAACTTCCGTTAAATTTGATTCAAAACATACGAAAGCACTAGGCTTACCTTTCTTTTCGAACCATGCAGAAATGACACTTATCTTTATGTTCCTTGTTGTAGATTTGAAAGGAGGACTGAGCTACCGATGATAGTCCTTTCATACCCTTTCCACTTTTCTTTCCTGGTTTCTTTCCAGCTCCTTCACAATTCATGAGATTAACGACTTGACTTCCTGGTTTCTTAAGCCTTGCTTCTTCCTTAACGAGCATACTTTGCAATTCATGCACATTCCATTTATTTTTCATAGTATTATAGCTCATATGAAATGGGCCATATTGAGGAGGCAAAGAGTTCAGGATGAATGTCACAAGGAAGTTTTCATTCACTTTCATTCCCATGGTCTTTAGTCTTGCTGTCATGTTTGTCATTTCAACAACATGTTCATGCATGGTATGAGAACCATCAAACTTCATGGTGGTCAAAGTACCCATTAGTGTTCCAGCAAGTGATTTATCAGCCGATTCAGACTGAGAACATTCTTCCACAAATTTAATAAATTCCTTTGCACTTTCAGTTTTAGGAAATGTGGACTTGATGTCGTTGGCTACAGTCATCCGCATAAACATTAGGCTTTGTCTGTTTGATCTTTCCCAAGCATTATAGGAAGATCTCTGATCAGAGCTACTAGAAGCAGTAATAGCACCTAGTTTCTCACTTAAGAGTGCCAAATCAAGATCCAGAACACCGAGGTAAAACTGAACTTGTTCGCACCATTCAGAGAAATTTAGACCAGAAAACTTAACAACAGGCATGGCTTGCAAATGAAGAGCAACAGGAATAGATGCCGCAAACATAAAACATGCTCATACTTTAATGCTTCGAGTCATAAGGCAATTAGACAATCATAAAGATATATTGAAGTTCTCCTTTGGGTGACACAACAATATATAATCATAAACATAATTGATGCTCAACTTAAATTTCACATAATTAGAATTAACATACTCGATAGACATGTTCGTTATCTTTGGATATACAAACACACCTACTCAAGGCATATCAATTTACCACATTCATATTCATAATTATAAAATAACAAATCCACCTTTGGGCGATTCAACATATTTTATAATCATGAAAATCAATATACTCATGTCAAAATCATAATTCTCATCATGTCATTTCATTATCGAGCATCACATAAACATGAGTAATTGACTTTAATAAATTTGATATCTGCGAAAACCTTTATAATTCGGCCACTTTGGTGACTAACGAAGTAAACATAATTCAGATATCAAATTAATTAAGCATGAAATTAATAATATCTTGATTCACACAAAAGCATCCAAAATCAAGAATTATTTCATACTTTTCAATCATAAACAGTAATCAATCATAATAATTTCGGTGAATAGTAATTCTGAAATTTCTTAATTTCACCAATTATTCATCCTTATTTAAACAGAAAACAATCATTCAACAGCAGATAAACATATGATTCGTAATTGGAAAATCAACTGTTATAAAACTCATGCTCTGTTACCACATGTAAGCTTAAGTATGATAACTTGATTTTCTCTATTCATTCCAGAGAAATAACAAGATATTGAACAATTAATTTTCACAAGTCGTAGATAAAGAGATATGTATCACTTACCTTGATCCATGAATGAGATGTTTGAAGAAGATTTGATTTCTCTCCATTAACCCCTTAAAATTTCTCTAATGAAGGCTTGGATGGAGAAAGCCTTGCTCTGTTCGGTTGGTTGGAGAGAGCATCAACTTCCTTTTCTTTTATTGCATTAATATCAAGTTCCATCAACTTAATTAAAAAACAATCGGTCGATGTCCTGCAATCAGTCGACGATCTCACTGTCGAACAGAAACACTAACTGAGATCGGTCGATGTCCTGCAATCAGTCGACGATCTCACTGTCGAACAGAAACACTAACTGAGATCGGTCGATGTCCTGCAATCAGTCGACGATCTCACTGTCGAACAGAAACACTAACTGAGATCGGTCGATGTCCTGCAATCAGTCGACGATCTCACTGTCGAACAGAAACACTAACTGAGATCGGTCGATGTCCTGCAATCAGTCGACGATCTCACTGTCGAACAGAAACACTAACTGAGATCGGTCGATGTCCTGCAATCAGTCGACGATCTCACTGTCGAACAGAAACACTAACTGAGATCGGTCGATGTCCTGCAATCAGTCGACGATCTCACTGTCGAACAGAAACACTAACTGAGATCGGTCGATGTCCTGCAATCAGTCGACGATCTCACTGTCGAACAGAAACACTAACTGAGATCGGTCGATGTCCTGCAATCAGTCGACGATCTCACTGTCGAACAGAAACACTAACTGAGATCGGTCGATGTCCTGCAATCAGTCGACGATCTCACTGTCGAACAGAAACACTAACTGAGATCGGTCGATGTCCTGCAATCAGTCGACGATCTCACTGTCGAACAGAAACACTAACTGAGATCGGTCGATGTCCTGCAATCAGTCGACGATCTCACTGTCGAACAGAAACACTAACTGAGATCGGTCGATGTCCTGCAATCAGTCGACGATCTCACTGTCGAACAGAAACACTAACTGAGATCGGTCGATGTCCTGCAATCAGTCGACGATCTCACTGTCGAACAGAAACACTAACTGAGATCGGTCGATGTCCTGCAATCAGTCGACGATCTCACTGTCGAACAGAAACACTAACTGAGATCGGTCGATGTCCTGCAATCAGTCGACGATCTCACTGTCGAACAGAAACACTAACTGAGATCGGTCGATGTCCTGCAATCAGTCGACGATCTCACTGTCGATTGCATTAATATCAAGTTCATCAACTAATTAAAAACAATTTTGCATCAATAGGATTTGGACAAGTAGAGCCACATCACGTGGGGTGTTCAGTAAGTGACTGTGGTCTTCCAAATTTGGAGTCTTCATGGAAGAACTTTCGCAGAACAGCCAGAGAACGTAAGTGGCGATTGGTCGATAATATTTCTGCCGAACAGAAACACCCAATCGGTCGACGATCTGTGATCTTCCGACAATGTCTCTGCCGAACAGAAACACTAACTGAGATCGGTCGATGTCCTGCAATTGGTCAATAATCTTACTGTCGAACAGAAACACTGACTGAGATCGGTCGATGTCCTGCAATCAGTCGACGATCTCACTGTCGAACAGAAACACTAACTGAGATCGGTCGATGTCCTGCAATCAGTCGACGATCTCACTGTCGAACAGAAACACTAACTGAGATCGGTCGATGTCCTGCAATCAGTCGACGATCTCACTGTCGAACAGAAACACTAACTGAGATCGGTCGATGTCCTGCAATCAGTCGACGATCTCACTGTCGAACAGAAACACTAACTGAGATCGGTCGATGTCCTGCAATCAGTCGACGATCTCACTGTCGAACAGAAACACTAACTGAGATCGGTCGATGTCCTGCAATCAGTCGACGATCTCACTGTCGAACAGAAACACTAACTGAGATCGGTCGATGTCCTGCAATCAGTCGACGATCTCACTGTCGAACAGAAACACTAACTGAGATCGGTCGATGTCCTGCAATCAGTCGACGATCTCACTGTCGAACAGAAACACTAACTGAGATCGGTCGATGTCCTGCAATCAGTCGACGATCTCACTGTCGAACAGAAACACTAACTGAGATCGGTCGATGTCCTGCAATCAGTCGACGATCTCACTGTCGAACAGAAACACTAACTGAGATCGGTCGATGTCCTGCAATCAGTCGACGATCTCACTGTCGAACAGAAACACTAACTGAGATCGGTCGATGTCCTGCAATCAGTCGACGATCTCACTGTCGAACAGAAACACTAACTGAGATCGGTCGATGTCCTGCAATCAGTCGACGATCTCACTGTCGAACAGAAACACTAACTGAGATCGGTCGATGTCCTGCAATCAGTCGACGATCTCACTGTCGAACAGAAACACTAACTGAGATCGGTCGATGTCCTGCAATCAGTCGACGATCTCACTGTCGAACAGAAACACTAACTGAGATCGGTCGATGTCCTGCAATCAGTCGACGATCTCACTGTCGAACAGAAACACTAACTGAGATCGGTCGATGTCCTGCAATCAGTCGACGATCTCACTGTCGAACAGAAACACTAACTGAGATCGGTCGATGTCCTGCAATCAGTCGACGATCTCACTGTCGAACAGAAACACTAACTGAGATCGGTCGATGTCCTGCAATCAGTCGACGATCTCACTGTCGAACAGAAACACTAACTGAGATCGGTCGATGTCCTGCAATCAGTCGACGATCTCACTGTCGAACAGAAACACTAACTGAGATCGGTCGATGTCCTGCAATCAGTCGACGATCTCACTGTCGAACAGAAACACTAACTGAGATCGGTCGATGTCCTGCAATCAGTCGACGATCTCACTGTCGAACAGAAACACTAACTGAGATCGGTCGATGTCCTGCAATCAGTCGACGATCTCACTGTCGAACAGAAACACTAACTGAGATCGGTCGATGTCCTGCAATCAGTCGACGATCTCACTGTCGAACAGAAACACTAACTGAGATCGGTCGATGTCCTGCAATCAGTCGACGATCTCACTGTCGAACAGAAACACTAACTGAGATCGGTCGATGTCCTGCAATCAGTCGACGATCTCACTGTCGAACAGAAACACTAACTGAGATCGGTCGATGTCCTGCAATCAGTCGACGATCTCACTGTCGAACAGAAACACTAACTGAGATCGGTCGATGTCCTGCAATCAGTCGACGATCTCACTGTCGAACAGAAACACTAACTGAGATCGGTCGATGTCCTGCAATCAGTCGACGATCTCACTGTCGAACAGAAACACTAACTGAGATCGGTCGATGTCCTGCAATCAGTCGACGATCTCACTGTCGAACAGAAACACTAACTGAGATCGGTCGATGTCCTGCAATCAGTCGACGATCTCACTGTCGAACAGAAACACTAACTGAGATCGGTCGATGTCCTGCAATCAGTCGACGATCTCACTGTCGAACAGAAACACTTTTTTTTTTTTTTTTTTTTTGTTTGAGAGAGGATGAGATAGAGAGAGAGAGAGAGAGAGAGAGAGAGAGAGAGAGAGAGAGATGGAGAGGATGAAGACACTAGATCTGGTTGTGGCTTATATAATATGATGAGGCAAGGGACAGAGATCGATGAAAATGCCATAGTTTATTGATGGACGCGGATATAATATACGAATTCTATTCTATTTAGTTACTGTAATTGTTTGTGTTGGCGTATTTTTTGACAAATATATTTCAAAGAAATTTATATATTATTTCTTATTGTGTGATTTAAATCTATGAAAGATTGTTTCTTGTCATCCAAAAAATTATCTATATAATATTTAAATGGTGGTTGATTGGGGATCTTGAAGATTAAGAAGTTTGAGAGATATAGAAACTAGTTAGTTGGAAATCAAGTATCTTTAGTTATGGAATGAATTATGGTGAGATAAATGATCACAATAAACAAGGAATATATTCCTAAAGTATTGGGATCCGATTTGATTATATTGGTGGCACTTTCCTAAAATAGCACACAGAGTGTCACACAAACCGAATTAATAAAATCAGCTTTCTTATTGTGTGCGACTCTGGTTTGATCTATGATTTGAAGATTACGATTCTGTTAAGCTGGATTACAGCGAGATTAAAGATCACAACAATAAAGGAATTTATTTCTAAGTATTTAGAAAGTTGATTTGAAGATGGAAATAATATTTTGGAAGCCGATCTGAATATTGTGGTGCTGTTAAGCTAGATACGAGATCACAACGTTGTTAGGATTCGTTCCTAATATTTTGGGATTCGTTTCAGATTTATTTGCATGAGCTTTCCATAAATGTCGCACCCAATGTCACAGATTTGATTTTCATGGGATTCAGTTTCTCTTATTCTATGCAATCTGTTTGGAGAGAATATTCGACGCACGGTATATTATGCATTCTTTCTACATAGTTGAAGGCTGCGGAAGCCATTGTTCTTAAGAACCAAAAGTCTTTATTCATTCGGGCGATTTATTCTTCACCCACGGTTTAGTGTGGTGTATGTTATTATTCATTCAATAGTTGATTAAATGTATTCATACTCTACTCGTGAGCTGATCTGATTATCTTCAAAGTGTGTTGATTTGATGCAACCGTAGACAACGACGAGTGTCATCGATGGTGTCCCAAGTGCGATTCTATTTCTTTCATTGAAACTCAGTCTCGGGAGGAGACTGCCTAGAACTCGAGAGGAGTTCTGATCGTGGGCAAGGGGATCTTGCCATACAGAGATTCGGGGAGGAGTCATCAATAACAATGGGAGCTTGTCATCTTTAGATTTCGGGAGGATTCGTCATCAACAAGGGGATCTTGTTGCATTCAGATTCCGGGAGTGATCAATTACAAGTTGAGGGGAGCTCGCAAAAACTGTTTCACTGAAGAAGTTAGTAAGAGGCGGCGACAAAGATAAGATAGAGTCTTTATTTGTATAAGTCTGATTGTCTTGTAACTTTTTGAACTCAGAGAATTGTTTTTAATTCTGGACGTGGTCTCGCAGACGTAAGTAATTGCCGAACTGCATTACCAACCTATTGTCTCATTATTTTCTGTACTTTATCATTGTCCATTATCACGATAATTAATTGGTGTCCCACCGAGTGTTCAACCTCCACTAGGACATCAAGTAACTAACCTTGATCTTTTAGTTACCTTATTAACTAACTGGACATAAGAAGCTGCTTGTTTGTTTAATTTAATACACTAATTTCAATATTTTCCTATTGTAAATAGGTGTTCACAAAGTTGAAGATTTGCACATTCAACGTCTATGGATATGCTACAAAACGAGGAACAAAATATAAAATTATTCAAGGTTCATAATATTTTTTGTCAGTTTCAAATTTTTAATGTTGATCTTTTACTATTTTTAAAGAAATAACATAATGAATCTTCAATTCTTCTCAAATTATTCAACTTTTGACAATGAAGAGAATAGCCATTTCGTGAAAAAGGGTGGTAGAGGAAGCCACTCAAGATAAAATGATCGATCAAGTGTTCAATACTACAATTGCCAAGAGCACAAACACTATGCTCGCAATTGTTGGATTCCTTCAAATGTCAAAGAAACAAAAAATTATGCTCAAAACAAAGAGGTGGAAGAAAATTTGTTTCTTGCTTACAAAGGAGGAGGAGAAAACAAGAGTAACATATGGTATCTTGACAACGTGACAAGCAATCACATGGGTGGCGACAAGAGCAAATTTATAGAGATCGACAACTCGGTGACCGGATTAGTCACGTTGGGAGATAACTCAAAAGTTCAAATAGAAAATGAAAAATTACGATTAGTTCTACGGTGTCACACAGGGTGTTACAGGGTGTTACGTGTGACACCGATGATAAATGCAATGATGGACGATATAAAAATGCGGAAATAAATGACACAGGAGGTTGGTAACGCAGTTCGGCAACCAGCCTACGTCTTCGGGGCCACGCCCAGATATAAAAATATTTCTTTGAGTTCACGAAATTACAAGACAATTGGACTTATACAAATAAAGACTCCCTCTTATCTTTGTCGCCGCCTATAGCTAACTTCCCCAATGAAACTGTTTTTGCGAGATCCCCTCGACTTTAGAACGACCTCTCCCGAGATCTAGATAACAACAAGATCCCCTTGTTGTTGGTTCCTCCCCAAACCCGTGTTATGGCAAGATCCCATTGCCCATGATCAAGAACGACAAGCTCCCCTTATCTAAGAAACAAAACTCCTCCCGAGTTCGGATGCAGCCTCCTCCCGAGACTGAGCTTCAATGAAGAACAAATAATATTGCCTCCTGGGACACCTTCTGGAACACCAGATCGAAGTCCTCAGATGCAATACACAACACACTCAGTAGAACGATGAAATCCACAGATTAAGTCGAGTGTGTAAAACAATCACTAACTCAAACGCAGAAGCGATGAGAGTGAAAGAAAACCGACGGCACAAGAAACGAATAAAGCTTTTCCCACGAAAATCAAAACTCCGTCGTCAATTAGCTTTCTCAGAGAACGAAAGCCTTAAATAACATTGGTAACTTCCATATCTTCAATTCGTTCAGTTACCAAATCGAATTTACCGCCGCAATAAATAAGGAAAACAAATCTTAACAAATTCGGTTGTGTGACATTCCGTGTGACACTTTAGGAAAGTTTCCATAACAACTCAGATATTCATCCAAAAAATCAGGAAAGCATCCCATTAATCATGGGAGTTCGAAGCCCAGCAAATCGTATCAAATCTACAGCAAATCGGCTTTCCAAATAAAAGTTTTCCAAAAAACAAGTGCCTTAAGCTTTTGAAAATAACTTTCCTAATATTATTGTTTCCTTATTATTCTCTTCCATAGAATCATCATTATTGCTCATATAATACCTTCCAATATTCTGAATGAGCTGTTTCTTGATTGCCAAGACATAAATCACCAATTTGAGCAATTGTGAATAAAATATTATTTTCATAATAAATTGCCAAAAAATCAAATGCCAACACTTATGCAAATTGTTGCATTTACAATCTCCCTCTTTGGCATTTTTTGGCAAAATCAATATAATCGATAATATCAAGAACTCCCCCTGAAAGTGTAACACACCAAAATTTAGCCCCAAATTAAAAGAGTCAATTAATTTCCTAATTTCATCAAACCCTAAATCAGAATCCAATCAAGCAAAATCCCTAATTTTAGCACAAAATCGTTGTCCAATTTAACCCTAATCTCAAGTCAATATTCTACAAACATAAGGAAATTACAAACAAGGAAAATCCTTCCTAAACTTCATTGACGAATCTGATCAAATTGGAAGTCCAGATTCGTGTCCATCATCTAAGGAAAGAATCGAACAACCCTCTCCCTTACAAATCAAGTCGTTCTGTGAATGAGGAAAATCGCACAAAATTTCCTCCTATTCTGAAAGCCAGAAAAGAAACCCGAGAGTTACCTCGCCTCACGCCGAAATCGCCGCACTATACCTCCGACCACCGTGAATTGACAGACTCTGACGAACGTCGCTGAAGGAGAAGAATCGCAGCTTCGTTCTGATCAACACCCCCCATCGACGAGCTTTCTCTCTCTCGGTTGAATCCCTCTTCGCGAAGTCGGCTCTTCTCGGCTAAGCTTTGTTTTCTGTTGCAAACCACAATCGAGTGCGCGAATCTCCCCTCTCGGCAGAATCATTCTTCGTGTAAGGTTCTTCCTCTCCCTCGATCTCCATATCTCTCTGTTTCGCGATCTCTCATCCTCTGTTTCTCACTCACTCACTCTCTCTCTCAGACGATTGCGCGAGGAAGAAGAAAAGAAAAGAATTGGTTCAGGAGATTTAAAGTTGAACCGAACCATAAGCCAACCAAACCACCAATTTATTTTTTTAAGTTGAGCCAGACCAGAATAGTGAACCGGTTCTAACAACCCAAACCGGCCCGAACCGACCCAAACCTGAATTTTGGGATAATTAAAGGACGCTCAATCGAATCGAAAATTCAGCAATTCGACGTTATTGGTAAGGAGAATTTTACCTTATTAATTTCAACGATTATTTTTGGAAAAAAAAAAATAAGAAATTTAAATCTCCCCAATTTTTTAGGCAGTGAAGATTAATCCAACACTTGGAGAAAAATACCTACGACCCTATTCCTTATTTCTCTCGAAATCCAGGTAAGTAAAACACTAGGTTTTTCAATGTTTTGGCCGTTGGCCCTACATCACGAAACATATATTAAACTATTTTCTTTAAAGCACTTTATTTTGTTCTGTTAATTATATTATTATTTGGACACACATGTATAGGCATTAACATAGGAATGTAGAAAGATAAAAATGATAGGTCATTATGCATGTGTATGAAATGCATGAAAACGAATGGAATTGACGGAACGCATGAGATGGCTAATGAGAGCCTGAACGCATGGTTATTGAGATGGCTGATGAAACTTTATGAGGGTAAGAAACCGCTAGTTTTCTGAAAGCCTGAACGCATGGTAAGGATCGGAAAATGAGTTCCATCCAGTTTGTAACTTTTAAAGCATGAAATTTGGTAATGTATGAAATTAAAATCACATGCACGTGTTTTAACTTACTGAGTTTTTTTCACGCATTAGTTTTGTGATGTAGGTGAATTTTTATCTGAGGAAGAAATGGCGCTGATCGAGAATTTGCCAGAGGCGGGAGAGCATACAGAGGAGGATGTTCTCGTTGGTTCTGAATAAAAATTTAAAGTCATAATTTTATATCGTTTTAAAATAATATTTTATATTTAGTTGCATTGAATTTTAAATTTTCTATTTGGATAATTTATTTCATTAACTGTTGGATTTTTTTTTTTTTTTTGTAAGGATGCTATTTTAAATTTATGAATGAGGTTTTATTTAATGTTTTGTTTAGTATTTAATTTTCTAAACATTTATTGATAGTAATTTAAAGTTTCCGCTTAATAAATTATTTTTTGCTATTTTCAATAATTTCGAATTAAGAAAATTAGGGTTTTATAACGATCCAATTTAACCTAATTTACAAATCGATTTGGGAAAAATTTTAGGGTTTCAAATTAGGGAAAATTAAATTTGGGGTCATTACAGTTGGTATCAGAGAACTAAACGGTTCTGTAGACTGCTCTGTATGCTCATCATGCATCTGGAAAATTGTCGATCAGCAAGTAAGTATTTTATTTTATCATCATTTTATTTTAATTTATTATAGAAATTTATTTTATGAATTTTGTGATATAATTTTTAGTACATTTATATTTAATTACTACCCAAATTAGAATAAATTCTAAAGAAAAATAAATAAATCCTCGTGATGTAGACCTATGGCCAACCGTAGAAGAAATGATACTGAACGCGATGCTATGCTCGATCGATTGATTGACGTGATTGAGAGGCAAGCTAGACAAATTGAACAGTTAATGCAGACAGCGACTGTCACGGCCCAAGCGGCTACTGCCACAGCCCAAGCAGCTAACGCACAGATAGCGAGCGCACAGGCCCAGAATATCAATAGACCACGACACATAGACATCGACCTCGAGAGGTTTCGACGATTGGATCCTCCAACCTTTGATGGTAACTTGACTGATATGGCAGCAGCTGAGGATTGGATCAAAATAATTGAGGAGATATTCGAGCATGCCAAGATTGTGGAGACAGAGAAATTGTCATGTGCATCCACAATGTTCAGGAGGGACGCACGATATTGGTGGGATTCAGTGAAGGTAATGCATCCAGATACTACTATTACGTGGCAGCGATTTAAAGAACTCTTCTACGAGAAATACTTTACCGATGCTATGAAGGATGCAAAGTTGGAAGAATTCATGTCCCTGAAACAGACCGGAAGTGTCATTGAATACGTGCACAAGTTCGATCAACTCTCTCGCTTTGCCTCGCATATGGTCAGCAATGAGACTTTGAAAGTAAAGCGTTTTGTTCAAGGATTAAGGGCGGAGATATTTAAAGATGTCAACCTCCATACTTCACGGGACACCCCATTTGCTGCAGTAGTTGAAAAAGCCCTCAAAACAGAGATTGGGGAACAAAAGATCTCCAAAGCTCAAGAATATCGAAGAAGGTTCAACCATGCAACACAGTCGACAAAGAATAAACTGCTACCACCACAATGGGCTGGATCAAAACGGCCAATGACTAATGATGCTGCTAGTGGAGCCTCCAAGTTTATTAAAAGGGAACCAGTGAATCAGACAGCTATACCTACCATACCAACGTGTCCCACTTGTAAGAAGGCACATACTGGAGAATGCCGAGCTAGAGTAATGACATATTTTCAGTGCGGTCAAGCTGGACATTTTATCAAGGATTGCCCTAAAAATGGCTAGAATAAGCCAGCAGCAGTTGCTCGGGTTTACACCATGACAAAGGAGGAAGCTGAAGGAAATGCAGATGTAGTAACAGGTGTGCTTCTAATTTCTGAAGTACCTTCCTTTATATTAATTGATTCTGGAGCAACTCATTCTTTTATATCCCTTATGCATTCAATGAAATTAAATAAAGCAATAGAACCTTTAGAACATAAGTTGAGAGTAGCTACACCCTCGGGTGTAGTAATGCCCGCCGACTCTATTATCCGAGGATGCAAAGTTCGTATTGCAGATAGAGAATTGGAAGCCGACCTGACTATTTTGGCAATGCAAGATTATGACGTAATTCTCGGTATGGATTGGCTCACCAGACACTATGCAACTATTGATTGTCGCAAGAAGGTCGTAAGATTTCATCTGCCTGAAGAGGAATCATTTTTATTTCATGGCGATAAGAAGGGTTCGAGAATTCCAGTTATATCATCATTACGAGCACAACGATTATTGAACTCTGGATGTTTTGGATTCTTGGCAAGCGTTGTGTGTACTCAAACCGATGAAGCAACAGCCTTAGATAAGGTGCTGATAGTTCGTGAATATCCAGATGTCTTCCCAGATGATTTAACAAGTTTGCCACCAGCTAGAGACATAGAATTCGGCATTGATGTTCTACCTGGAACGACACCAATCTCTAAAAGCCCATACAGGATGGCGCCTGTTGAATTAAAAGAATTGAAAATTCAACTTGATGAGTTACTAGAAAAAGGATTCATTCGACCCAGCTTTTCACCGTGGGGAGCACCAGTATTATTTGTGAAGAAGAAAGATGGAACTATGAGAATGTGCATCGATTATCGAGAACTGAACAAAGTCACCATAAAGAATAAGTACCCACTTCCGAGGATCGATGACTTGTTTGATCAATTAAAGGGCGCTGGAGTCTTCTCGAAAATAGATCTCAGATCTGGCTACCATCAGCTAAGAATAAAGGATGATGATGTACCCAAGACGGCATTTCGGACAAGATATGGCCACTATGAATTTCGAGTTATGCCATTCGGATTAAGTAATGCCCCGGCCGCCTTCATGGATTTAATGAATCGAGTATTCAAGAAATTCTTAGATGAATTTGTGATTGTTTTTATCGACGATATTCTCATCTATTCAAAGAGTAAGGAAGAGCATGAGGAACACTTACGAATTGTTTTATCGACCCTGAGACACGAAAAGTTGTATGCTAAGTTTTCAAAATGCGAATTCTGGATGAAAGAAGTAGCTTTTCTTGGTCATGTAATTTCAAAGGAGGGTGTGTCAGTGGACCCAGGAAAGATTGAAGCAGTTAGTATGTGGCCACAGCCCAAAAATGTGGCAGAAGTACGAAGCTTTCTTGGTCTTGCGGGCTATTACAGAAGATTTGTGGAGGGATTCTCGAAACTAGCTACACCACTCACCAGACTCACCAGGAAGGGTACTAAATATTTGTGGACTGAAGAATGCGAACACAGCTTTCAAAAACTGAAGGAAAGATTGATTTCAGCACCAATACTCACTATACCATCGGAAACCGGGAAATTTGTGGTCTATAGTGATGCTTCAAAATATGGACTCGGATGTGTACTTATGCAAGAAGGAAAAGTTGTAGCCTATGCCTCCAGACAACTGAAGGATCACGAGAAGAATTATCCGACTCATGATTTGGAACTGGCAGCAGTAATTTATGCTCTTAAAATTTGGAGACACTATCTATATGGAGAAAGATGTGAGATTTACACCGATCATAAGAGCTTGAAATATTTTCTAACGCAAAAAGATTTGAATATGAGACAGCGCAGATGGTTGGAGTTAGTAAAAGATTATGATTGCGAAATCATATATCACCCTGGAAAGGCAAACGTGGTGGCAGACGCATTAAGCAGAATAGCTTCTTCAAGTTTTTCAGCATTAACTCCGATTCCGGAAAAATTAATGGAAGAGATGCAGAAATTTGACATTGAGATTGTACCTTCCGGACTGATTGAGAGATTATCTGCAATGACGCTACAACCAAGCTTGATCGAACGAATTAAGGACAGACAACATGACGATATTTTCTTAAATAAGATAAGAGATCAATTGAAAAGTGGGAATGTATCAGAATTCTCTATGTCGGAAGATGGAATTATTAAATTTAAGAAAAGATGGTGTATACCGGACGATGCAGAATTAAAGAGAGTTATATTGCAAAAAGCACATTCAACTCCATACTCGGTACATCCTGGTGCAACCAAAATGTATCAAGATTTGAAGAAGCATTATTGGTGGCGAGGGCTAAAATTGGATGTAGCCAAATTTGTTGAGAGGTGTCTTACATGTCAGCAAGTCAAAGCAGAGCATCAGCGACCTACTGGCATGTTACAACCATTATTTGTACCCCAATGGAAATGGGAACATATCACGATGGATTTCGTAAGCGGACTCCCAAGATCAAATAAAAATTTTGACTCGATTTGGGTGATAGTTGACAGGCTGACAAAATCGGCACATTTCATTCCTGTACGGACTACTTACAATATGGAGCAGTATGCCCAACTATATATTAAGGAAATCATCAGACCTCATGGTACGCCTATCTCTATAGTTTCGGATCGAGATACTCGTTTCACGTCAAAGTTTTGGAAGAGTTTGCAAAAAGAAATGGGCACTCAGTTAAATTTCAGCACAGCTTTCCACCCTCAAACAGATGGACAGTCTGAAAGAACAATTCAAACCTTAGAGGACATGTTAAGGGCTTGTGCAATCGATTTTCCAGGAAATTGGTGTAAAAATTTGCCACTGGTAGAGTTTTCTTACAACAATAGTTATCAAGCTTCGATTGGGATGGCGCCTTATGAAGCACTTTATGGAAGAAAATGCAGATCTCCAGTACACTGGGATGAAGTCGGTGAAGGCAATCTTGTTGGACCTGATATTTTGAGACAAACTGCCGAGATTGTTACCTTAATTAGAAAGAGGATTCTTGCAGCCCAAAGTAGACAAAAAAGCTATGCAGATCGAAGAAGGAGAAAATTAGAATTTGCTGAAGGTGATCAAGTATTTTTGAAAGTTTCTCCAATGAGAGGTGTGATGAGGTTTGGAAAGAAAGGCAAATTAAGTCCAAGATACATTGGCCCATTTACAATCTCAGCAAGGATCGGAGAAGTTGCTTATGAGCTGAATTTACCGGAGTCACTCAAGCAGGTTCACAACGTGTTTCATGTCTCGATGCTGAAGAAATACGTTCCAGATCCCTCACATATTTTGCCAATGAGTTCCGAAGAAATTGTGCTCAACCCTAATCTATCTTACGAAGAGAGACCGATTCAAATTCTGGAATCAGAAGAAAGAGAACTACGAAATAAGAAGATCTCGCTTGTAAGAGTTCTATGGAAGAATCGAAATGTTGAGGAAGCAACCTGGGAAAAGGAAGAAGATATGAGAAGATTATATCCAGAACTTTTCAGGTAATTCTTTAAATTTCGAGGACGAAATTTCTTTTAAGGAGGGTAGATTGTAACACACCAAAATTTAGCCCCAAATTAAAAGAGTCAATTAATTTCCTAATTTCATCAAACCCTAAATCAGAATCCAATCAAGCAAAATCCCTAATTTTAGCACAAAATCGTTGTCCAATTTAGCCCTAATCTCAAGTCAATATTCTACAAACATAAGGAAATTACAAACAAGGAAAATCCTTCCTAAACTTCATTGACGAATCTGATCAAATTGGAAGTCCAGATTCGTGTCCATCATCTAAGGAAAGAATCGAACAACCCTCTCCCTTACAAATCAAGTCGTTCTGTGAATGAGGAAAATCGCACAAAATTTCCTCCTATTCTGAAAGCCAGAAAAGAAACCCGAGAGTTACCTCGCCTCACGCCGAAATCGCCGCACTATACCTCCGACCACCGTGAATTGGACAGACTCCGACGAACGTCGCTGAAGGAGAAGAATCGCAGCTTCGTTCTGATCACACCCCCCATCGACGAGCTTTCTCTCTCTCGTTGAATCCCTCTTCTGCGAAGTCGGCTCCTTCTCGGCTAAGCTTTGTTTTCTGTTGCAAACCACATCGAGTGCGCGAATCTCCCCTCTCGGCAGAATCATTCTTCGTGTAAGTTCTTCCCTCTCCCTCGATCTCCATATCTCTCTGTTTCGCGATCTCTCATCCTCTGTTTCGCCTCACTCACTCTCTCTCTCAGACGATCGCGCGAGGAAGAAGAAAAGAAAAGAATTGGTTCAGGAGATTTAAAGTTGAACCGAACCATAAGCCAACCAAACCACCAATTTATTTTTTTAAGTTGAGCCAGACCAGAATAGTGAACCGGTTCTAACAACCCAAACGGCCCGAACCGACCCAAACCTGAATTTTGGGATAATTAAAGGACGCTCAATCGAATCGAAAATTCAGCAATTCGACGTTATTGGTAAGGAGAATTTTACCTTATTAATTTCAACGATTATTTTGGAAAAAAAAAAAAGGATTTATCGAACTTTTCAGGTAATTCTTTAAATTTCGAGGACGAAATTTCTTTTAAGGAGGGTAGATTGTAACACACCAAAATTTAGCCCCAAATTAAAAGAGTCAATTAATTTCCTAATTTCATCAAACCCTAAATCAGAATCCAATCAAGCAAAATCCCTAATTTTAGCACAAATCGTTGTCCAATTTAGCCCTAATCTCAAGTCAATATTCTACAAACATAAGGAAATTACAAACAAGGAAAATCCTTCCTAAACTTCATTGACGAATCTGATCAAATTGGAAGTCCAGATTCGTGTCCATCATCTAAGGAAAGAATCGAACAACCCTCTCCCTTACAAATCAAGTCGTTCTGTGAATGAGGAAAATCGCACAAAATTTCCTCCTATTCTGAAAGCCAGAAAAGAAACCCGAGAGTTACCTCGCCTCACGCCGAAATCGCCGCACTATACCTCCGACCACCGTGAATTGACAGACTCCGACGAACGTCGCTGAAGGAGAAGAATCGCAGCTTCGTTCTGATCAACACCCCCCATCGACGAGCTTTCTCTCTCTCGGTTGAATCCCTCTTCGCGAAGTCGGCTCTTCTCGGCTAAGCTTTGTTTTCTGTTGCAAACCACAATCGAGTGCGCGAATCTCCCCTCTCGGCAGAATCATTCTTCGTGTAAGGTTCTTCCTCTCCCTCGATCTCCATATCTCTCTGTTTCGCGATCTCTCATCCTCTGTTTCTCACTCACTCACTCTCTCTCTCAGACGATCGCGCGAGGAAGAAGAAAAGAAAAGAATTGGTTCAGGAGATTTAAAGTTGAACCGAACCATAAGCCAACCAAACCACCAATTTATTTTTTTAAGTTGAGCCAGACCAGAATAGTGAACCGGTTCTAACAACCCAAACGGCCCGAACCGACCCAAACCTGAATTTTGGGATAATTAAAGGACGCTCAATCGAATCGAAAATTCAGCAATTCGACGTTATTGGTAAGGAGAATTTTACCTTATTAATTTCAACGATTATTTTGGAAAAAAAAAAAAGGATTTATCGAACTTTTCAGGTAATTCTTTAAATTTCGAGGACGAAATTTCTTTTAAGGAGGGTAGATTGTAACACACCAAAATTTAGCCCCAAATTAAAAGAGTCAATTAATTTCCTAATTCATCAAACCCTAAATCAGAATCCAATCAAGCAAAATCCCTAATTTTAGCACAAAATCGTTGTCCAATTTAGCCCTAATCTCAAGTCAATATTCTACAAACATAAGGAAATTACAAACAAGGAAAATCCTTCCTAAACTTCATTGACGAATCTGATCAAATTGGAAGTCCAGATTCGTGTCCATCATCTAAGGAAAGAATCGAACAACCCTCTCCCTTACAAATCAAGTCGTTCTGTGAATGAGGAAAATCGCACAAAATTTCCTCCTATTCTGAAAGCCAGAAAAGAAACCCGAGAGTTACCTCGCCTCACGCCGAAATCGCCGCACTATACCTCCGACCACCGTGAATTGACAGACTCCGACGAACGTCGCTGAAGGAGAAGAATCGCAGCTTCGTTCTGATCAACACCCCCCATCGACGAGCTTTCTCTCTCTCGGTTGAATCCCTCTTCGCGAAGTCGGCTCTTCTCGGCTAAGCTTTGTTTTCTGTTGCAAACCACAATCGATGTGCGCGAATCTCCCCTCTCGGCAGAATCATTCTTCGTGTAAGGTTCTTCCTCTCCCTCGATCTCCATATCTCTCTGTTTCGCGATCTCTCATCCTCTGTTTCTCACTCACTCACTCTCTCTCTCAGACGATCGCGCGAGGAAGAAGAAAAGAAAAGAATTGGTTCAGGAGATTTAAAGTTGAACCGAACCATAAGCCAACCAAACCACCAATTTATTTTTTTAAGTTGAGCCAGACCAGAATAGTGAACGGTTCTAACAACCCAAACCGGCCCGAACCGACCCAAACCTGAATTTTGGGATAATTAAAGGACGCTCAATCGAATCGAAAATTCAGCAATTCGACGTTATTGGTAAGGAGAATTTTACCTTATTAATTTCAACGATTATTTTTGGAAAAAAAAAAAAATAAGAAATTTAAATCTCCCCAATTTTTTAGGCAGTGAAGATTAATCCAACACTTGGAGAAAAATACCTACGACCCTATTCCTTATTTCTCTCGAAATCCAGGTAAGTAAAACACTAGGTTTTTCAATGTTTTGGCCGTTGGCCCTACATCACGAAACATATATTAAACTATTTTCTTTAAAGCACTTTATTTTGTTCTGTTAATTATATTATTATTTGGACACACATGTATAGGCATTAACATAGGAATGTAGAAAGATAAAAATGATAGGTCATTATGCATGTGTATGAAATGCATGAAAACGAATGGAATTGACGGAACGCATGAGATGGCTAATGAGAGCCTGAACGCATGGTTATTGAGATGGCTGATGAAACTTTATGAGGGTAAGAAACCGCTAGTTTTCTGAAAGCCTGAACGCATGGTAAGGATCGGAAAATGAGTTCCATCCAGTTTGTAACTTTTAAAGCATGAAATTTGGTAATGTATGAAATTAAAATCACATGCACGTGTTTTAACTTACTGAGTTTTTCTCACGCATTAGTTTTGTGATGTAGGTGAATTTTTATCTGAGGAAGAAATGGCGCTGATCGAGAATTTGCCAGAGGCGGGAGAGCATACAGAGGAGGATGTTCTCGTTGGTTCTGAATAAAAATTTAAAGTCATAATTTTATATCGTTTTAAAATAATATTTTATATTTAGTTGCATTGAATTTTAAATTTTCTATTTGGATAATTTATTTCATTAACTGTTAGATTTTTTTTTTTTTTTTTTTGTAAGGATGCTATTTTAAATTTATGAATAAGGTTTTATTTAATGTTTTGTTTAGTATTTAATTTTCTAAACATTTATTGATAGTAATTTAAAGTTTCCGCTTAATAAATTATTTTTTGCTATTTTCAATAATTTCGAATTAAGAAAATTAGGGTTTTATAACGATCCAATTTAACCTAATTTACAAATCGATTTGGGAAAAATTTTAGGGTTTCAAATTAGGGAAAATTAAATTTGGGGTCGTTACAGAAAGTCACTGCCCCTGAATAGTAGCGTCGATCATCATCAATTAATCATCATGTATCAGAGAACATATCATAGCATATCACCCAAAATACTCCCCCTTTTTGCCATAAAAAGACAAAAAAATAATTAACAGGAAGATTAATCATCATATAACCGCTAGATCACAAATAAATAGCAGAATCACCAAGTAGATAGCATAAACATCAAAGAAAAGCAACCAGCACCATAATCACCATAGGGAGATAGCCAAAATTAGGAATATATAATATCCAGATAAGCATCAGAATCGTCATATATCAGAGAGAGAAATGGGAGAGCTAACCGTGTATTATTGTCATCTTCATGTGTCATAATTTGGTCAAATAAAATCAAAAGATATTGAATTTTCAATTTTGAACAGCAAGGCCGCTATTGTCTTGTTAACACCAGTTCCATGAGAAGTCAGCATCTAGAATCTCATACATATCCGTAAGTTGTGAAACTGAAAAATCTTTTCCATGGGGCAAGATGCATCTGACACCCCCAATGACATTGATGGAAACTCATGACTTTTCAACAATTTTGGTCTCCTTAACCTGTTCCTTGACATTAACAACTTTCTTTCTCTCAAAAATATCACCAGCAGCATCTTTAGCAGACATTTTTCTGACAAGGTCATCAAGTATCTAATAACAACTATCTTTTCATTTTCTATCTTCGATTACCATTTGCTGATCATTCAAAAATTTCAACTCACCTTCAAGTATCTTGATAAAAAAAAATAACAATGCAGAATCAGAATCAGAATCAGAATCAGAATCAGAAGAATTAGAAACATTGTCAAAAGCTGGAACACCCTCAGGAACACCTTCCAGAACATTAACCTGATCACTTGCCAAAAGCTTGTAGCTATTCCTAATCTCCTCCATAAACCAGTATAATGAATCTTTGAAGAATAATTCAGGTCTCTGCAAGTTGGGAAATAAACCCAATATAATAATGATGCTCCAAACTTCATTAAAAATAGACTTCCAATATTTCATGAGAATAGTCAGAATTTTGCATGTCGCATACGGTGTTGCTCCATAGAATATCATAATGTCTAGAATAATCACTTTCAGCAGAGGATGAGCAATACACAAAAGATTGCCAAAATAAAATTAAAAACAAACGCCTAATGCAAGTGGCGATTTTTTTTTTAAATAAACAAAAGCAATAACCAGCTTACATAACACAGAGGCCTAGGGCAGACCTCAGCTCTTCAAACCTTACACCATCCAATGCCTTGGTGAAAATATCAGCAATCTGCTTTACGGTCACCATCTGCTCTAAATTAATGACTTTCTCCTCCACAAGAGATCGAATAAAATGATGTCGTATGTCAATATGTTTTGTCCGTGAATGCTGAACAGGATTTTTAGAAATATTGATTGCACTCAAATTATCGCAGTAGAAGGTCATGACACCCTGTGTGACACCATAGTCTTTCATCATTTGTTTCATCCAAAAAAGCTGCGTACAGCTGCTACCTGCTGCTATATACTCTGTCTCGGCAGTAGATAGAGAAATAGAATTCTGTTTCTTGCTAAACCATGACACCAAGTTGTGTCCAACATAAAAACATCCACCCGAAGTGCTTTTTCGGTCATCGGAGCTTCCTGCCCAGTCAACATCACAATAACCCACCAGATTAGCATTAGAATCAAAAGAATACCAGATGTCATAATCAGTTGTTCTACTAACATATTTTAGAATTAGTTTAACCGACACTAGGTGTGACTCTTTCGGATTAGCTTGAAATCGAGCGCATAAACCCACGCTATAACAGATATCTGGTCGGCTGGCAGTAAGATATAATAGGCTTCCAATCATGCTTCTATATAAGTGTGGATCAACAGCAATACCCTTCTCGTCTTTTGAAATTTTCTCGTGTGTCCCAAGGGGTGTTCTACTCGGGCGTGCATTCTCAAGCTTAAACTTTTTCAATAAATTCTTGGCATATTTGGCTTGAGAGATAAAAATACCATTCTTTTCTTGCTGAATTTGAAGCCCAATAAAATAAGTGAGTTCTCCAACCATACTCATCTCGAATTCACCGGTCATTTGAGCAATAAACTTATCCACCATCGCCTCTGACACCGAGCCAAACACTATGTCGTCAACATATATTTGAGCAAGTAAAAACTGACCTTTGGCACGTCGGACAAAAAGGATTTTATCGACTCCCCCTCGCTCATATCCCTTGGTTAATAAATATTGTGTGAGACGTTCATACCACGCACGGGGGGCTTGTTTGAGCCCATATAACGCCTTCTTCAACTTATAAACATACTCGGGATGATGAGGGTCTTCAAAACCCTTTGGTTGAGCAACATAAACTTCTTCATTTAGAAACCCATTGAGGAACGCACTCTTCACATCCATTTGATATAACTTGAACTGCATAACACAAGCAATAGACAATAAAAGCCGAGTAGATTCAAGACGAGCAACCGGAGCGAATGTTTCATCAAAATCAATCCCTTCAATCTGAGAATACCCATGAGCAACTAGCCGAGCTTTGTTGCGAATAATGTTGCCATGCTCATCAGATTTGTTATTGTAAATCCACTTAGTACCAATAACATTCACATCGGGAGGACCCGGTACTAAGTCCCAAACTTGATTTCGGGAGAATTGGCTGAGTTCTTCTTGCATAGCTCCTATCCAGCACTCATCTAGCAATGCTTCTTTCACATTCTTTGGCTCAATCGTTGATGTAAAGCATGCCATTTGGATCATGTCTCGATAATTCACCCTCGGCTTATCTCTGGTTTGTATACCATCATTCAGACCACCAATAATCTCATCTGTAGGATGATTCTTCTGAACACGTGTAGATGGTTGTCTGTGGCGTGTGATATCAGCTTCTACTTCATCAACAGTCTCTTTTTGATCTGGGACACCGCCTGAGACACCCTCTGTGACACCGGGTGGAACACTAGTGCCTTCATTATTTAAAATGTGATCTACATCATCTTTTGGATTATGAGTTGTGTCCAGAGAGTCGTCCACTTGAACATTTGCAGATTCGATGACAGTTTAAGTTCTTTTGTTGTAAACCCGATAGGCACGACTATTTGTAGCATAACCGAGAAAGATTGCCTCATTACTCTTGGGATCAAGTTTTCCCCTGTGTTCCCTGTCATTCAACACAAAGCAGAGGCTGCCAAACAGATGAAAATAATTAAGATTTGGAGTTTTACCTTTCCATATCTCATAGGGTGTCATAGAAGTTTTGCTGCGGAGATACACCCGATTAATGGTATAACAAGCTGTATTCATAGCCTCAGCCCAGAATTTTTGAGGAACATCTTTTTCATGTAGCATTACTCGAGTCATCTCTGCCAATGTACGATTCTTCCTTTCAATGACTCCGTTTTGTTGAGGAGTTTTTGGAGCCGAGAATTCATGAGCAATTCCGAGATGCTTACAGAAATCTGAGAAGTCAGAATTTTCAAACTCTTTTCCATGGTCACTTCGGATACGTATAATCTTCATAATACCACAATCTTTTTCCCGTTAGAGACGAGTGCACATTGATTTGAAAACTTTAAACGTGTCGGACTTTTCTCTTAGAAACTCCACCCATGTATATCATGAAAAATCATCAATAGTAACGAAGACATACCGTTTTCCGCCAATACTTTCAACAGGCATTGGCCTCATTAGATCCATGTGGAGCAGTTCAAGCACACGAGTAGTCGTGGATGACTGGGACATCGGGTGTGACACCTTGGTTTGCTTTTTGATTTGACATGGTCTGCATAATTTGTCTTCATCAAATTTTAATTCAGGAATTTCTCGGACAGCACCTTTCGAAATAAACTTCTCCAGCATTCTGAAATTAACATGTCCCAACTTTCTATGCCATAAGATAGTGTCTTCCATACTCGACCGAAGGCAGGTAGACGAGGAATAAATAAGATAACAATTGTCCAATGATCTAACTCCTTCAATAACACAATTTTTGTTTTGATCGGACACAACACATCTTTCTCGCGTAAATTGCACATTCAGATCTTGATCACAAAGCTGGCTAATACTGATTAGGTTGGACTTCAAACCATTTACCAATAAAACATTACTCAACTTTGGTAAACCAGGAACATTCAACGTTCCCCTGCCAATGACATCCGATGTGACACCATTGTCGAATGTAACTTTTCCCACGGATTCAGGTACAATATCCTTCAAGTATCTCTCTTCACCTGTCATATGTCTAGAACAGCTACTATCAAAATATCATGTATTAATTCTGATTGCCTTTAGTGAAAGATGTGTAACATTACACTTCAAATTTGATTTCATCACCCATTTCTGATACGGGAATCTGTAGGAAGAGGCATTTCTAACAGTACCCAATCTTAAGTCAGTAAGATAAGTAAAACATTTAGGGCGAATATGACCACGGCGTTGGCAATAATGACATACAGTGACATATTTGTTACCTTTACTGCTTGAGGCACGATAAGAGTCATAGGAATTTGATTTTCTGTCAATTCTAGAAGTTCTGTTTGCAACTTGCTTCCCTTTGTAATCAAATTTCTTGTCTGACACCGGCTGGGACACCGAACTTGCCCTTACAAATTTCATCACAGAGCGATTTTCTTTTACTGCAACAGTCTGTGCAACAGAGCTTTCACCTTTAAAACCCAGTCCAAACCGATTTACGCTTGATTTGCCGACATTTAAAATATCATCGAGATTAGAAGAACCCGAGTTCAGCATTTTGACATTCTTCTTCATGAGGCTTATCTCATTGGTTAAAACATTAGCTTCATCCTGACTTGCTTTCAGCTTTGTCTCCAAATCATCAATAACATTTTGAAGATTGTTCTTCTCATCTTTCAAATTTCTAATTTGTGCGTGTAGAACCTGATTTACTTTAACAAGCTCGGTCCATTTCTCATGTAGAAACTTATATTCTCCAATAAGATCTTCTTCTGTGACTGGTTCTTCGTCTTCATCACTACTACTAGAAAATCCGTCTGTGACATCGCATATAACACTGCCGTTTTCTTCATGTTCTATCTTTCCAGCAAGCGCCACATGATTGCTCTGAAATTCATCTTCGTTTTCTGACTCACACTCACTCCAGGTTGCATTTAGAGAATTCTTCTTTTTCTTCAAGGTGTTAGCACATTCTACCAGTATATGCCCAAATCCTTCACATTCTCTGCACTGAATACCTTTATTCTTTAATGGTTGATCAGACACATTAGTTTCTTCTCTCTGCTTCTTGTTGCTTGAAGAACTATTTTTGAAGTGTGTGACACCCTGCTTGACACCGCGAGTATTTCTTCCAAATCTTTTCATAACTCTGCTGAAATTCTTCGAAAGCAGGGCTAGTGATTCCTCCAAGTCATCTTCATCATGCTGGTTGTAATTTTGTACCTCTGTTTTCAAAGAAACTCTCTTTGCCTTCTTATTTTCGGTCTCTCCTCCAAGATTCATTTCGAAAGTTCTGAGTGATCCCATCAACTCTTCTAGCTTCATTTTAGACACATCTTTGGCTTCTTGAATGACAGTAACTTTATAAGCAAATCTTTGTGGCAAAGACCATAGAGTTTTTCGCACAAGTTTTTCTTCGAAAATCGTCTCACCGAGAGCAAACGCTTCATTTGCTATGTCACATAGTTTGGCGTTGAACTCGCCAATAGTCTCATCTTCCTGCATCTTCAGATTCTCAAATCGAGTGGTTAACATTTGCATTTTAGACAACTTTACCGTAGACGTTCCTTCATAGGTGGTTTGAAGAATTTCCCATGCCCTCTTTGTCGATTCGCATGTGAAGATGAGTCTGAACTATATTGGATCAACGCCATTGAAGATAGCATTGAGAGCTTTCGAATTACTATTTGCCAAAGCATCCTCATTTACCGACCAATCTTATTTCGGCTTAGGAGAAATAACCCCATCTGCATCAGTATTCATTGGAGGATTCCAACCTGTTAAAATAGATCTCCAAGCCTTCTCGTCCATAGTTTTAATGAATGCCCTCATCCTTGCCTTCCAATAAGCATAATTACTCCCATCCAACAATGGTGGACGCATTGTAGAACCTCCTTCTTTCATAGAATCCATCGCACACGAACTATAATCTTGTCCCGCTGATCTCACTTAAGAAACAGAAGCGACCCGCTCTGATACCAATTGAAAAATTACGATTAGTTCTACGTTGTCACACAGGGTGTTACGTGTGACACCGATGATAAATGCAATGATTGACAATATAAAAATGCAGAAATAAATGACACAGGAGGTTGGTAACGCAGTTCGGCAATCAGCCTACGTCTGCGGGGCCATGCCCAGATATAAAAATATTTCTTTGAGTTCACGAAATTACAACACAATCGGACTTGTACAAATAAAGACTCCCTCTTATCTTTGTCGCCGCCTCTAGCTAACTTTCCCAAGGAAACTGTTTTTGCGAGATCCCCTCGACTTTAGAACGACCTCTCCCGAGATCTAGATAACAACAAGATCCCCTTGTTGTTGGTTCCTTCCGAAACCCGTGTTATGGCAAGATCTCCTCGCCCACAATCAAGAACGACAAGCTCCCCTTGTCTAAGAAACAGAACTCCTCCCGAGTTCGGATGCAGCCTCCTCCCGAGACTGAGCTTCAATGAAGAACAAATAATATTGCCTCCTGGGACACCTTCTGGAACACCAGATCGAAGTCCTCGGATGCCATACACAACACACTCAGTAGAACGATGAAATCCACAGATTAAGTCGAGTGTGTAAAACAATCACTAACTCAAACGCAGAAGCGATGAGAGTGAAAGAAAACCGACAGCACGAGAAACGAATAAAGCTTTTCCCACGAAAATCAAAACTCCGTCGTCAATCAGCTTTCTCAGAGAACGAAAGTCTTAAATAACATTGGTAACTTCCATATCTTCAATTCGTTCAGTTACCCAATCGTATTTACCGCCGCAATAAATAAGGAAAACAAATTTTAACAAATTTGGTTGTGTGACACTCCGTGTGACACTTTAGGAAAGTTTCCATAACAACTCAAATATTCATCCAAAAAATCAGGAAAGCATCTCATTAATCATGGGAGTTCGAAGTCCAACAAATCGTGTCAAATCTACAGCAAATCGGCTTTCCAAATAAAACTTTTCCAAAAAACAAGTGCCTTAAGCTTTTGAAAATAACTTTCCTAATATTATTGTTTCTTTATTATTCTCTTCCATAGAATCATCATTATTGCTCATATAATACCTTCCAATATTCTGAATGAGTTGTTTCTTGATTGCCAAGACATAAATCACCAATTTGAGCAATTGTGAATAAAATATTATTTTCATAATAAATTGCCAAAAAATCAAATGCCAACACTTATGCAAATTGTTGCATTTACAGAAAACAAAGGTACGATTTTAATTCATAAGAACAATGAAAGTCATCAATTCATTAACAATGTTTATTATGTTCCAAGTATGAAGAACAACATTTTGAGCTTGTGACAACTATTGGAGAAAAACTACGAAGTTCACATAAAGGGCGTAGTCTCCTACTTCAAGATGATAGAAGAAATGTGATCGTGAAGGTACCGATGACGAAAAACAGAATGTTCCTACTAGATATTCAAGCTGACGTTGCTCGATGTCTGAAAGTATGTTTACTTTCCAGACCTTTTTGTCACCAACATCGAGATGTTAATTGATATTCAATTCCTCTGGAATCATGTTGATATTCTCCCGGCTGCTGTTATATTGAAAGTTGTTTTATTTATTGCAGGGAAAATTGTATCTACTTCTTGGAGCAACAGCCCTTAGTTTGGTAAATCCTTCGCTAAATGGTCACTAACTCAATGAAACCTCTCTTTCTCTCTAGCTCAAAGCTGTCTCTAGATTCCACATTTCATCGTCATACACTGAACTCGCAAGATCGGTGCAAACACATCCAACTAGAAGAGATTTTTGGTGACTATGGTAATTGGAGTTTCTTAATTATATTTAAGCTACAAGATATTACTCTCTTGCTGCATATTATGCATAGAAATTTGAAATAGTATGTTTTTCTTTTTGGGTAATCTTAATTCATTTTTTCTGTATATATTCACTTAGATTTCAGTGGTTGAATTCAAATCTATTAACTAAAAATGGAGTTACTGATGCTCTTCGTCTCGAATAATTTTAAGTCTATTTATAATTTTTATTTTAAAGAGATATTGTTGAGATGGTGCCTTTTTTCCATTTTGTTGTTTTGCTGGGATTTATCTACTTTATTTAGTTTGAGCTAGTGAACTAGACCAGAAAGCTCTAGCCAATGCCCCATAGAAATTAGACCATTCAAGCATTGTTTGACGGACCTTGACCTGAATTTTTGCCCAGGTTAATTCGACTATGTCAAAAAAATATGATCTAAGATCTTGTCCTCAAACCTTGAACAATCAAGTCAATTTTTGGTAATTCTTTTATAGGCAGAAAATATGTCACGGCAATGCAACACATCAAGGGTGCATCTCTAATATCTAGAGTTGTTGTTTATGCAGTGCAAAGACTACACATGGCTCACTGCCAGTAGTGTAATGACCAATTTAAGTGTCGAGTTGTAAGTTGACCTTCGGATCAGTATATTAGATAAGACTCTCAAGTTTATCGTTTGATCCAAGATCGAACCAAACTCCATCTCAGTCTTGCCCAAAGATGAGAAGGATGAAATTTTGAGAGCTAAATTAGGTGCTATCTTAGAGAAAAGGTAGAATTAGAATCCTAGACACTATCCATTTAAATGTTGGAAAAGAAAAAAGAGTAGGTAGTATATTGTACATCAATCATAGTGCATTAAATATGCATAAATGGTGATGAACAACTTTTCAAATCATAATGTTTTTTTGTTGGAAATGTCATCACATATAATTACAAACATGTCAATTCATGTTTAATACCATAACTATTGTTAAAAAAGAAAAAAAATCAAAACTTTATTTGTGTGTATATACATAAATTAATAAACATTTTATATAAGTATACAGTTAGTAGAGCTATTAATAGTTAATACACTTTCCAAACACCATACTTAAAATAAAATAAAATAAAATAAAATAAATAAATAAAATAAAAAAATAAAATAAATAAAAAATAAATAAATCGAGTGGCTAAAAAGTTGTGGGCAAAAGAGAATGGGATGAGCAAGCAATAGACTACACATTTTTTTGGTTTTTTGTATTAGATTTTTCCATGTAAATTTTAATATACGAATATTGTGACATCACTATTCATAGTTAATTGGTTGTATTATTTATTACCAAAGAAGCATGGTAGAAGGATGTCACGCATGGCCAACAAGTTAAAGCCAAAAAAACTAAGCATTTGAAAATGTCTTGACTCACATTCTATTTATAGAATTATTTGGTACATGTATAAAACACTACATGAACTACCTATTTAATCTAATACATGAATTAACATTAAATAAATCACCTAAGTACATGAACTAATTTATCTATACATACATGAATCTCAACTTTCCTCGAATCATTTTAATCTTTATTATTGTTTCTGTTTCATAATTTCCACATCTGGTTTTCAATCTCAGTGTAAGAACAAGAAGATGAACCCGCTCATCGAGCCGGCTCATTCAGGGTGAAACACTATCCAAAATAGATAATATCTCGTAAGATGCATTCATCAAATACATGCACACTCCATGCGGCGGCCGTCCAGTGAAGTCGAAAATAGCCATGATGATGGTAAATTATGTGAGCTTAGTTTAGAGTTCGTGTTTTGGCTCCAACTGACGATATCTTTCTTTAACAATTAGAATAATGAGAGAGGCTACTTTGTATATAAAAATATGAAGTTAGAGAGGGATAATGAAAATAGCTTAATACTAGACACAGTTAATAAAAGAAGACAATGTCCTTGTTGGTTGAGAGGTCGCTGTGTCGTAAAAATGGCCATAAATATGCACAGAATCTGTTTGTTTTCGCTGCAAGTCTCGCTTTCCATTCCAGAAAAAGACAAAACTCAATAGCCATTATTATTGTTTTCTCCGAATGGGTATGTTTTCCAGATGTTTTTTGACGTTAAATTCTGCAAAAAGTTCTGGAAAATGTAAAAGTTCTAAACCTTCTGAAACATCGTTTAGTCATAATACTGTTTTTTTCCAACTGTTTTCCCGAATATATTGGGAAATTTGAGCAACTTGCTGCTGAAATCAACGTTCTTCTTCGGATATTCTATTTGGAGAAGATGAATAAAACAAAGAAACCAGGGAAGAAGAGGTCCCCCCCTTCCAATCAGTATGAACAGTCGTCGTTCTATAATTCAAGCATTAAAGTGAAGCTTGAAGACAAACCCTTGTGCTTTCTTCTGAACTTATTCAGACATGGCGGAAAGTTAGGAGATGTGCCAGCTTTTCATTCACTCATTTCTTTTGTTCTATCTCAACTACGTTCGACCAGGCTGAGGAAAGTGTTAAATTTTGGTGTGACTCAAATTTTAGTTGAGTCGAGTCGGGTTCGTATATTAATATTAAGGTTTTACGTTTTCTCTATATATTGATATTTGAATCGCAAAATTCATTGTACCGAATTTGATATTAGTGATTCTCTCTTCTGTCCGTGGTTTTTTCCCTTTCTAGGGTTTCCACGTAAAATTCAGTGTCTATTATTTTCTCGTTTTCTTTTTCAGTTTCTCGATCGTTCGTTACATGTGGATTAAGGCGTCTAATCCTAACAACTGGTATCAGAGCTTCAGGTTGAATGTTTTCAAAAATCAGGTTTTGATTTTTCGAAGGAATCGAACGATTTTTCAGGTTTGTAATTTTGGTGATCGGAACTTGCAAATATTTATTGGAAGAAGAAATTGAAAATAAAAAATAAAAAAAGGAAAAATGATATTTTTTTCTTGTTTGTCTTCTTCAACAGCGAAGAAGAACAGAGAGAGAAGAAGGGTCAGAAGAAGAAACTCGTTGATGTCTCCGCCGTCCGACGAGAATAGAGGAGCCGCGAAGACCACGAACGAAGAACAGAGTTCTGCCCGACCGCCGAGACCCACCTCTCCGAGCCCTAGTGCTGTCGCTGCCACCGTCCGACTGCGAGAAGTGCAGCGCAACCCGAAGCCGAAGAACAGAGCCCTAGCCGCACCCCGTCTGCGAAACCACGAAGCAAGAGCTGCAACCCACTGTTTCGACTGCACAGCAGAACCCGCGCGCGCCCAGGAACTGCCGAACGCCGTTTTGGAGTTCACAGCCAATCAAAGCCCCGCGCGCGTCAGAGGAAGAAAGAGAACGCCGTGAAGGAAAACCTATCCTCACCGTCGGTTTGCTCCGACTGTGCAACCTCCGAGCAACAGTCCACTTCCTGCCGGTCAGCTTGCGCCGATCTGCGTGATCTTCAACTGGATTTGTTTTTCGTCAACGACAGATTGTGATTTTTAGGGCTAATATTATCGGTTTTGGTTGACAGATTTGAGATAAATTTTGGAGAATTTATTTGGGTTTCAAGAATTATGGTGATTAATTTTGGAATTTTGGGTTGAAAATTCTGAAATTAATTTTGGCTAATTAATTGTTCTGAAATAAATTTGAGCAGATTTGGATTGATTATTGGGGTTGAATAATTGATGTGAAAATATCTGTTTTGGGCATTGATGGCGGGTGATGATAGCACATGACATATTATTGAAAATTCGATGGGACAGATTTCGCGTTCTGGAGAATGCAAATCGAGAATTACTTGTATGGGAAAAAACTTTATCTTCCGTTAAGTGCGAAACCAGAGAAGATGGAAGACGGTGAATGGAATCTCCTTGACAGACAAGTTTTGGGAGTCGTCTGATTGACGCTAGCCAAAAACGTTGCTCACAACGTGGCGAAGGAGAAGACCACCGCGAGTCTGATGAAGACTCTATCTGATATGTACGAGAAACCATCTGTGAATAATAAGGTATTTTTTATGAAGAAGCTTTTTAATCTAAAGATGATTGATGGTACTTCTGTCGCAGCACATTTGAATGAATTCAATGCGATTGTAAATCAATTGCTATCTGTGGATATTGATTTTGGGCATGAGGTTCGTGCCCTAATTTTGTTGGCGTCTCTACCGAACAGCTGGGAGCCTATGAGGGCAGCAGTTAGTAACTCAGTTGGAAGCGCAAAATTGGTATTCACCGATGTGAGGGACCATATTATTGCCGAGGAGGTTCGTAAGATTGATTATGGTGGAACATGAAAAGGTTCAGCTCTAAATGTTGAAAATAAGGGCAGATCCAAGTCCAAAAATGGGAGGAGTCAGTTCAAGTCCCGGCGAACATTTGAGTGCTGGAATTGTGGCAAGCAGGGTCACATGAAGAAAGATTGCAGAGCACCGAAGAAGAACGGTAATGACACAGGCAAGGAGGTAGCCACAGTCACCAAGGAATTCTTTAGTGTATACGATTCGTAAATTTCACTTGCCAAGATATAAGTTGGGTGATCGATAGTGGCGCTTCAATACATGCCACTTCGCGAAGGGATTTATTTACGTCCTACACTTCGGGTGACTTTGGAAGTATGAGGATGAGAAATGGTGGCGTTGCAAAAGCCATTGGTATGGGAGATGTGCGTTTGAAGATCAACATCGTCAACACCTTGTTTTTGGGAGGTGTGAAGCACATCCCCGACATCCGCAAGAATTTGGTCTCGACTGGCAAGCTGACGACAAAGGGTTTGGCAACACCTTTCGTAATGGAAAATGGAAGCTTACTAAAGGTTCATTGATCGTGGTAAAAGGAGAAAAATGCTCCTCATTATATGTGATGCACGCAAAGATCACGGATTCCACAGTCAATGTGGTGGGTAATAAGGCTGCAAAGTTTGTGAATTCACCTTCTAAGATAAAGGTTGAGAAGACTCGGAAGAAGTCAAGTTCTCAGGTGAAGTTCAGGTTGGGATCTGAGGGTACATCAGAGCCAGTGAGTCAGCCTATTACAGATGTTCAATCACTAGTTTCAGTTTTCACGTCATAATGATATCGTCAAAGGCAAAACCATGTGGAAGGTTAAAACTCCGAGACGATATGATGAAACTGTGGGTTATGCATTAAATGTGTCTGAGGGTAACGATTCGTATGTGGAGTCTTCAACATGTTCAAATACAGTTTGTTGCGACAACCCTGATAGTTTAGTGATACCATGGAGGAGGAGATGCGATTTCTTCTCGAGTAAGTCTCTCAAGTTTAAGCGAGGCTTAAACTTGAATGGTATCGGATGCTGAATTGACCCATCTGGGACCTTTGTGTAACAACCCCTTTTCCCAGCAAGTTATTGTCCGCTCTGGGGATTGGGCCGTAGCCCAATATCCTCCCATCACGGCTTTGTTTGGCGAGGACTTCCCAGTCGGTCACCCAATCTGGTACTACTCTCGCCGAAACACTTTTAACTTCGGAGTTCTTATGGGATCCGTTGTCAATTATGCTCCAAAACGCATCTTACTATCTTAGGAGGGTCTCTTTACATATGTTTCATTTTCACATACTTCCCCAAGCGATGTGGGATTGTGACGACCCCTTTTTTACGACCCGTCACCTTCCGATTAGCCCGCGCGGATGTATTGTCATCCGGGTTTCGGTTCGTGCAGCCATCGTACACATACTTACACATCCGGGTCATCACAATCACCCCCCCCCCCTTCAAGGGCCCAACGTTCTCGTTGGCCATATTTTCGGTTGAGTACAGACTCTGATACTATTTGTAACAACCCATTTTCCTAGCAAGATATTGTCCGCTCTGGGGATTGGGCCGTAGCACAATATCCTCCCCTCACAGCTTTGTTTGGCGAGGACTTCCCAGTCGGTCACCCAACCTGGTACTACTCTCGCCGAAGCACTTTTAACTTCGGAGTTCTTATAGGATCCGTTGTCAATTGTGCTCCAAAACGCATCTTGCTATCTTGGAAGGGTCTCTTTACATATGTTTCATTTCCACATACTTCCCCAAGCGATGTGGGATTGTGACGACCCCCTTTTTACGACCCGTCATCTTTCGGTTCGCCCGCGAGGACGTACCGCCATCTGGGTTCCAGTTCGTGCAGTCATCGTACACATACTTACACATCCAGGTCATCACACTTTGTGGTAGAGAAGCTTATTTTTAATAGAATTTTGCAGATTTGTTTCCTTGCCGGAATTTCCTTAAAAGTGGAGATTGTCAGAGTTCAGTGTTCTAGATTTGCTTTGGGTTGGGCCGAGTAGCCGTTGGATCTCTCATGTGGAATTCGTGTCAAGGTGGAGTTTGTTAGAATTTGGTGTGACCCAAATTCTAGTTGGGCCGGGTCGGGCCCGTATATCAATATTAGAGTTTTACGTTTTCTCTATATACTAATATTGGAGTCACAAAACTCATTGTACCGAATTTGATGTTAGTGATTCTCTCTTCTGTCCGTGGTTTTTTCCCTTTCTAGGCTTTTCACGTAAAATTCGATGTCCATTATTTTCTCGTTTTTTTTTAGTTTCTCGATCGTTCGTTACATGTAGATTAGGACGTCTAATCTTAATAAAAAGTAGAATGATTAAGCTTTGGCATTTAGTAAGATATTATCACTAAGTCTATTTAATGTCGTTATCTTATTGTTTCGAGTAATGATCAAAGTCTTTCTAATTTCGCTCTTCTAACACTTCGTAGTGAAGATTAGAGTTCTCTTCTTCCCGTGTAAATAAAGTTAAAGATCTACGCATTCAACAACCATGGAGCTGCTAAAAATGGGGATTAAAGAACATATAATTTAGTATAACATGAAGAAATAAGAAAGGAAATGCGGTTAGATAATCAGTCGTGGAAAAAGTGTATATATTTTTTGTCTTTTTTTTGCCAAAAGAGAGAAACTCAAAGAAGCTTTACTCCTCAATCACTATAGAGATTATTAAACCGTGAAATTCAAGCTTCCCTACAATGACAATGGCGACCACGAAAGAAGAACGTAGTAGAAGAACCATACGGGTTTTCAATTTCAGTATAAAATGGGTTTTGAATGCTCTTATAATGAAATATCAGGTGAATATTACAACCATAGGTTCAGATTGCAAAAACAGTATTTTAATGATTTTCCCTCGTCCTATATCCATAGAGATGACAGTAAAAATACGCCATTGATTAATCACCTCCATGACGATGAAGATTTACTAATTTCAAAATTATCTGGACTTGCAAGAGTGAGTTCTAGATTCGGAGCTGCATTAGGAGGAGGCTCAACGGACGATATCAACTGACCACCATAAAAATTGTTGAGCAAAACTGCATAAGAATCACGTCGAGACAACGAAGAAGCTTGTGCAGTGCAAAAACACTCTGGATTTTCTGATTTTGCAGCTTCCTGAATTTGCTTCGTCTCGTTGCCCTCAACCTGTCATCAATAACTCAAGTTCAGAATCCAAAAACTGAAGTTTTTAAGTTCAAGAAATCAAATCATTTTGATCAGATTCTTGGTGGAGATTAAAAAAAAAAGGAAGATTAATCAGTTTAAACGCACCGTATCGAAGAGGCTTAAACGTCTCTTCTTCTTGAGACAGGTTTGCCGGAGAAAGTATTTCTGAGCATGGCTGGCGACTTGGGTCGGTGTTCTGGTTGTCACATACCGTAGGGAGATTCCTCTCCAGTCACCTTTTCCAAGCCTCTTAAGGCCTACCAGAAATGACCTGTGCTCTTCTTCCGTCCAAGGAATCCCTAAAAGAACACATTTTTATGTAAGAAAAAGTAGAACAAAAAACCAGTCTCGAAAGACTCAAAAATGGAAGAAGACGTTGATTTTTTTTTTCTGAAATTGGAAAACCCAGATGAGAACTGTTTGAACTGACCTTTTTTTCTTTCTTGAACTCCGGCGAAAGGGCTGTCGGAGAGATACCCATTGGAGGGTTTATCGAAGTTTTCGTCCAGGGAGACTCGAGACGAAGTTAAAGAAGAAGATGGAGAGGACGATGATGGATACGAAGCCGAACAGTCGATACAGAAATTTTTCTTTATAGCAACAGCAGATGAAGAAGAAACATCAAGCTGAACTCCAAACAGCTTAAGCCCTCCGAAAGAGCTCCCTTTGGTACAGGTCCTTGAATTATGTCCTACATTTCCACAATGCGAGCACTTTCTGCCCATTTCCTCCTCGACAAAGCTCTTTCCAGCTACTGTAGAGAGAGAGAGAGAGAGTTAGAGAGACAGCAAGAAGAGAATAGATATGGTTGTGGCTTGTATGATCATGAGGTAAGCGATTGATGAAAATGGATGCACAATAACAGAAGATTATTGGACGGCCATAATTTATTGGTGGACGTGGATATAATATAATAATATACTGTTATCAATGTCTCTCTCTCTCTAACTTTCTCTTTTCTCTCTCTTCCTTTCTTTGTTGGAAATTTGTTCATGTGGGTGCTGCATATATGGTGTCTTTTTTCCTCTTAACTTCCTAGAATTTCATCAATCACTAAAACATAACAAAAATGACAAGTATTTCCACATGCCAGAGAGACAGTAGGTAGAAAATGTTGCGTATGAAGCTAATGTTTGCCCGACAAGACCAAATTCATTGGAAATTAAGGGGGAACATGTTCCACTATTGTTCAAAGTCAATCAAATGATACTGGAAATGTGAAGAGACTAACGAGTTGGACCAAAAAAAATTTCAACTCAATCTGCCTCATTAGTCAATGTTAAACGAGTCAATCCGAGTCGTTCAAACGAGCCTAACTAACTAAAAACAAATATATGTTTTTAATTTATTATATAAATGTAATGTATATTTCTAAAAAAATTAATTATTAAAATTATAATAATTATTTATTATTATAATGTCAAAATATAATAATTAATTGTTTTGTTAATAAAAATTTTTTATTAATAAATAAAATGATATGTATTTAGGAAAAAAAATTAATTAAGATGATTTAATAAAAATTATCAAACAAAATCATTACAAATATTTCACAGTTGTATAATTACAAATTATAATCATACTAAATAGGTTGACAAATATTTAATTGTCAATCATTTTCAATAAATGTGACAAACGAACCGGCTGAACCAACCGAGTTTGAAAAAATCTGACTTACCAATCTTAGCAAGTTAAACGAGCCGAGCTAACAAGCCGAACAAAAAATAAATAAATAAATAACCCGAGCCGGCTCGTTAGCCAAAATTAAATAAGTCGAGCCTGTACTGAGTCGGCCGAGCTTGTCATCCCTGAATGACAGTGATTTTAACTAAACTCATGCAGAAAAATGTGACTTTTTGACTCATAATTCCAATCCTCAAATTCCATTCAAATCTTTCAAACTAGTCCAATGAAATTTACGACCCCTTTGAATAATCCATCAAACCTTTGAAGAAGGAAGCAAGTCGTTTCACTGACTAGATGCAAATCTATGGCAGAAAGTTGAAGCTTGCAAGAACCAAACCCACGAAGATATTCAGTCTATTTTGCTGTATTTTAATGGAGGAAACCCAACACAACAGAAATCTGACAGGGATGATCTCACTCAACGTAAACGATATTATTATATTCTTATCATGGAGCCAACTGGTTGAGGATTTAGGCTAATGGGTTTTCATAATCCATTGAATCTACGAAGCCAAGTTGAAGAATTCTTTAATTTGATCATGTTCAATTCAGTTAAGACTCATTTGGCAGCGTCATACGAAAGACTCTTCCCATGTATCCACTGTTTGACCAGACAGACCAACTTTCTTACCCATTTGCATTCGTCATGCCCCCACTAGGCGGGCCATACAGCGCAGTTGGCAGACATTTGGGTCAGCGTTTTTATGATTTGGATGTCCGCTTGTTCTTCTGCATTAATTTATCAGAAAAATTTGTATCAGTGACATGCTATGATCACGCTGAGCTGCAGAGGCTTCTCTTTAGTTTTATGTAATTTTCGTTGCAAATCTTATCTGGGTAAATCTCAAGGAAACTCCATTGAAGCAACCAAGTGAATTTCAAGAACTCAGAATCTCCAGATTTTCTTTATCATCATTGATCATAATCCATGCTTGATTAAGCATGATTTCCAATGACCATTCTACAAAGTTTAATTAATTGCATTAATCGAAGCAGCATTGGAAGGAGTTGTTGAGAGTGATTGTGATAGAAAGTCAAAGAATTATTACCAGAATTAGTACATTAATCAATGAAATAACATGCTTAGTGTGAAATGTCGTGTTTTAAGTGAAGAGATGTTCTTTCAAACAGTTTAGATGAAGAAATTGCTGATAAGTGTGTATTTTTACACACTTTATTGTACTCTTTAATACTTGAATTGATGAGTTTTACTCAAGTATATGAAATTTCTGATATATTTGGTGAGTGTGTAGAAAAATTGAAGAATTACAGGTTTCGGTGAAATCATTCTAGAAGAAAAGCGAGCAATTGTCGATCGATTGGATATTTTAATTTAATCTCAACCGTTGATCAATCGACTATTTTAATTGATGGAGGTGTTTAAATCTGGACCGTTGAATCTTGTTTTAATCTTAGCCGTCGAAGATGATTGTGGGCTGGGCTTCAAATTAATTAATAAATAGGTTATATGTTAACCTAATTGAAGTCATTCAGCCCCGGGAAAGGAGAGAGAGCAACCCTAGCGAGAAACCGGAACGAAGCGAGAGCTTCGAGAATTATTTTCAGCATAGTTTTTCTTTCCCTTTCTCTTCTGAACTATGAATCTCTTTATTATTTTCGTTATTTTTCTTTATTTTAGTATGAACTAAATTTATTTTCTAGGGTTATGATGTAACTGAAACTCGACTGTTTAATATTTCTAATTTAGTTTTTATTTTCCTTTTTCCAATATCGTGTTGAGTATTCTTGTCTGTTCTTCATGCTTAATTTTGCCTGATCACCAAAGTTAAGATTTTTAGGGTTGTTTCAAAAGACGGAAGTTGCGAAATAATTGGGCATTGATGAGTTTACCATAAACTGATTCTAGACTAGGGATAGCTAGAACTTTCATGTAGTTTTATGATTTTCTGCACTTAATGTATTCAACTGATTTGAGTTTGAGACCGGGAGGTGATAACCTGTTAGTTGGATAATATTATTATAGCTCGGGAGAGAATAATAATTAAAATAGAAAAATCGCTATCAACACGTAGGATTAAGAAATATTAAGAACTTTCATGTAGTTTTATGATTTTCTGCACTTAATGTATTCAACTGATTTGAGTTTGAGACCGGAAGGTGATAACCTGTTAGTTGGATAATATTATTATAGCTCGGGAGAGAATAATAATTAAAATAGAAAAATCACTATCAACACGTAGGATTAAGAAATATTAAGAACTTTCATGTAGTTTTATGATTTTCTGCACTTAATGTATTCAACTGATTTGAGTTTGAGACCGGAAGGTGATAACCTGTTAGTTGGATAATATTATTATAGCTCGGGAGAGAATAATAATTAAAATAGAAAAATCACTATCAACACGTAGGATTAAGAAATATTAACTAAATTAGGGATATTAAATAGGAAAGTGGATATGAAATCAGAATCCTTAGATTCTTTCTTGATATTTACAAAATCTTTAATTATATTCTTGTTATTTATTTTAGTTTCCTAATTAGTTTATTTAAATTCCTCTAGTTATTTAATTGTTTAATTTAAAATCAAATAAAAATAAAATCTTTTTAATAAAAATTAAAGTGTTTTAGTCCAATTAATTTAAAATTGACTTAATTTAATATTTTAGTAAAACTATTCCTCGTGGGTTCGACTCTTACTTAAAAACTATATTACTTGTGCGACACGTACACTTGCGTATCACGATTTTTCGCAACAATTGCCTTGTCGTTGCAACTCAGATTTTGCAAAGAATAAAGTTTAGATTTCGCAAGTAATTAGAGCATTACCTTAGAACTAGTTAATAAACAAAAAGTTTAATGTAGTTTTCACAGTTCTTCCACAAAAAAACATTCAAACTGGAAACCAGTCTGCACCATCTCTAGCTTCAAATGCTAAGAGAAGAGATCAAAACCTTATCTTGACGTGTTGATGTTCTCCATGACTCTAAGATCCAGTCCGATATCTGAATTTGCATATTCCTCGACGATTTTCTGCAAATGAGCTACGAATAGACTCCACCATCGAATGTACTTCCAAGAAATTAGCCAATGCCTCATCATGCTCCTTCAAGATTCATTTCATACTTTTTCAGTTTAGAGAGAGAGAGAGAGGGAGGAAAGAGAGAGAGAGGGAGGAAAGAGAGAGAGGTGGCATACCACTTCGTTGAGACGATCCTCGAAACCCAATCTCGTATCAACAGGCATGAATATCTTCTTGTAGGCGGATCTCAAGCTACTCATCTAGATTATTGATAAAATTAAACATAAAACCACCTCTCCAGGCAATTTACATGTGTTTAAGAATAATGTCCAGAAATTCAAACCTCTGCAGTACTCAATCCATGCCGGCGAAGTCCCTCCAAATTCAAACCACGAAGTTCAGCTCGTTCTCCGCAAACCATCATGTATTTTGGTACATCCTGCGAAACCTGAACGGAAATCAAATTATACATGGCCACATCTTTTGAAGCATGTATGAAAATCAAATTTATACATGCAAAAAAAGAAACCCTTCAATGTTCCTATTCTCCTGGATTGTTCTTTTAGAGTGTACTTAATTCAAAAAATTTTACAAGCCTGTTAATGAAGACAAAAAGAGAAATCTAATGAAATTTGCAGATAATATGCATCGGCTATAAACTTTTTGCCAAATAAAAATTCCCAAAAAAAAAAAAAAACTGATTTTTATCCTTGCATGTGACGCAAGACTGATTAATGGTAAGCCCCTTTAATCAGTATTATCATGATAAACTAGATTCGATAGAAAACCGAACATACCACAGATCCCCCGCCTACAAATGAAAAAGAGCCAATATGGCAGAATTGATGAACAACAATTGCACCAGCCGTATGAGCAAAGTCCTGCAGCAGAAGCACTCAAAATCAACTTCGATTTAATGCACAATATATGCAAAAACAGCATAGATAATTATCTCCATTGCAAAATGTTAAGAGAGAGAGAGAGAAGAATCACTTCTATCACCACATGGCCTGCTAGAAGAGTATTATTGGCAAAAATATTGGAGTTGCCAATTTTACAATCATGGGCAATATGACAAGATCCCATTATAAGATTGTTATTGCCAATAATCTGCACTCACAAAGGAAACGACATATATTATCTATGATAGTGATAGCTGTCTATAACCCAAAATAGAAAGTACTTATTTAGCACGACCCTTCATACCGTTCTATCATTTGGCTTTGACGATCGATGGATTGATGTATATTCTCTAATCTCATTGTTGTCTCCAATATCAAGAAAACTTTCATCGCCTGACTAAACAACAGAGAGAAACACTGAAGAACTATCTCACTATATATTCTACGCCATGAAAAAGGACCCCACCGGCATAATGGCTCTACTTGTAAGAATAGAAAAGCACAAAACAATTACAAACAACAAATCCGTAGATCATTCTAAAAACTGTTTATTGAGAACAATAATGTAAAACGATTTTTAGAAAAATAAAGTGAACTGAAAACTGAATTAATGAAAAAAAACTTGTCTTTAAACTTTTCGTACGGACTGAATTAAACCAAAATGAAATGAACAGATCAATATGGAATGCAAGCATAAGTTTTAGCATAATGAAATCAGCTGATAACAAAACATTGGCAATTAACCTTGTATTTCATGTCTTGGCATTTGACACCAATCACAGCATGATGCCCGATTATGTTATTGCTTCCAATGATAGTCTGACCCGGAAGGTCATCGCCAACAACAGCACCACTGCCTAACAATGTTTAAATGGGCATCTAGGATTATTTATAGATGGCAAACAATAATAACAAATTCCACGAGTAACAAAATATACGCCAAACTCACGCCATTAAGATACAATTCTCCCCCAATTCTGTATTTCCAAAAACATGGCTCCCGGCGTAAAGTCGACATGAATTTCCAAGTTTTGCAAAGGATCCCACTGAGCAGAATGGGCCTATAGAAACACCCTGCGTCAGAGGCAAAGTCATTTAAAAAAAAAAAACAACTTGATCCACTAACAGAAAAGGCACTTTCATTTAACAATTAAATCCCAATTAAAAAAAATTATGTTTTAGGAGATTGGCCTGTCATAAAAAAACCTAAACAATGTTAGGAATTCAACTCTAATTTCGTAAAAAGCAAGAAAAAATATCAAACAACAAAAACGAAAACTAACATATGGAAAGATCAGAAGACAGAGATGTAACACTCAATGTGATGGATACATTCACTATTCTACAGATTTAACTATGATTAGAAGAATTTTAAAGGGTTCAGCGCATGTATTAGTCATCTTCTTCTAATCTTGACCGCAATAATAATAATGATGTTTCTTTGTTCATGCACGACGGCTATAGTTATCGCTACAAAACCACAGCTTTAATTTCCTTTTTCTTTATAATACAAACGTTTATGTGGCAACCTTAAGTCGTTAAGGGGGCATGGAATGGGTATTTAGCTGGAGGGAAGGAATGGGGCAACACCCATTGGACGCAAAACAGATTCTAAAATCTTCCCTCGTTCTTCTCTGGCTTCCCCCTTTTTGCTCTCCTCTTCCTCCCCAATATCTATCTGCTAGCATTTACTTTGTTACTCAGAAAGGACATTGAGCCTGCAATTAGTATCGGATTTCTAAGGATTTGGATAGTTTCTCTAGTTAAGTTGCGGGTGAAACGAGTTCAACTATAACATTTAACAATTCAATATAGTACAACTTTAATTTGAGGGTTCATCAATTGATATCCACAAATATGCAAAACAATTATATAGAAGCAGTGGAATCCATAACATAAAGGTTACTGAAAAACCTGGCCAAGAACAGCATTGGGATGTACGATTGCAGAGGGATGAATGAAACTAGAGTCCCTTCCGGAAGCAGCTTCCGTCGACTTCTGCCCCTCACCATCTGCGAAAATCCCAAAAAAAAAAAAAAGAAACTTTGAAATCGATAAGACAGAGGAAGAAAGAATAAGAGTTTCTGCTGAGCGACACAGACTAGTAGCTATGGACGAGTAGCAGAACTGAGAGAGCAAGCGAAATGACCGGCGACTTCTCAGAAGCGAAATCATTGACGCGGAGACACAATCGCTCACCGCACTTGTATTTCATACAATTCTTTGTCCGACGCATTTGTTCATGGGCCCCACGTTTAACCTTTTTTTGTTTAATTAATAAAATAATAATAATAAATAAATAAATTATACTACGTTTGCCCTTCTTCAAGAAGGCATCCCCTCCTTCCAATACGTGTCATCGAAATTAATAAATTTGTTGGATGTATGAATCAGACATGATGTTGCTATGTCGTATGAATCAACAAGAAATTAGAATAATATTATCATTTATATACCAAAACTAAACAATTTTTTCAATAATAGAAATCTAGATCTCAAAGGAATTAACAATTTGAACACTGTTGTCAATTTATCTATTACATATAACATGTTTATATTACGTTTCTCATTTAATCATGAGTTTTAGTTAGATTTTCAACCCCCTCCTATAATTTTTAGTCTTATTTTTAATTACGTTGATCTTTCGACAAAATTTGAAATAGTCAAATAGGAGATTGACAAAGTTTGACATTAGGTTAGAAATCACCGTAGGAGTTAGAAATGGAGTTAAAACAATTAATTAAATTAATAACATTGTATATACTTGATAAATTTAAAAGATAAATATAATGTCTAAACTGCTGACATCTAAAAATAGATGCTCTATTTCTAAATAAAAAAAAAATTAAAATTTAATTTGTAGATTATCTCAAATATTAATATATAAATTATAATTTAATAAAGAAATACGACACGGGTCTTCCAACCCGAGGTCGAGAACAAGATAAATGAAAAAAAGGTAACCAAATTTTGAAGAAAAAAATGTACATATTAGAGAAATTAAGAGTAAAAAACTAGCCACAATGAGAGTATGAAGACCACACTTATACACAATACATATATAATACATATATACCCAAGTCCAACGACACATATAGAGAAAATATTATTTTTATGTATAAATATGTTTTGTCTATATAATATATACTAATAATACACATAATAATATGTACTGTTAGTCTGTTACTACCAAAATGATAAATCAATTAGGTTAATACATTTAACTAAATAAGTGTAAGAGCTTTAATATAATAAATTTATTAATATTACGTTTACTATTTTATTTTACTCTTTTAAAATAGGAAAAAGTACCATTTAGACCCCAACGTATGGGGTCAGTAGCCATTTGGTACCTAACGTTTATTTTGTACCCAATCAAACCCTAACGTATAAAACGTTTGCAATTTAAACCCTACCATCAATTTTTTAATTAAATTTAACAGATTCTTTTTAAATTTCCCAAATTACCCCTCCCCTCTCTCTCTCTCTCTCTCTCTCTCTCTCTCTCTCTCTCTCTCTCTCTCTCTCTCTCTCTCTCTCTCTTCTCTCTCTCTCTCTCTCTCAAAATTCCTCCCACGATTACAATCTCCAAATCGAAACCTGCAAATCGAAACCGCATTTATTCAGATGCAATCTATCACTTCCCTCTACACCTCCTTTGGTCCTCCCAGAACCCGAACCTGTCTTCACTTCGGTCAAGGCTTTCGCTCCCGCCACAGTAGCCAATCTGGGTCCAGGCTTCGACTTCCTCGGTTGCGCCGTCGACGGTCTAGGAGACTTTGTTTCGCTCAGCGTTGACCCGAATGTTCGTCCAGGCGAGATCGCCATAGCCGACATTATAGGCGATAACGCGATCATTGCTTCGTTTTCTTGCGCAACTCTTTGCCATATTTGGTTCTGTTTCTAGCTTTCTCAGAAATTCTTCCAGCTCCATCGTCTTTTTCGTCACGTGGACTATTTCTTCTTCCTTTTAATTTCATAAAAACATTGTTTTTTATTCTATTCTCTTCAAAACTGAGGAAACTTGTTGCTTTACTTGCTCTTGCAGAGCCCATGTCAATCTTTCGTTCTGATTCAATGACAGGCCAAAACTCATCAGTAAATCATTAACAGATTAGGATAGAACCAAATGCAAATGCAAAACATAACTCAAGAGCATGTGTCGGCGATAATAGAGTTAATAGTCTAACCTGTAATTTGATATATTGGTCGAGCTCTGTTGTTTCCATCTCGACGTGTGGGGCGATGCTCTGATAGAATTGCAGTGGTATTTGATCGTTAATGGCGGTGCTGGAGGTGTATTTGAAAGGGAAAGCTTGAAAATTGCTTGTGAAACACTGATTTTGATTTTGAATCTGTATTGCCGTGCTCTGTTTATGGTCCTGATTCTGCTCTTCCCATTTTCGCCATTGTTGCTTCTGCAGAGGATTTTGACAAAACTGACCATCCCACCTCGAACTCCAGCTCCACGCCCATTCTCCCCAGCCAAATCCTGAGAGCTTATCAACGAATACCTAAAAATCAAAATCAGCGTCGAGAGAGATAGGGGTAATTTGGGAAATTTGAAAAGAATCTGTTAAATTTAATTAAAAAATTAACGGTAGGGTTTAAATTGTAAACGTTTTATACGTTAGAGTTTGATTGGGTACAAAACAAACGTTAGGTACCAAATGGCTACTGACCCCATACGTTGGGGTCTAAATGGTACTTTTCCCTTTAAAATATTTATTGACGTATTAAGCAATGATTGGTGCAATTTATGTAATAAAGTATAAATAGTTAATTTATTATATTAATTATATCAATTTGACACGTGTTAAGTCTTGAAAAAAACTTATTCTACAAGTGCTTTTAATTATAAATTGCTTAAATTTGAGTGATAAATCAAAGTAATGCATATATATTAACAGTGAATGCTGCAGCAAAGCCACAACATCAGTATCTTTGTCAATTATTAAAAATACGTGTTATTTTTCAGATAATTATCATTAATTATTTTTATTTGCAGATTACTGATGATGTGGAAGATTTAAAAGAAGGAAACACGTGAGAAAGTAATAACCCTTAGCGGGAAAAAATCAAATTCAAAAGATTCAGAATATGAAGAGAGAGAAAGGGAATGCAAAAATCAAGGAAAATCAAACCAATTAAAGAGAATCTTGAAAGAGAGAGAAAAGGGGTCTGGTACGCAGAACAAAGGGGGGAAGAAAAAAAAAGTCATTGAGGAGAGGGAGTCATTCAGCAAAAGAGGACGATTTTCAACAGAGAAGGCTCCACCAAATTTCTATTCTTCTTCTTCATTTTTTTTTACTTTATTTTATAATTTTATGGATTGTTTAATCTCTTTCTTTCTTATGAACTAATTTTCTTTTGGCTCGATGAGAGAGTACTAAACTATTGATTTCTTGTGGAATGCTTTTGATTTATGTTAAACAATTCAATATGTTTTTAGTGATTAATTTATTTTATGCACACCACATGAATAAATATTAGGATGCTATTTTAGACGCCATGAAATAGTTATTGAGACGTGTATTGAATTGCATGGATGATTGATGCATGTGACAAGTATCAATTATAAGTATTATCATAATGGTTGCTTAAATTCATGTGATATATAGAATAATGTTTAAGTAGAATTCTAGATTGTATTGATTTTTCATAAGTCTGAAAAATAATATAAAAAATAATTAATCAAGAGCATAGACCAAGTCTTGATTCATGAGGAAATTGTAGTCATTTAATATAAAACTATAGCATTCCCTACAATATTCGTAGAAAGAAATCAATTGGTGAAGGAAATCAAATCGAAGCCGTTTCTAATTATCTAGTCATATAATTTGGTTTGGTTTCCATTATTTTCATATTTGAATATTAATTTCTCTGAAATTAAATATTTGTTCCACAAATAATTTAAAATTGATTAAATTTTGTCCTCGTGGGATCGATATCTTTGTACTACTTGAATTGCGATACGTGCACTTGCGTAGTGTCATTTTTGCACAACAAGTTTTTGGAGCCGTTGCCGGGGACAGAATTTTTTTTCAATTTTTTTATTATTTTCTGGAATTTAATTTAATTATTTTATTTTTATTAGGAACCGATCAATTAATGCAAGACGAAGAAGATCAAAATTTAATTCCTTACGACCCTGAGATTGAAAGGACCTTCAGAGAGAGGAGACGCCAGCAGAATCAGAGATTTATTGAAGGAGGAGATATGAACCCCGACTCTGCTCGACAAGCTGAACAAATGAATAACGGTAACGAACCAGAGCGTCCGATTCGCGATTACGCCATACCAAATTTGGACAACCTAGTTCCTGGTATAGTCCGGCCAGTACTTCAAACAGTTCGATGCGAGCTAAGGCCGGTGATGTTTTAGATGTTGCAGTCTATCGGTCAGTTTAGCGGAATGGCAACAGAAGATCCCAATGCTCATTTAAGGGATTTGCACAGCTTTGTGATACTTTTGAAGATGAAGCAGCAAACCGCGAAGTGCTGAGACTTAAACTATTTCCATATTCTCTCCGCGATCAAGCTAGGTCCTGGTTAAATTCCCTGCCACCGAACTCAGTAAATTCATGGGCGGATTTAGCAAAAAGATTTCTGACAAAGTATTTCCCGCCAGTAAAGAATGCAAGAATGAGAGGTGACATCATGAGTTTCCAGCAGCAAAATACAGAATCGTTATATGAAGCTTGGGAGAGATTTAAAGAGTTGGTAAGGCAATGTCCAAATCATGGTGTTTCTGCATGGGTGCAATTGGAAACTTTCTATAATGGGTTGAACAGTCAAACAAGAGCCATCCTTGATGCGTCAGCTAATGGAGCTATTTTGACAAAAAACATATACGGAAGCATATGAGCTATTAGAAACAATAGCCACTAATAACTATCAGTGGCCATCAGAGAGAGCAGGGACAACTAGGCGTAATGGAGTGATGGAACTTGATCAGTTGACTGCACTAACAGCACAGATGTTTACCCTTACCAATGCTATTAAGTCAATAAATTTGCCCCCGAAACAGCAACAAGTTTTGAGTTTATCATGTACTTGGTGTGGCGAGGAACACTCTTTTGAAAGCTGCCCTTCAAACCCGGAAGCTGTAAATTATGTGGGTTATAACCGGAACAATAATTCATTCAACTCTGGATGGAAACAGCAACCCAACTATCAATGGAATTCTCAGTTCAGAAACTCTAACCCTGGATCTTCGCAGCAACCACAAGGATTATCGCAGGCTAGTATTTCTCAGCAGAACAAGCAGCTACATTCCAAACAGTCAACCTCGTTAGAGCAAATGATGAAAGATTACATGACAAGAAATGACATGCTTATGCAGAACTTAACAACTTTGATTCAGAATCAAGCAGCATCTCACAGAAATCTTGAAACTCAAGTGGGTCAACTTGCTCAAGCCATGAATAACAGATCACAAGGCATGCTGCCAAGTGATACAGAAATACCCAAGAGAGAAGGAAAAGAACACTGCAATTCAATTCGGTTACGAAATGGAAGAGAAGTTGAAACAGTGTTAGAACTAGAAAAAGAAACTGAGATGGTTGAAATAGAGATAGAACAAGAAAAAGAGGTGGAAGAGAGTTCTGGAAAAAGAAAGAATGATGAATCTGGCGCGGATGCTGCAGCAAAGCCACAGCATCGAGTACCAGTAAACCAAAACGAACGACCTCCACCTCCATTTCCACAAAGACTTCAGAAGCAACACCAGGACAAGCAGTTCAGAAAATTTTTGGATGTTTTAAAACAGTTACATATCAACATTCCATTGGTAGAAGCCCTGGAACAAATGCCCAGTTACACTAAGTTTATGAAAGGCATTCTTGCCAAAAAGAGAAAACTGAATGAATATGAAACAGTAGCAATTACAGAAGAAAGCAGTTACATTCTTCAGAACAAATTGCCACCGAAGCTACAAGATCCAGGCAGCTTCACAATTCCATGTACAATCGGAAGTAACTATATTGGGAAAGCATTATGTGATTTGGGAGCAAGCATCAATTTGATGTCGATGTCCATCTTTAAAAAGCTGAATATTGGAAAAGCGAGACCCACAACAGTAACGTTGCAGCTTGCTGATCGATCATTAGCTCAACCAGAAGGAAAAATAGAAGATGTTCTAGTTAAGGTTGATAAACTCATCTTTCCAGCCGACTTTATTATTTTGGACTACAAAGCTGACCGGGAAGTGCCAATTATTCTGGGACGGCCTTTTCTGGCTACGGGGAGAACATTGATCGACGTCCAGAAAGGTGAACTTACAATGAGAGTCAATGATCAACAAATCACATTCAATGTCTTGAAAGCGATGAAATTTCCAGATGAGGCTGAAGAGTGCTACTTGATAAAAGATGATGAAGTGCCACATGATGCAAAAAATCATTCAGTATCAGCAAGCAGTAAGAGAAACAATGTTCATCAAAGAGAAAGAAAGAATCACCAGCCCTGGCCCAACCATTTTGAAATTTTGGAAAGAGCAGTGACAGATTATAAAATGTTGAAAGCTTCTGTTGAAGATCCTCCAAAAGTTGAACTAAAGCAACTGCCAGCACACTTGAAGTATGCATTTTTGGGGACAGCTAACACATTACCCGTGATAATCTCGACTTCACTCACCTCAGAACAAGAATTGGAACTAATGGAAGTTTTACGAAAATTCAAAAATGCCATTGCATGGACCATCACTGACATAAAAGGTATTAGCTCGAGCATTTGCATGCACAAAATCCTGATGGAGCAGAATTATCAGCCCTCAATAGAACAGCAAAGACGTTTAAATCCCGTAATGAAAGAGGTAGTCAAGAAGGAAGTAATCAAATTATTAGATGTTGGAATTATTTACCCTATTGCTGACAGCTCATGGGTAAGTCCAGTACAGTGCGTACCAAAAAAAGGAGGAGTGACGGTAGTGACAAACCAGAAAAATGAATTGATTCCCACTCGAACAGTCAATGGATGGAGAGTATGCATGGATTACCGTAAGTTAAATAAAATGACAAGGAAAGACCATTTTCCTTTGTCATTTATTGATTAGATGCTTGACCGACTAGCTGGGAAAGAATATTATTGTTTCTTGGATGGATATTCCGGCTATAATCAGATTTCCATTTCTCCTGAAGATCAAGAGAAGACTACGTTTACTTGCCCTTATGGAACGTTCGCATTTAGACGCATGCCTTTCGGACTGTGCAATGCTCCAGCTACTTTTCAGCGATGCATGATGTCTATTTTCTCAGACATGGTCGAAAATTTTTTGGAAATATTCATGGATGATTTTTCAGTCACAGGAGATTCTTTTAAAACATGCTTGAAAAATCTGGAAGTTGTGCTTCAGCGCTGTACAGAAACAGATCTAATATTAAATTGGGAAAAATGCCATTTTATGGTGACTGAAGGCATTGTTCTTGGACACCGAGTTTTTAAAAGTGGAATTGAAGTTGATAAGGCAAAGATTGAGGTAATTGAGAAGCTTCCTCCTCCAACAACTGTTAAAGGAATAAGAAGTTTCCTAGGGCATGCTGGTTTTTACAGAAGATTTATCAAAGATTTCTCCAAAATTTCTAAGCCACTTTGCTCTTTACTGGAAAACAATAAAGCATTTTGTTTTGATGAAGCATGTCAGCAAGCTTTTTCAGTTTTAAAACAAAAGCTTACCACTGCTCCTGTAATTGCAGCTCCTGATTGGTCACAACCATTTGAACTGATGTGTGATGCAAGTGATTTTGCTCTCGGAGTGGTACTAGGACAAAGGAAGGCAAAAATATTTCACTCTATTTACTACGCAAGCCGAACACTCTCTGAAGCACAACTTAATAATACAACAACTGAGAAAGAGCTGTTAGCAGTAGTTTTTGCCTTCGAGAAATTTCGACAATATTTGCTGGGTACCAAGGTGGTCGTATACACAGATCACTCAGCAATTAAATACTTGATTTCAAAAAAAGATGCCAAACCGAGATTAATTCGATGGGTTCTATTACTCCAAGAATTTGATTTAGAAATCAGAGATCGGAAGGAAGCGAGAATCAAGTAGCTGACCATTTATCAAGATTAGATTCCGAAGGAGCATCTCACAAAGCAATCCCCATTTTAGAAAAATTTCCAGACGAACAGTTGCTAAATATCACCGAAGTACCATGGTATGCCGATATTGTGAACTATATTGTAAGTGGTATCATTCCCTTTGATTTTCAGTTCCAGCAAAAGAAAAAAATTTTAAAAGATGTTAAACATTATTTCTGGGATGATCCTTATTTGTTTAAGTTATGTGCTGACCAAATTTTGAGAAGATGTATTCCAGAAACTGAATTTACAACAGTGCTGCAGCATTGCCATGCAGCATCATACGGAGGGCATTTTGGAGGAATTTGAACAGCGTCAAAAGTTTTACAGTCAGGTCTGTATTGGCCTACATTATTCCGAGATGCTAATAATTTTGTTAAATCATGTGATAGGTGTCAACGAACGGGAAATATCTCACGGAAGCATGAAATGTCATTAACAAATATATTAGAAGTAGAGCTTTTTGATGTTTGGGGCATTGATTTTATGGGACCATTTCCTTCATCCTATGGAAATCAGTATATTTTGCTTGCTGTAGACTATGTCTCTAAGTGGGTGGAAGCTGTTGCACTCCCTACAAATGATGCTAAGGTGGTCACAAGATTTCTGCATCGCAATATTTTTACTCAGTTCGGAACACCAAGAGCTATCATCAGTGATGGAGGCAGCCATTTTTGCAACAAACAGTTTCAGCAACTATTGGCAAAGTATGGAATTAAGCATAAAGTGACCACAGCTTATCATCCTCAAGCGAACGGACAAACGGAAGTATCGAATAGAGAAATAAAAAGAATTCTGGAGAAGGTGATAAATACAAGCAGAAAAGATTGGGCTGAGAAATTACCAGACGCCTTGTGGGCATACAGAACAGCGTTCAAGACACCCATTGGTACATCTCCATTTCGTTTAGTGTTTGGAAAAGCCTGCCACCTACCAGTGGAGTTACTACACAAAACATATTGGTCAGTAGCTAAATTGAATATGGACGTGGATGCAGCATGAGAGAAAAGATTGTTGCAGCTTAACGAACTAAAAGAATTCAAACTCGAGACTTACGAGAATGCTATAATTTATAAGGACAAGGTGAAAAGATGGCATGATAAAAAAATCCATGATAGAATCTTTGAAGTAGGGCAACAAGTATTACTTTATAATTCTAGACTGAAGTTATTCCCTGGAAAGTTAAAGTCAAGGTGGACTGGTCCATTTAAAATTATAGCCATATATGATTTTGGAGTTTTGGAACTAATCAGTGAAACAACAGGGAAATCTTTCAAGGTTAATGGGCAGAGAGTTAAGCACTATTTTGAAGAAAAGATGATGGATAACAGAAATGTGTCCATCCCTCTAATGGATGCTCCATGAAAGTCAAATCAAATAGGCTGTTAGGGCAAAAAGAAGCATTACATGAAGGCAGCCCAAATTTTAGTATCCTTTTCTAGTTTCGTTTTGGTAGAATAAATTGATGCTGCAGCAGTCATTGCAGCATCAGAAATAAATCAATAAGCATCTTTATTCTTTCAACTTCTTTTATAGCATTTTCAATTTTTTTTACAGCGTTCTTTTTATTTAGTTATTGTTTTTAAAATTTTTGTTTTATCGCTCTTATTATTTGCTTCCATCTTGCTGAGAGTATTCCTCATGAATTGTTGCTGAACCTACTTGACACATGCAGCCAAAAGGGACTTCACCATTTTATCTTTCACTTCACCTACTCAACCACCCACAGATGATAACAATGAAGAAAACAGGAGAAAGAATAAACATTTCAGGGAAGTTCTAACCTCTCTCCATTAGATTTAATTTTATTATCTAATTTTGTTATATGACTATGGGGACATAGTCAATTTTAAGTTTGGGGGGGTGAGATGAAGACTATTGTGTATTCTGTTCGGGTTAGAATGAAAATATCTCAAAAAAAAAAAAAAATTGATGTTGAACATGATGCCTAAAATACGATACCCCATAAAATTGAACAAATATTGAGAATTCAACTAAAATAAGGGAAGAATCATCTTAAGGTAACATATCCCCTTTCACACGTTTTGTTAGAAATTAAAAATTTCCCGAAAATCCTTAGGCTTATGAAATTAATGTCTCAAATTTAGGATTTTATACTAGATCTATATCTTCTCAATACAAAACAATTTGAAATTAGATCGAAAGGATTCATAAATAAAAAGGATAAGTTTGGGGGAATTAAATACTAAAAAAAAAAAAAACATTTGTGATTTCCCAATCCACTTTCAATTTCGAGTGAGCCTTTTGGATACTCGATGGGTGGAAAATTATAAAGAGGGACGTTGGGAGGAACTCCATCGCAAATTGTTGGCTATATTTTCTTATATTTTCATCTCTCTTAGAAACATTATTGAGTAACCGGAGGCCTTCATCACAAATGTTTTCAATCGCGTAAAAAGGTAATGTGACTTAGAGAGAAGTCAAAAAATAAAAAATAAAAAATAAAAAAAATATTCCCCCATCAACTTAGAGAAGAATTAAATAATGAATCCTAAGTTCTAATTACTTTTTGTTAGTAGAGAGAATTTATGGCACTATGTATGAAATATTGAATTGAGCATGATTGTATAAAACTTAGGTGATTTGGGAAAGTTTTAATTCTAACATATGCACACACACAATTTGAGGGGGTATATTGCTAAAAGGCTTTTCTAACCTTATTTGAATTTGGATAATCAATAAATTGTTATATTTGTGGAGTTATGAATTTTGGGCAATCCTAAGAATTTTGGATGGTAATTTATGTGTTGGTTTGTAAACATTACTCGAGGACGAGCAATGAATTAAGTTTGGGGGTGTGTTAAGTCTTGAAAAAGACTTATTCTACAAGTGCTTTTAATTATAAATTGCTTAAATTTGAGTGATAAATCAAAGTAATGCATATATATTAACAGTGAATGCTGCAGCAAAGCCACAACATCAGTATCTTTGTCAATTATTAAAAATACGTGTTATTTTTCAGATAATTATCACTAATTATTTTTATTTGCAGATTACTGATTATGTGGAAGATTTAAAAGATGGAAACACATGAGAAAGTAATAACCCTTAGCGGGAAAAAATCAAATTCAAAAGATTCAGAATATGAAAAGAGAGAAAGGAAATGCAAAAATCAAGGAAAATCAAACCAATTAAAGAGAATCTTGAAAGAGAGAGAGAGAAAAGGGGTCTGGTATGCAGAACAAAGGGGGGAAGAAAAAAAAAAGTCATTGAGGAGAGGGAGTCATTCAGCAAAGGAGGACGATTTTCAACAGAGAAGGCTCCACCAAATTTCTATTCTTCTTCTTCATTTTTTTTTTACTTTATTTTATAATTTTATGGATTGTTTAATCTCTTTTCTTTCTTATGAACTAATTTTTTTTTGGCTCAATGAGAGAGTACTAAACTATTGATTTCTTGTGGAATGCTTTTGATTTATGTTAAACAATTCATATGTTTTTAGTGATTAATTTATTTTATGCACACCACATGAATAAATATTAGGATGCTATTTTAGACGCCATGAAATAGTTATTGAGACGTGTATTGAATTGCATGGATGATTGATGCATGTGACAAGTATCAATTATAAGTATTATCATAATGGTTGCTTAAATTCATGTGATATATAGAATAATGCTTAAGTGGAATTCTAGATTGTATTGATTTTTCATAAGTCTGAAAAATAATATAAAAAATAATTAATCAAGAGCATAGACCAAGTATTGATTCATGAGGAAATTCTAGTTATTTAATATAAAACTATAGCCTTCCCTACAATATTCGTAGAAAGAAATCAATTGGTGAAGGAAATCAAATCGAAGCCGTTTCTAATTATCTAGTCATATAATTTGGTTTGGTTTCCATTATTTTCATATTTGAATGTTAATTTCTCTGAAATTAAATATTTGTTCCACAAATAATTTAAAATTGATTAAATTTTGTCCTCGTGGGATCGATATCTTTGTACTACTTGAATTGCGATACGTGCACTTGCATAGTGTCATTTTTGCACAACAACACGTCAGCAAGTATTTTAAAATGATAAAAATTTGTTTAGGATAAATTAGTGTGAAATGGATAGCGTGTACTTGTCGCTGTTTGATTGGTTGGACATTTGAAGATGAGCAATAAAGAAATTCTCGCTGGTCAATCCGAGCTTAAAACCTTGCGTGTAACGGCCATTTTTCCTCAACAGCGCATCGGCGCTACAACAATGGTGGCGAGCGATGCCGCCATTAGATTGAAGAGAGAAGACTACAACTACACCAAACATGATTCCGTCTTCTCCTCCTGGAAGGTATGTCTTCCTGTATTTTGTTTTCTCTTTCTATTTTTGGTTGAAACTGTAGATCGGTAACTCAAAGTTTCTTTTACTCCTTCGCCCAATAAATTTCTTAATCGCGATGAGAATGGTGAGCTAATTGAATGGTTGATTTCCTAAGATTGGTTAATGGATTCATATTCATATCTTCTGAATTCGTGGCTAAATGCTGATATTTACCTTGTTAATTCGGGGAAGCCTTGTTAATTCGGGGAAGTTTTGGGTTTTGTGTATTTTCAGCATCGCTCAGGATCTGTAGTGTTCGAATATTAGCTTAATTTTTTGAAATTCTTTACTCATTCCATCTTTGACTCATGGTGTTCAATGGATCGATTCACTTTCTCGCCATCTATGGGTAGTAGCCATCTCCAAGTTCCTCCGTCATCAACTGTTACATAGTTAGAATTACATACAGGGAATCTAAATTTTGTCTCAACTTCATTTCTGGATCTTTGGCAGACATCATATTTTCTGGACATTTGGGAACTTGCGATTTGATAGACTTTTTCTATCCTTGTATTAAAATAGTTATTCTTGTTCAGATTCTCGTTGGAGCAACTGACTGGAAATATTATTCAGAGGGGAAAGAAGGAGCAGAACGATACAGAGTTCATAATCTTCCTAAAATTTCAGGTCCGGGACTCTATGAGCTTGGGATAGCCATGACCCATACTAGCTCTGGCCGTGAAACAGCCAAGCTTGATTCAGATCAGATAGTGGTGGTTTACATTGGGCAAGCTGACAATGTGAGGACACGGCTCCAGCGTTATGGCCGCTCTGGTGCTCATTTGGGCAATGGCTCCTCATATGACCTGAGTGACTCTGTTGCTACTCCTACAAAACCAGGGCCTGGATTGTTTGAGGAGATTTTCTCTAGACACTTCCCCATTGTTTATAGATGGGCCTTTGTAAGTTTATCTAGTATTTAGTGTGATTGAAAGTAGGAAACGACAGTATCATCTTTTCCAAACGTGAATTTTCAATTGATCATCAGAGGTATTGCTAGTAAATGAAGAAAATCGGTGCTCTGGGTTGTTTTTGAAAATTATTTTCAATAACTGTTATTTTTTCTTCTTTGGAAAAGATAAAATTATGCCATCCCTCATTTCTTTGTATTGAAATGCAGATGAACAGCAAGGGCGATGCTCTGATGACGGAGAGTCGTCTTCTCGAAACATTCGATTATGCATGGAACACGACAGGAAATGGAACTCGTCGTCGTGCCGAAATCCTCTGCAAACTCGAGAAAAATCCTTCACAAGCCATCAAACTTTCGAGTATAGCCAAGAAGATTTTACTTCCATTTACTCAAAACAAGGCAGTGGGTATCAAAATTGAAACAAGCAAGCTGATTTCGCCAGAGGACGAGGCACATAATTTCCTATCTCGGGTATTTAAAGTAAGCAGATCACAGCCTAAATTAGTTGGGAATAACAGTAATTTTAATGAAACAAATACTGTCATTTGTGGGATGGCCTTGGACGATGGTATGATTTGTGAAAGGCCCCCGGCTAAAGGAAGAAAGAGGTGTGAAGAACACAAGGGAATGAAGATTAACAGGTCTAGTTTGAAAGCAGAGAATTTGAGCCATGTCAACCCTTCTGTTGTGGCTAAATTTTCCGATGTTGAGAGCTTGGGTCTGATATGTGGAGTTGTTTCGACTGATGGCTCGCCGTGCAAAATGCCGCCTGTTCAAGGGAGGAAACGATGCGAAGAACACAAAGGTAAGAGAATCCATAGATCAGTTTGTTAAAGGTTGATTAAAGGTTGATAGGAGCTGAAATGAGCTCCTACAGTAATTTAGATGTTTTAAGTGAAATGGTAGTATGTAATTCGATCATTGATGCCCTCAATTTGTTATCTTAATCTTAAACTATCAAGACTATTTACGAATGTACGGAAATTCATTGGAGATTTTTTGTTTTAACAGTGTTCGGATTTACCGATTCTTCATTCTCTAACATTTTTCTCTTTCAACATCGAAATCGCCCTCTCCCTTTAGATAATCGACGTCCAAAATGAGAATAAAAATTGTTCGATGTATGAATTGAAAAATCTTTATTGTTTTGTGTTTAAATTGACGAAAAAAATTATCATGTGTCTAAATTAAAAAACCTTATAGTTCGGTGGCCAAATCGATGAAAAAAATTATTCGGTGTCTGAATTGAAAAAACCTCATAGTTTGATGGTCGAATTGACGAAAAAAAATATTAAGTATTTTAAATTGAAAAAACCTCAAATTGACGAAGAAATTTGTTCGGGGTCTAAATTGAAAAACTTCATAGTTCGGGGTTCACATTGACGAACAAAATTGTTTGGTGTCTGAATTGAACAACTTCATAGTTCGGTTTTCGAATTGATGAAAAAAATTATTCAGTGTCTAAATTGAAAATATCTAATAGTTGGGTGTTCGAATTGATAAAATAAATTGTTCGGTGTTTGAATTGAAAAACTCTCATAGTTTAGTAGTAAAGTGATGAAAAAAATTGTTCGGTATCTGAAATTGAAAAATCTTCATAGTTTGGTGTTCGAATTGACGAAAAAAATTATTCGATGTCTAAATTGAAAAATCTTCATAGTTTGGTGTTCGAATTGACGAAAAAAATTATTCTGTCTCTAAATTGAAAAAACATCATAGTTTGGGGGTCGAATTGACGAACAAAATTGTTTGGTGTCTGAATTGAAAAAACCTCATAGTTTGATGGTCGAATTGACGAAAAAAATTATTCTGTCTCTAAATTGAAAAAACATCATAGTTTGGGGGTCGAATTGACGAAAAAAATTATTCGGTGTCTGAATTGAAAAATCTTCATAGTTTGGTGTTCGAATTGACGAAAAAAATTATTCTGTCTCTAAATTGAAAAAACATCATAGTTTGGGGGTCGAATTGACGAAAAAAATTATTCTGTCTCTAAATTGAAAAATCTTCATAGTTTGGGGGTCGAATTGACGAAAAAAATTATTCGATGTCTAAATTGAAAAATCTTCATAGTTTGGTGTTAATTGGCAGGACATAAGTGAAAAAACCTCATAGTTAGGTGGCCGAATTGACGAAAAAAATTATTCGACGTCTGAATTGAAAAATTCTCATAGTTCAATGGCCAAAATGCCAAAACAAATTGTTTGGTGCCTGAATTGAAAAATTCTCATAATTCGGTGGCTGAATTGACGAATAAAATTGTTCAGTGTCTGAATTGAAAAAATCTCATAGTTCGGTGTTTAAATTGACAAAAGAAATTGTTCGGCCTCTGAATTGAAAAAGTCTCAGAATTACAAATTTAGTAATCCTCGTTTCGTGCATCTAAATAAGATAATTACAAATTTGTAAGATTTATTGGCCTTGACTCATTTCATCTTATATATTTTAATCTCATGAAATTAAAAATAATAGGTTTAGTCTTAATACCATACTTTCTAAGACAAAGGAAAAATGAGATATAATAGACACTTAAAGCAGAGTTCATGCTGATAGGCTTTAAGCTGATAGAACCAAAAGAGTTTGAGAAACTCTAGTTAGCCAATAAAAGATGAAGTATGAGACAGAGCCTGAGGGGAACTAGTCTTACTTACATTTGCCATGGGAAGATGACATACACGGCCTCGAGCTAAAGCCCGCTTTTTCTGTGGAGATGGCATTAATAAGGTCGACTAAGATCCGCTCAAGCTCCACCCCGTCACTCCAATGGTGGATTTGAGCTCTTACAGACGATGAATTGCTGCAAATTTGCTCCCATAACGGATAGTTTATTCGAGGCATTACAAAGTCTCCCTCTTTGAGCTTCACTGTTGGGCAAAAATCCCCTCTACCATCTCCAAGGTAGATAAATCTTTGCTTTCCTGGTTTGGAGACTCTGATTTTCTCCATCACAAGACCCTGTAATAGAATCCAAAGTAGAAGACCATTATCAGATCTAATACATGGAATGGTCTTTCCCTTCTATTAAACAAAGAAGACTCTGATGTTGAAGGATCTCTTGGCGAGTTCATTGCATAAACTCGACTTAATTTGACTCCTTTTTTATCTACTCTCTTTTTTCCTCAATCGTGAAGGGATTTTGAATAAATGGATTGATTATTAGATCTAATTTGCTGGACACGATAGCAATATCAAATTGGTAGATTGAGAATTATTGTTTGTTTTTGAGGAATTTATCATAATAGGGCCCTTGTAAGTTCTAGCTTTGCATATTATCCAAATCAATCATTTCTAAGGAGTAAGAGTAATCAAGAAAGAAACCTTGCAGGATATAAATGAAACACAGAAAATAAAATGATAGGTAAAAGAAGAAAAAGGAGGAGTAAATACCTTGCACAAATTCGAAGGGCATAGATGGCAACCATGAGGAGGTGATTCCAAAGCATGAAAAGGGGAGATCCTAAGTCTTCCTTCTGCATCTACAAACGTTGGATTTGTGCTGATCTGAGAAAAGCACTCCAACACGCCGTGATGTTCCATGATAGTCTCAATATAATACCAATTAGCATCGCTAATTATAATTAACTCACATCTTAACACAAGAACATCAACAGAAGTGAATTTTTATCAGAATGCAGGCTGATTTAATGGTCGCAAATTAGTAAAATAATAATAAGTTGAATCAGAAAAACTACCCAAGAGCATGAGCTGATTTAATGGCTGCAATTATCCTAGGATGTAATGTGGCAGATTTCAGGCATTCTGAAATATCTTTCAATGTTCTTCCTCGCAAATGGAGCTCTTCCATCATTCTATCCTACAACACATCACACAGAAAACATCAAATTTATATATCAAGCTAAAAATTTATTCTGTAATATAAATACAGCTAAAAAAAAAAAAAAAATCTGATTTCAGGCATCGAAGAAGTCTCAAAGAGACCAGAGAAAGAAAGAGAGATCGTGATGCTATCAACAGGCAGAAAGAAAAAAGAGAAGAGCCCCCCCTGCTTTATATCCTCATATTACATAAATTTGTCTGCAGAATAACATTATATTTCCTACAAATGATGCAGGATTCAAGTGCACTCTTCACCGCATCAACACTTAGTTTCGTCAATCAATTTCCTTATCTTAACTGCTTCATCCCATTTACCTGCAGCGGCATAAATATTGGACAAAAGCACATAACTAATGAATGATTCTGTTCTTCGTCAAGAAGAAACTTTGCTATAACTCTTCCCAGCCTTAAGTTACCATGAGCTGCAGAAGCACTGAATAAAGTCCACCAACGAATGATTCTTTCTGCTTCATCAAGATACCCAGCTGGACCGAAAATCTGAATGATGGCAGATAATTGATCTACTTCAGGAATAAATCTATAATTTATTTACTATGGATTTTAAAATTTTACAAGCATCACAACTAAACTTGCATGTCTGCGAGCACAGAGCAGAGCAGTGAAGGTGGCTTCATCTGGTTTGATCTGAGAAAACTCATGCATAAACTGAAACATCGAAAAGCCTCGTCCCATTGTCTTTGCTGAGCAAAAGTAGTTACGGGAGAGTTTAAAGATATTGTATATTTATGGATCATCAAATCAAAAACATCCAAAGATCAGTGTAAAATCCCACACTTAGAGTACATGGCAATGGAAGCATTTCCCAAAGATATTTCTGACATAATTCCCAATCTAAGAATGTAGCCATGAATCTATTTTCCAATTCTTAAAAGTTTTAAACGTAAGCGCAGATCTCATAATGATGCCGAGGTGATAGACATTAGACCATATTTTTCACATTAAAAGCTAAGAAAACTGCTATAATCCATTCAACGGAAGTCTATTTAAAAGAAACACAGAGAATTGTCCTCCAAGAGATCAAATTCTTAGGGTAAGATGGAAAAGTTTTACTATCCTGTTTGTCTTACCCTGCTTTGGATATGCAGAAACTAAGGCATTTAAAACTTGAATTTTGCAGGTGAGAACATTTTTGGATGTGAGAGCGTCAATCATCTCCACAGTCACATAGAATTCTGAGCCTGCTAGTAAACTTCCAAAAGTAAACTTATTCGGTCACATCCTTGCCCTCTGCATTTGTTAGGAACTAGAAATTTCTAATCCACCTAAATTCCATCAAGCATGGCTTGAAATCATGTTTTTCCACGAAACAAGATCATTTTCTTCCCATTCATAAAAAACAATTGATGCAGGAAAGGTCCCAGCAATTCGAGTATTTATGATGCATTGCTCACGCAAGTACGTGTTTGCCCCCACTTCCAAACTCGAGAATGTAGTTGACGGGCCGCCATTGTGGGCAAACACGAGATCATTTAACTGACAAATGTCAGCGCAGTAGTTTTAAGACAGACCATTTGCATCTCACTGAACATTTTTGAGTCCTTGTCATCCTCTCAAATATCACCCAAACCATCAATCGTAACATTCAAAGTGACTCAGTTCAGCCTCATGCATCTTCTACATTCTCGCAGTTGAAATAAATAGTGATGGGAGCATACACCACAGAAGATTCACAGATAAACCCAGTTCTTATCACTAATGATTGAACGTATTTCCCTAAATCATAAGCCTCACAAACTTATCACACGAGCAGAAGTAAATTTATCAGGCCTAATACCAATATCATGCATGTCATTAAAACAACTCATGACAGTTCCATGATGACCTCATTCTGTGTATCTCGTCATTACATCATTCCAGCAAGTCAAAATAGTCTTAGGCATTAAACCAATAATCTCATTAGCATATTAAATTTCCCTCATTTTGATAGAGGCCGAAAATATTGTCGTTCACGAGTAGACATGGGGGGTGATCAATCTCTCTGAAAGCATTCAAGCCTTCCCTCTTTGCGCAACCGAAAAGAAGGTCATTTGACACGCGAGGGAACACTTTAAGGCTAGTCCGAATAGCCAGTGCGTGAAGCTGAGACCTGAATGCAATGCCCTGGAGATTTGACCAGGCAGTTAAAACCGTCGAAAATGATAAATGATCTGGCCTGAGGTATTGTGATGAGTGAATTTGAATGAAGAGATTGAGGCAATCCAAAAAATGGTATGAACGAATCACTTGTGAGAGCAATCAGTTCATTATCAAGAAGCTTCTCAGAAGCACTATCCGATATGTTTTTCATGCTCATGTTTAACATCGTGGGATCTTCATCATCTTAATTCTTCTTTCTCATCGTCCTTTTTTAATATGAAGTTCGTCCAGATTGTATTCAAATAAGCCAGTTAAGCCTCTAATTATCAAGAACCTCGACAATTTAAGAACTTGTCTTTGAATTATAGCTTCAACATTAAATTCATTCACGCAAGAATCCTTCCTCACTTTCTAAAAAAAACTCTTATCAATCGCGTTGGTCAATAATTTTTTTTTAAAAATCGCCTGGCAGACATAAATCAAACGGAGCTAAAAATGGCAAATTTTTTTACCAGTTTCACGAACAGGAAGAACATGGAATCGAAACTTGAGGAAATATTAACAAGAAGCCCAACCATCAGCACGAAAAAAAAGACATTAATAATATAGGTAAATTGCTAACCATGAGAGAATTCCAAGGCATGGTTTTATAGAGCTTATTGAAGAGCGGGGTGAGACCCATTTGCGTCACCACCCAGAGGTCGCTATCGTCGTCGATTATCGTCCGATCAAAGTCGAATACAACCGTAATTCCAGCCATTCTGATCGCCGACAACAGCTTACCGGCAACCCGAAGGCGAAAGATCGAAAAAAATCAACCGACGATGCTTTGAATGGGTGAGATTGGTAAAAGGTATCAGCATTTGACGAGGATCGTGAAATTATCTTTTTGGAAAGTGCAATTTGGCCCTACAACTAGATGAAATGTACAAATTACACCATAAACTTGAATAATGGGCAATTTAGCCCTTACAACTTGGGTAATATGCAATTTAGCCCCTACCGTCATTTTTTCCGTTAAAAAACCACGTTTTTGTCACGTGATCACATTTTCTTCCAGACATACGCCTGCATGGAATCAGAACCGGACCAGACCGGTTCAATTAATTTTTGAAAAACCCAGAGGGAAGTCTGTCTTTCTCCTCTTCGAAAGACAGATTTCCCTCTTATTTCCCAGTGTCAAAACGCAGACCCCCCCTCTCTCGCTCGCTCTCTCTCCCGAGACCCCCGCCCTCTGAAATCCTGTCTTTCTCCTCTCTTCGCGTTCGCCGCGCTCTGTCGACCTCGCTCTCTCTCCCGAGACCCTCGCCTCGCTCGCGCTCAACCTCGCTCTTTCTCATATTTTCCTCGGCGATTTTCTGCTCCTCTCCAAATATTCGCCTGTTTTTTTTTTCTTCGAATCAATATCTCTTCTTTTCAGTGTCTATTAAACTTCAAATGGCATCTACATCCCGCAGCAAGAGAAGGTCAAAAAATCCTACTCCAGCTAATGAAATTGCGGAACCAATAACTTGGTCATCTCCTTTCTTCAAGAATGCTGACTCTATGAAAAGGTATGAAGACGAAATTCAATTCAAGCCCTTGATTCTGAGTAGAAAAGTGGAATTCGAGGATTTAAGTAGCTTAGATTTGGTTCAGCCTTTGAGGAATTTGGAGTTAATAGAACTGTTTGACTGTGATGGCCCGTATTATGAGAAACCAGTGAGAATGTTCTATGCCAATCTTGAAATTTGTCAAAGGCCATTTAAAATTCTTAGCTATGTGTATGGCAAACACATAGAAATTTCCTCATTTTCTATAAACACAATTTTAAACTGTGAATTTAACAATGAGGCTGAAAGGTATTACGAGGCATACAAGGATCCAGAATTTGTGGGCACCAGTGAAGGTACTGCCTTTTTAAGGATGATTGTTAAGGATCCTCGCCGATGCCTTCCAACGAAACCGAAGGCAAATGACTTAAACGTGCGTGCTAGGCTCCTCCACCATATGATCACGTACAATCTCTTACCTGGACGTAGAGATTACATAAGTGGTATGAATCTCTATGTTTTATATAAAATTGTTCGAGAAGAATCATTTAATGTGGGATATGTGATTTTAAAACGGATGATTCAAGTCTACAACAACGCAGCAAAGTCTTTACCATTTAATCTTTTTTTATTGAAGATTTTTAAGGAGAATGGGGTCCAAATTCCAAGTTCTGAAATCTCATTACCTCTGAAGAAAGTTGACACATACACCACATCCACTCTAGCTCGGATGGGGTTTGGGCTCAATGATAAAGGTAATTGGATTTTTAAGGGAGACCGAGTTGGATCACTTGAAGCTGGACCAGCCCAAAATGGAAGTTGATGAGGTGTGACGAGCCTGAACACACTATGGAACCCCCCTCCACTGTATCTCGAGGCAACTTCTCTACTTGAGGAACAGTTTTAAGTTATTGGTGAAAATGTTGCTAGAATCGGCGGTGCTTTTGACTCATTTCAGAATGTGGTTTTTCGATCGCCTTTGATCAGTTGGAAACAGATAAGGATGTCCGTGATGACAAGTTGTCGACACTAGGCATATAAAGTGTCGACAAGTTATAGAAGTTGTCGACACTAGGCATATAAAGTGTCGACAAGTTATAGAAATTGTCGACACTAGGCATATAAAGTGTCGACAAGTTATAGAAGTTGTCGACACTAGGCATATAAAGTGTCGACAAGTTATAGAAGTTGTCGACACTAGGCATATAAAGTGTCGACAAGTTATAGAAATTGTCGACACTAGGCATATAAAGTGTCGACAAGTTATAGAAATTGTCGACACTAGGCATATAAAGTGTCGACAAGTTATAGAAATTGTCGACACTAGGCATATAAAGTGTCGACAACAATTGTGAAGAAATGGAGACAGAGGAATTTACGCTTATAAAGTGTCGACAAGTTATAGAAGTTGTCGACACTAGGCATATAAAGTGTCGACAAGTTATAGAAGTTGTCGACACTAGGCATATAAAGTGTCGACAACAATTGTGAAGAAATGGAGACAGAGGAATTTACGCTTATAAAGTGTCGACAAGTTATAGAAGTTGTCGACACTAGGCATATAAAGTGTCGACAACAATTGTGAAGAAATGGAGACAGAGGAATTTACGCTTATAAAGTGTCGACAAGTTATAGAAGTTGTCGACACTAGGCATATAAAGTGTCGACAAGTTATAGAAGTTGTCGACACTAGGCATATAAAGTGTCGACAAGTTATAGAAGTTGTCGACACTAGGCATATAAAGTGTCGACAACAATTGTGAAGAAATGGAGACAGAGGAATTTACGCTTATAAAGTGTCGACAACAATTGTGAAGAAATGGAGACAGAGGAATTTACGCTTATAAAGTGTCGACAAGTTATAGAAGTTGTCGACACTAGGCATATAAAGTGTCGACAAGTTATAGAAATTGTCGACACTAGGCATATAAAGTGTCGACAAGTTATAGAAATTGTCGACACTAGGCATATAAAGTGTCGACAAGTTATAGAAGTTGTCGACACTAGGCATATAAAGTGTCGACAAGTTATAGAAGTTGTCGACACTAGGCATATAAAGTGTCGACAAGTTATAGAAGTTGTCGACACTAGGCATATAAAGTGTCGACAAGTTATAGAAGTTGTCGACACTAGGCATATAAAGTGTCGACAAGTTATAGAAATTGTCGACACTAGGCATATAAAGTGTCGACACTTGAATTAAAGTGTCGACAAGTTATAGAAGTTGTCGACACTAGGCATATAAAGTGTCGACAAGTTATAGAAATTGTCGACACTAGGCATATAAAGTGTCGACAAGTTATAGAAGTTGTCGACACTAGGCATATAAAGTGTCGACACTTGAATTAAAGTGTCGACAAGTTATAGAAATTGTCGACACTAGGCATATAAAGTGTCGACAACAATTGTGAAGAAATGGAGACAGAGGAATTTACGCTTATAAAGTGTCGACAAGTTATAGAAGTTGTCGACACTAGGCATATAAAGTGTCGACAACAATTGTGAAGAAATGGAGACAGAGGAATTTACGCTTATAAAGTGTCGACAAGTTATAGAAGTTGTCGACACTAGGCATATAAAGTGTCGACACTTGAATTAAAGTGTCGACACTTGAATTAAAGTGTCGACACTTGAATTAAAGTGTCGACAAGTTATAGAAGTTGTCGACACTAGGCATATACAGTGTCGACACTTGAATTAAAGTGTCGACAAGTTATAGAAATTGTCGACACTAGGCATATAAAGTGTCGACAAGTTATAGAAATTGTCGACACTAGGCATATAAAGTGTCGACACTTGAATTAAAGTGTCGACACTTGAATTAAAGTGTCGACAAGTTATAGAAGTTGTCGACACTAGGCATATAAAGTGTCGACACTTGAATTAAAGTGTCGACACTTGAATTAAAGTGTCGACAAGTTATAGAAGTTGTCGACACTAGGCATATAAAGTGTCGACACTTGAATTAAAGTGTCGACAAGTTATAGAAATTGTCGACACTAGGCATATAAAGTGTCGACAAGTTATAGAAGTTGTCGACACTAGGCATATAAAGTGTCGACACTTGAATTAAAGTGTCGACAAGTTATAGAAATTGTCGACACTAGGCATATAAAGTGTCGACAACAATTGTGAAGAAATGGAGACAGAGGAATTTACGCTTATAAAGTGTCGACACTTGAATTAAAGTGTCGACAACAATTGTGAAGAATGGAGACAGAGGAATTTACGCTTATAAAGTGTCGACAACAATTGTGAAGAAATGGAGACAGAGGAATTTACGCTTATAAAGTGTCGACAAGTTATAGAAATTGTCGACACTAGCATATAAAGTGTCGACAATTAAATTAAAGTGTCGACAACAATTGTGAAGAAATGGAGACAGAGGAATTTACGCTTATAAAGTGTCGACAAGTTATAGAAGTTGTCGACACTAGGCATATACAGTGTCGACACTTGAATTAAAGTGTCGACAACAATTGTGAAGAAATGGAGACAGAGGAATTTACGCTTATAAAGTGTCGACAAGTTATAGAAGTTGTCGACACTAGGCATATACAGTGTCGACACTTGAATTAAAGTGTCGACAAGTTATAGAAATTGTCGACACTAGGCATATAAAGTGTCGACACTTGAATTGAAATGTCGACAACAATTGTGAAGAAATGGAGACAGAGGAATTTACGCTTATAAAGTGTCGAAAAGTTATAGAGATTGTCGACACTAGGCATATACAATGTCGACACTTGAATTAAAGTGTCGACAACAATTGTGAAGAAATGGAGACAGAGGAATTTACGCTTATAAAGTGTCGACAAGTTATAGAAATTGTCGACACTAGGCATATAAAGTGTCGACACTTGAACTAAAGCGTCGACAACAATTGTGAAGAAATGGAGACAGGAATTGACGCTGATTATGAAGTGTCGACGCTTAAAATAGACTTCTATCAACATAAATCTTCATTCATTCCCACAAAAGATTTCCATACATTTGTCCATAATATCCATTTCCATACATTTTACCTTTATCCATAAATCCATAAAATACTTCCATACATTTGTCCATAATAAGTACAGATTCACAAAGGCTAATCAAGTTCATATCAGCATTGCAAGGTCAGTGTCTGTGAATGTCTGGCTGCACTGAAGACTCCTGCATGATGTAAACAATTGATTGTTAACAATAATTAAGTATGATGTAACAAATTGGAAAAGAGAAAACACAATACTAACTTGGGTTCCGATGCAAGCTACAGAAAACCCGAACAAAGTTGATCTTCCTCGTGATGTTGATGCACTGGCTTCCATGGTAGCATCAAGAGTTACTCCTTTGCATGTTCTAGCATTATGGTTCAGACCTCGACATTTACTACACTTGATAACCTTACGCATCTTGCCCAATGTACTTTGACCTTGAGGTTCGTCAACATCCCTCGTTCTCTTCTTTTTCGGCCTCCCAGGTGGTCTCTTCACAATCGGTGGCTAAATTTCACCCATAGCTGAAGGTGGCCACATGTCTACGCCATTCATTGGATGTATGAACTGAGAATATATCGTCAAATATGTTTGCCGATGGTAGCAACGATCAACGTACGATTCAATGTCCCTTCTCATGAATGATATGCATGGTACAGCATGAACACATGGTATTCCTGCGAGCTGCCACCGGTTACAACTTCGATCTGTGACTGAAAGCATGTCTGCACCAGTGCTTCGCATCATACTCCGCAAGGTATCTATATGCTACTTCATCGAAGCCCCGTAGCCTCGTCATTTCTTTCAGAAACATTTCACGTGTTGTCGCAGTCGAAGCATTCCACATAATGTCTTTGTAGAGTTTTCCGTGAAACTTCTTCTTGAAGTTTGCGTACATATGACGTACACAAAATCGAACCTCTGCATCTGGTACATGTTTTCGCAGTACTACTTCCAAACCCTGCATCAAATATATGTCATATGATAGTAGGTGAAAGCATATAAATGTTGACAATGATCACATATACTTACTTTTTGTTGATCAGAGATGAATGTCCAGCCTTCACCACGAGCTGATCCAATATCCGTCAACAACAACCTGAGAAACCATTTCCAAGACTTCTTCGACTCAACATCGACAACAGCCACTGCAACAGGATATATTCCGTCATTTGCATCTACCCCGATAGCGGTTAAAAGTTGACCAGGACATGCCCCCTTCAAGTGACACCCGTCCAAACTTATTACCGGTCGACATCCGGCTAACAAGCCTCTCTTACATGCATCTAAACACATATAAAGTCGCTTGAACATGGGCTCTATTTGACCATCAACCCTGTCAACATTAATAACGAATGTGCTGCCAGGATTGGATCTCAGAACTTCCTCCGCATAAGACCCCAGCTGTTTATATTGCACGGTTGAATCCACATTTACAGCCCTCCTCCTTGCCCTAATTGCTAGGCTAGGGCTGATGGTGACATTAAAGTCTCGTCTAACTGTGTCAATGATCGATGATATTTTCCACCGAGGTTGGCTTCTAAATCGATGCAAATAACGTTCTGCCACCTACTTAGCTGTTGCATGTCGACTCTCTATTGTGCGAGCACAGTCATGAACGTCATTCAACCTCTTCACTTGGAAAGACTCCTCATTTGTCACCTTTGATGCGTAGAGTCTCCAAGGACAATTTTTCTGACAAACCGCTTCTATTCTTGCTCTCTCATGTTTGATAAATCGGATGTCATATCCGTTAACCAAAGCATAATCAGAGATTTTTTTTCCTAATTTCAGCCAATGAGCTGAATTTGTCTTTCAAACATATTTCTAAAGAGTTGTTGACCGATTCCGCAGTGTTCGCTTCATGCATCGTATCCTCCGATTCAGCAATAGAAATAATGTCATTAGGTAAGGAGGCTGAAACTGATGGAATCGGAATATGAATTGGATCCCATGCTTCACCCATAGCTGCAACATCTACATGAGATTGATCCCCCGCGGACCCGCTAGCTACATCATCTACATGAGTTGGATCACCCCCTTCACCAACTTGAGGACCACCATCAAACTCAGATGCATTAGAGGACTCATCATTTCTAGCCTCTTCCTGGTAGATGCCTTCATGGTCTACGTACATATGAATGTGACGTTTGTGATCCAACGCCCCAACCATTTGAAGTACGTCATTATCGGACTTCACTGCTCGCAATCTGTTTTCCATTCCTAATGGAGGCTCCACGTAACACAGAGTCTTCCATACTCCAGCTCCGACATCTACCACCATGTCGACAACCTCAAAAAAGGAAATCTTATCCACATCAATATTTGTCACTAGTGCAACATCCCCACCCACGTACTGTAACTTGTTCGTCTTGACGAACTTCCCTCCATAGTGAAAGTCAATTGAAAATGTGTCCATCTTCATTCCTGCAAGGTTACATGAATTTAATTCGATTAAGCCAGTTTTGGTATTTAAATTCTAAACAACTTCATTCACATTTACACTTTTAAACAAATAGTCTTCCATCTAAACACATGTAATCTCTTTTTCTCTGCTTTTTTAACATGATACAGGTCAAAATCTTTAATTTGATTCATGTTCATTATTATGATTATGAGGTTTACAGAATGTGTTCTCGTGAACCATAAGATCAAAATTTATAATTGAAGTATGAAGCATCTAACTAACCAAGTCTAACATAGTTCGGTTGCATCCAACCTAGGCTCCATCTAAACTAACCAGAAAATTTGTTCAGAATAATAACGAAGTTCAGAAACCCTAACTATTCAATAATAACTATTGGTTCAGATTTCATACTCTAATAAAACAAAGAACTTCGGCCATTACAGTAAGCGTGAGAAATTTTTACCTTACCGTCCTCAGTAAGCGTGACAACTTTTTTGTTCCGTTAGTGTAACGCCCCGAGTTATCTGAACCCGGCTCGTTACTCAAAAGCCCGTACATGACTAAGAAATTTCATCCGTATTTTTAAAAATTCTCTCAGCAATCGACTCTTGACATAAGTTAGAATCCAAAATAAATAAACATTTAAAACTTGCAGCAGAAATCATTTGGACAATAATAGAGATAAGTAAAACTGTAAAAAACGTCGTTAGGATAATCGTTCGGAATGTTAAAAGTTAATCGGCCAAAAAGAAATAGAGGTTTAAATCGTGAAATACTTAAGAAGTCACAGAAGTCAAATTCATCTGCCGATGAATAAAGTCAACGGAAAAGAATGAAACAGGAAATAGAAGGCTTCTTCCGGTGACTAAACGACAAAAGTCCTCCTACATCTACCGATGACGTCAGCACGCATCTGCCGATGAGTTTACTGAGACATCACCCGATAGACTTAAACCTACACCTTCCGATTGAGTAAACTGCATACACCGATCACTAAACGACAAACTTTCTACTTATATCTTCCGATAGACTTCATCTACAGATAGTGAATAGAACAACGACTCGACATCTGCCGATAGACTTCATCTACCAATAGTGAACAAAACAACATCTTCCGATAAAACAAGCTATATATACCGATCACTAAACGACAAATTTTGTTCTGTATCATCCGATGGCTTCCACTGAAGACATCTTCCGATAACTTTACTAAAATATCATCCGATGACTTTACTGAAGACATCTTCCGATAACTTTATTGAAACATCATCCGATGACTTTACTGAAGACATCTTCCGATAGACGACATAACTATAACTCGACAGCTACCGATAGACATCATCTACCGATATAGAACCGAGCGACATGCCCACAACTCCTTGCTATACAACACGACTCTAACTACAGAAAAGAATCTCTTACATTACTGAAATCATTCAAATACCATTCTAACCAATGCATTACTCAAAACAATCCAGCAAGTGCCAACATCAAATCTCAGCAGAATACTATTATCAGAAAAGACAACTCAAAACATTTTCAAAACATTGAAACAACTACTGTCATGAGAACTCAACCTATTCAAATCGAAACATTATCAACTACACCTTCACTCCAACAGACATCAGTTAAACCGCCTCATCAAGTACCAGATCCGTGGCATGAGTATGCACCCCCAACCAATCTATCCCTCAATGAACTCAGAGGATTCACCTGCTGTCACTTCTTCACCTACATCACAAAACTCATCTATTAGCCTAATGCTAAGCAAGTAAAGCAGTAATGAAATGATATGCTGAAACATAAATTCCTAAACATGCAAATTTCTACTTTCTCATCTCAGTTGCATTCACATACGTTTATAAGCTGATCTGATCCCTCGGTTCCCTTGGGAAGTGGATCAATTTTCCCAATGTTATACATCCTCTACTCGATTAAGGGGCGGATAAATTCCCTTAATAGCTGATCTGATCCCTCTGTTCCCTTGGGAGTGAGATCAATTCTCCCAATATTATAAATCCCTTCATAAGTTAAGGGGTGGATTAGTTCCCTTAATAGTTTGTCTGTCACATTCAGTTCATACTTTATCGTTCTTACATGGAAATTCATTTTCGTAATCTTTCAAAATCATGATGCATGACATACAAAATCATTCCCCAAATACATAACCCTACTGTTTTGTGATGTAGGCCCGAAGGCACATGCATACTTTACTTACCTGGTCTTCTGGATGGTTTGGTTGAAATCTCCTCCAGGAATTAGCTCGAACCTAAATCCATAAACCGATCATTAATTAAACCTTCACTAAACTTCATCCTATTCAACCAGAGACCTAAGGAAACTAATTGAGAACTCTGGTCATAATGCATTCCCGGTACTGCACTAAACTAAAACTGACACTCATCTATAGCATCCTCGAAACCCTCGCATTGGACTCCCTCGGCTATCTAACTGCTAAAATATAAGAAATGGGGAAAACTTACTTAGATAGGAGTGTTGACTTAAATGATGTTTAAGTCTAAATTTGTTTTTGATGATGTATTTGTCTGTTTAATATTGTAATTTGATTATGTTTATTAATTGAAAATAGTGAAATGCATTTGAGTTAAATCTGTTAGAGATACCCTTAAAAAGGGTATTTTAGTATCTAATGCATGTGATTAAGTGTACAGGGCTGAAATATGTTAAACAAATGTCTAAGTCCACCGGTCACACAACGACAAGGCGGATGAGCTAACTGAAGTACTCCACCGCTCGCTAAACGACAAGGCGGATGAGCTAACACGAAGAAGTCCTACGCTCACTAAACGACAAAGGCGGATGAGTAAACCAAATTACTCCTCCGGCCACTAAACGACAAAGGCGAATGAGTAAACCAAATTGCTCTTCCGGCCACAAAACGACAAAGGCGGATGACTTCAACAAATTACTCTTCCGGTCACTAAACGACAGAGGCGGAAGACAACTACGAGTCAATCATCCGATGCCGGGTCAAGAGTGTAAAGTCTTCATCATTAGATGCCGGTTCGAGATTCTTAAGTTGCATCATCCGATGGCGGTTCAAGACTAAACCAGCTTAGTCTTCCGCCAGAATTCAAATTAGCCGCGAAGCTACAGTGACGTCGTTTTCAGCCATAACTCCAGAACATTAATGGCGACGACGATTTGCAACTACAAACGACAACGGCTACCTGAACTTGTACGAAAGCTGCTCCAACGGTAACAAAGCTTCTATTTTTGGATAAGGAGCATTGAAGCCAAGCCGATTTAAAAGACAGAGTATATAAGTCAAGGTTAGAGCTCAAAGGAATAACTTTTGCGAATTTGATTTCCTAAGCCCTAACATGCGAATCATACTCTGTATTCTCATTCTACATCTCTATATTCCAAAACTTGAGATTCTGTTTTGAGAGTTTGTAGATTATTGTAATCTAATATTCAAACCTGAAAAACCTGTAAGGCAGTGGATTGACGCCCGTAAAGTTCAATCCAGGATTGTGTAAGGCTGTGGATCGAAGCCCGTAAGGTCGATCAGAGTTTCTCATTGAGGAGAAGTAAGAAATCTTCAAGGGGGAGCCTTGGAGCGTGGACGTAGGCAGTTTGGCCGAACCACGTAAAAATACTGGTGTCTAATCTCTCTCTCTCTCTTTTTACTTTATTTGATTACTTGTGCTAAATCTATAAGTTTAATCAAAGAAAGAAATTTGGTTGACTCGTAAATAAATTTAAAAAGTCTAATTCACCCCCCCTCTTAGACAATTCCGATCCTACAAGGAGAAGAGTCTGGTGGAAGATTCGTCGAGAGCTCTGCTGAGCTTGAGCTGGACACCGAAAAGGAATAAATGATGAAACAGTGGCGGCTACAGTGCATAAATCTCTAAACCCCTTCCCTTAAATAGGTCATCTACTTTTAAATTGTCATATTTATATAAATGCCCTCGCTTAGTCACTCATTAACCTAACCAATAACTCTCCCAATTCTTCCATGAAATTGCACATCATTAATTGATAAGTTAAATTCGGTTTAATTGAAACCGGGTGCTACAGTTAGCCTAGCGACTGGCGAGAGAGAGTCGATAGGAGCGAGCGAGAGAGAGAGAGAGCGCGGCGAAGGCGAGCGAGGGGGTCTCGGGAGAGAGAGAGAGAGAGAGAGAGAGAGAGAGAGAGAGAGAGAGCGAGAGAGCGAGAGAGCGAGCGAGCGAACGAGGGAGGGTCTGGCGAAATAAGAGGGAAATCTGTCTTTCGAAGAGGAGAAAGACAGATTTATTTCCCTTTGGGTTTTTCAGAAATTAATCGAACCGGTCCAGTCCGGTTCTGATTCCATGCAGGGGCATGTCTGGAAGAAAATGTGATCACGTGACAAAAACGTGGTTTTTTAACGGAAAAAATGACGGTAAGGGCTAAATTGCATATTACCCAAGTTGTAGGGGCCAAATTGCCCATTATTCGAGTTTATGGTGTAATTTGCCCATTTCACCTAGTTGTAGGGGCCAAATTGCACTTTACCCTTATCTTTTTGTGCAAGCAGCTTTCGGGATGTGAATATGTGATGATGTAAATCCGCCATATCACGTATCACCGTTTGTTACAATATTATTGCAATATTATTCATTCTAGGCAATATCACTGGTTTTACGCCCTTCTCGTCCAACAATAATAATCAGAAAAAAAAAAAAAAAACGCAGAAAAATATGAACATTAAAATTTAAAATTTAAAATTTACGTAGAAAACTTTAAATAGAAAAAAAAAAATCACGAGCAGAGAGAAATTTACTTACAATTGAATTTTGCGACTTAAATATTAATATATAAAAAAAATATAAAATTCTAATATTTATATATAAATCTAACCCGACTCAATTAGAATTCGGGTCATACTAAACTTTAACACTACCGATAAAATTTTACTTATATAATATATCCAGACCACGATTACACTATGTGAGATCGTGATTTCATCGTATGGTATTGGGTTCAATAAAAGCCCCCGGTAAAATAGGCTATCACAAATTTCATCACGAATTTGTTGGAGCAAGTCTATTTAAACCGCGCTTGTAATATTTGTTTGGAAATGAACAGAATATATGCATCTTATGAGTTAGCATGCCTCTAGTTACTTGTGAGTTTTAGTGTAAACATACACATAAATAATTTTTCTAGTTTTGCTCCGTGGAAATCCCTGTATAGATTATTGATGTGCATAAAAAATTTCTATTAGTAATGGATGTCAATATTGTCTAATATGCGACACAATTGGCATTTTGTATTGTCTTCGTAGGTTTAACAGATAATAGTGTCATCAAATGTTTAAAGAATCACATTGTAAAAGTGTACAATTAGAAGAATCCTAACCGTTAAAATTTAAATCACTGGTTATATATCTAGTATTGTCAATAATTTACAAGATCATTATATAGTTTTAGTAAAATGAGAAAGAGTTAAGGATTTACACGATGTGATATATCACATTGTTCGAGGACCACAGATGTTATTGGAGTAAAAGATAATCAACAAGGGCATTTTAGGGCGTCATATTCATTTCCTTATTACTCTAAGTAATTATTATTTTAATTATTTTAAAATTTCATAATTATTTTACTAATAATATACAATACATTAAAAAATATAAATTTAACAGCGACATCTAGCATTATTTAAAAAAAATTAGATTACGTATGTTTAGAAATTATCTCATGATGTCACTCCAACTTAATAAACATGTGAAGAGACATTTAAATATGTCACGAACTATGATATTCATTTTTATTAACACTTTCACATTTGTGGAGAGCACTTATTTTATTTTATTCTAGTAATAAAAAATCTAAGATTCTAAGACAAGTAGATATTTTGTTTGGAGTTTTTTGTCCACAAAATGTGAAGATAAAAGGTTAAGGCCATAAGACTACTTTTTTAGGGTTGATGAAATCGTTTGTACACCTTTTGATCACCCTCTTTTTGTGTATAAACCTACCGTGGTCCCAATCAATAAAAAAAGTGCTGTATAATTTCATTTATAAATACTATGTTAAAATATTCACTGACGTTATCAAATATTTTAAGATAGTAGAATAATAGAGTAAACGTATGATTACTCATTATTTTATCATTAATTTATTAATTACGTCCCTTGCCCGCCAATATTCGTATTTCTACAATGCTTTCGATTTTTTTCCTAACGGTTTCACTAAATTTACTAAACATTTTTTTTTCTTAATGGGTTCCATTCAAATTAATAAAAAAATGTGTTTTTATTTATATCAATATTTATGTGTTAAAAAAATATTTCATTTGACTATTTGATCAATCATACTCAAATTTACAATGGAATGTTGGGAGCATTGAAAGACAAAATCACATTCGGACGGTCATGATGAATTTAAACGCGATCGAATGATGTACCGGAGACCACAAATTGGTGGGAACCCTTCCCCTTCACTCCACTTGAAACATGACAATTTGTCAAATTTATAAATTTAGGTAAGAATGATGATACGTGTAATCTCTAATTTTGGTTTATTATCTAATTGACCGACGTGACAAATGCTAGTTTTTAGCTAAAGAAATGAAAATGGAAAAATATATCGTTTGGTCAAATAATAAAGTCAATTTAGCAATAGATTTCCGTGAAGCTTTACACGTCTTAAGTCTTCAGCTACGTTTATTGTTTTTTTCATTGGATATCACGCGGAGAAGAAATCGCTCCTGCTTCATTGAATTTCTTCGAAATAACGCAGTCGGGTACGATTTTTCCATCTCTCTCCTTTTATTGGGTTCTCTTTCATTCAATTCTTGCAGAAATCGGACTATTAGATCGCCTTCATCTCCCGATGATTTTGGATTAAAAGGCACTGGCGTTGTAGGCTGAGAATCGAATTTCGAGTCCCGATTTCCGTTTCTGATCATGCTTCACAAGAGCTTCAAGCCCGCGAAATGGTAATTCCGCGATTTTCGTCGTTTGCCGTCTGATGAATTCCGAGGGATGTATGATTTGATTTCTGTAGTGTAATTCGATGGTGTAGGATTTCGACTTCATGATTAAACAAGTGTGTCGTTTTAATTCTTTTTAACCTAGATTTCGTTTTATTATTTCGATGTGGAAGTTGATTTTACGGTTTGATGGATCACTTTTGGGGATATTCGGTTCATTCTGAATTGGGTGTATCTGATGCAGCAAAACGTCGCTGAGGCTAGCTGTTCCGCGTATAAAGCTTTTGAGGAATAAAAAAGACGTACAGATTAAGCAGCTGAAGGGGGAATTGGCAAAGTTGCTCGAGACTGGGCAGGATCAAACAGCTAGAATTCGAGTATGTCAATTTAATGTCTCTGAATTTTATTGCTATACTCGTGTCTGTCGAAGGAAATTTCTTTCTCCGGGACTTTTTGATACAGGATGTTTAAAAGAAAAAAATAGCGACTTTGTTTGGTTATATCCCAAAGCTTTGGAAGGATGTCCCTCAACAAAATTTGAACGTATCATGGTGAAGGAAATGTAGAGTCCCTCTTTAATGATGAGAAGAGAGAGAGAAATAGTGAGTGAGGATTATTTTGGAGGGAGAGAAAAGAAACAGTGTGAAGAAAAATAGGTGGAGTGATTTTTGTACATTGAGAGTTCTAAGAGTAGTGATTTCTCTTAGTGAATATTTTTTAGAATATTCGATATTTAGAAAAATATTGTAAATCTTATTTTTCATAGTGAGATTTTTTTGGACCCCATTTCCGTGGTTTTTCCCAATTTGGGTTTCCACGTAAAATTCTCGGTGTTCATTTTAGCAATTATTTCTTTTACTTTTTGGCTGTTATAATTTTACGGTGTGAAAAAATATTCTTTCGTATTTTTCGGATCACATCTGCTATCGTTTCTCGTACCGCTTATTTAGTAGTGTAATTGTACTATGTAAGTGAGTTTTGTCTAGGAGACTGGATTTTAACTGAGACCGTTTGTGACCCCTCTAGCCTTTCCTAAGAATTTACTTAGAAAGTTTTGTCAAGAACAGTCTTTCATGAAAATTATCTTTATCAGTACTTTCCACGTTTTACAACGGCGACATTATTATTGTTTCCACTAATTTCGTTATTTTCCCAACAGGAAATTGAATTGCTCTTCAATGTTTCTTTCCCAAATATGTGCCGAGATGTTTTCTTCATTGACCCTGAACTGGTTTAAGAGAGCTTTCTTTTAAACTGCAACCCAGTCAATTTGTACTGAACTCGAATGGACAATTTTTTCACAAAGATTATTTTTATTTCTACTTTTGTAAAACAAATGATTTTTTGCGTAGATTCAATGAACGACTAAATGAAGTGAATATAAGAAACTTATGTTTATGCTTATGTTATAGATTTTTTTTTGCCTTGCGATTTTGTCACTTACATTACTCCCCAATATTGTTATTTGCAGTAAGTTCAGCTCATGATCACTTGAAAAACTTTCTTTGCGCCTGTTTTGTGTTAGGTTGAGCATGTAATAAGGGAAGAGAAGACAAAGGAAGCATATGAACTCATTGAGATATTTTGCGAGCTTATTGTGGCACGTATGCCAATTATTGAGTCGCAAAAGTATGTAAACTTCACTTACTTCACACATTTGTTACTTTTCTAGTTCTACATTATCAAAATAGAAATAAAAAAGTAATTGGCGGAATTTGATTCTTTAGTATATTATTCCAGGAATTGTCCGTTGGACTTAAAGGAAGCTGTGACAAGTGTTATATTTGCATCACCGAGATGTGCGGATATTCCAGAGCTCATAGATGTACGCAAACAGTTTACTGCAAAATACGGAAAAGAATTTACATCAGCAGCTGTGGAACTGCGCCCAGAATGTGGTGTTAGTCGCATGGTAAATCATAAGCTCTTTAACTCTCTATGAATTGAGCCATTTGAAAGGATTGAATATGTTGCAGATCCAAAGATCAGTAGCTCATTGTAAATGATATTTTTTCCCTTGTGTTACATTTTCCAGTTGGTTGAGAAATTGTCTGCCAAAGCACCTGATGGCCCAACTAAAATCAAAATCTTAAGTGCCATTGCTAAAGAGTATCATGTCAAATGGGAACCTAAGGATTTTGAGGAAAAAATTGCAATTCCTCCAACTGACTTGTTGGTAAGGTTTACTTAGAATAATTAGGGAACAATATATGATAAGTCGATCCCTTTTTTTTTTTTTTATTATTTTATGCTCTTTGAAACGAATTTGCTTGAGCAGAATGGACCTAGTACTTTTGAGAAAGCCAGTAGAATACAGATGGAGTCCATTGATGTCCATCCAATTTATCATGATATCAAGGGGCCTTATAATGTTCAATTTCCTCCCGAGCCTGAGAAAAAGCATGATAAACCTGCAGACTTTAATCTGCAAAATCCAGGTTTAACGCCTCATTCTCGGAATTCTTCTTCCGGTAATATCAGCATCAACTCTGGCTCTTACAACCCAGAAGCGAGACATTCGGGTGAGAGAATTATCACTTTTTTAACATCATTTCCTACCTTGGTTTATATGCCTGGAACTCTTTATATTGGTCTGGAACTCACATCTACTCTAACACGCAGAAATAAACAGTGCAAGACCAGAATTTACCTATTCTCCTTCTAGTGGAGAAAAATGGACTATGGAGTTTAAGGATGCTACCTCTGCTGCACAAGCTGCTGCTGAATCTGCAGAAAGAGCTAGCATGGCTGCCAGAGCAGCTGCAGAACTCTCTATCCGTGGAAAGATGACACAGCAGTATTCTTCAACTTCACAGAATTCTTCTGTGCATATGTTAAGAGACGAAAACCGTCGAGAATTTTCTACCTCGAAGTTACCCAATCAAGACATTCCAAAAGATCCAGTTAATACTGCCTCTTATGGAGGTTATCGGATGAGTAATGATCCATCAGATAGAGATGCCAAAACCTCTTATAGAGCTAATGATCGTGACACAGAGAGGCGTACCATTGACAACTACTCGAAGTTGCAAAATGAACATATTCCAAAAGATCCAGAAAGTACATCTCATGGAGGTTCTTGGATGAGTGGTGATCCATCTGATTGTGACACAGAGAAGCATATCAATGACAACTCTTATGGAGGTTATCGGATGAGTAATGATCCATCAGATAGAGATGCCAAAACCTCTTATAGAGCTAATGATCGTGACACAGAGAGGCGTACCATTGACAACTACTCGAAGTTGCAAAATGAACATATTCCAAAAGATCCAGAAAGTACATCTTATGGAGGTTCTTGGATGAGTAGTGATCCATTTGATTGTGACACAGAGAAGCATATCAATGACAACTCATCAGCAGACAATTTCAAAGTGGCTGACAAAAATCCCAAGATGATGCAATCTGAACCTGAGCTGAACAACCAACTAGGCAGATTTGAGAAAAGATACAGTAAATCTGAAATGGATTATGTCAGTGAACAGCAGGAAGTAGATTCTGAAAGTAGGTTATATTGTGGAGAAGAAAGGATTGGGAAAAAATCTAGCAGGAGACCTCATTCTCAGAGAAGCTTTTCCAATGATGATGATGATGCCATTTTAGACAACAACAAATCAGGAAGTGATGATGCTGGTGAAAATCCTTTTGTAAATGATGATCATAACCAGGGTAGTGTTTCTATTGAAAGTAGTTTGCATGCCAATACTGTAGTTTTTGATGATTCCGCTTCAGATGACGATCACGATGTTCAGAGTAAGGACCAGATCCCAAAATCTAGCTTCAGTTGTCAATCACCTGATAGAATATCAACGAAAAATAGCTTGTCATCGGAAAATCCTTGGAATCCCAGTCAAATCATTGTCGAAGATCCTCCATTGTTTTCTGAAAGTTCAAGCACAATGGGCCCTTCCCAAAAAGATGACCCGTTGGAAGTGGCATTTGACCATTCAGAAGGACCTAGTTCGGAAAGTGAAGAAGAGATGGAAAAATTTAAGATTAACGAAATTGGTAAATATCCTTCTAAGCAGAGTGTTGACTTCATAAATCCTGAGCTGAGTCAAGATAGAAGTTTTGGATTAGCAGGATCATCTGAAGAGAAAAAGTTTGGTTATGGTGACTCACCAAGTGCTGGGAAGTCTTTTCTTAATGTATATCCTTCTATGCAGAAAGCCAAACCCATAAATTCTGATCTGAGCCAAAGTGTAAGCTATGGATTACCCAGATCATCTGAAGAGAAAAAACTGGGTTATGGTGACTCACCAAGGCTTGTGAATTCAAGCCTCAATGTTTTTAACGAGGTGGATGAAGAAAGTGATCAGTGGACTCGGAAATCTTCAAAAAGTTCACGTCAGCATGAAGCAACTGATCATATCTACAGACCAGGGTCTTCTGAGACCGAGAAAGATACTCAGATTTCTGAAGAATCTAGTCTTGAAAGCGTCAACGAGCTGAATTTTGGGAAGTTGAGGGGTGGCTTCAGAAATCAAAAGGGATATATCCGTCCTTCATATGTGAAGAATCCATCCAAAAATGCTTTGTCATTCAAAAAATCTTCTGAAAACAGCGACTCCCAGATCGAGAAGCCTCCTACTCAGGTTATTTCTCCTACATTTGGTCTCAATCAAGAGTCATACAATCAGAGAATCTCACTGCAGGTCAGCCAGAAATCTAGCTTGAAATTGCCCATGTCTGATCAAAATGACGATGATTCAGATGATGACTTTGCTGATCATAATGAGAGCAGCAAAAATATTGCCGTTGAAATGAATGAAAAAACAACTCCAAAAGTTGCAATCAAATATGATGATTCGCGTTCCAGTGATTCTGATGAAGATTTTCGAGTACAAACGATCAAGAACAAACCAAGTCAAAATGTTGGAGTTTCCAGAAGGACGAAAGGATCATCTTTATATACTGGCAGTTCTCCCAGATCACCTTCAACTCCTGATTTTGAAACTGAGAGGAAATCTCCATCAAGAAGATCGTCAGAACCATCCTCAAAGACCGAGACTCAATATAGTAGCTCAAAACCTGAAAATTTTAGAAGTGACAAGCAAAGCCGATTTGCTGAACAGGTAGATTCTAAGACTCCTCCAGAGCCAAGAAGATCTTCCAAAGAGGAAAAACTGAAGTTGTCTACTCAAAAAGAAAAGCCATCAATTTCTATTCCAAATACAGTGACAGAAAAAACCATTGAACGTCTGAATTCTTCAAGTGGGGGGTCTCCATCCAGTGAGAAATCTGCTCACGTTCATCCAAAGCTTCCTGACTATGACTCCTTCGCTGCACATTTCCAGTCTCTTAGGAAGAATCGACAATGAGAAATGCAGGGTACTCTCAGAAACTTATTATTAATACTTTATTGCCTTTTTTTTTTGGGTTTCTACGGTGCACCAGATTTGTCATATAATAATGTTTGAAGTTTGAGGAACAGTTGTTTATTGGATTATTTCATATTTTGTAAGGAGCCATTAATGTATAATTGAATTGAACTAGTGTGAATAGATACACTGGGAAGAAGATTGCAGTAGAAAATACAGTGTCTGTAATTTGTACGCGGTAATTTCCAGTCCAGCCTATTTGGTGATCTTACATTGAGCCCATAGAATAATGTATGTTCACCTCAATAACTCAACCCATTACATTTTCTGGGATAACTTGTTTCAGGACCCACTCATATCAAAAGGATATTCTACTAATTTATTAATCCAGTCTATTTGCTATAGCTGCGCTAATATACCAACCCACCTCAAGTGGAAAAAGCTCTCATTTGCCAACGTGGAAGCCGAGTCCATTTGTAAGCTTTCCTTGTTAAGAAAATTTGCAGCCCATCCCAACTCCTCCAGTATTTGCAATATTTTTAATAACCCAACCAACACCTCATTAGCTGCAAATTTTAGAGAAGTAACCCGAGCTGTCGAGACACCTACTCAAGCCTCCATCACCCTCTCGGAAGCTTGGTTTTGTCGACCGTAGCTGTCCCTAGTGAAGTGCTGCCGCCTATGGAGACAAAATTACTGGTTGTTGATGCAGAATTGACTACCATCTCTTTCAAGTTTTGTTAGCTTTTTACTACATAATAAATAGAAATGTAATAGTTGATTAGTTTCCATACCTGTAACCTAGTAATAGGTCCGTGTGGAACAACTTCAAAATTGTTGCTTTTAGTCTATTTAGAAAGAGTCCATGATTAATAGAAATATAATTTTATTTTTTGATGGATAAAAAAACAACTTTTCACCATTATATTATTATGCTGTAAATTTTGTTATAGATTACTAAATAAGAGATCACGAAGTAGATGTGTATGACGAGGGATGAGAGTAAAATTCAATGAGAAATCAGCATAATTTTCATGTGGTGCTACCTAATTTTAAGTTGGACTTGACCACAAGAAACGACCAATTGTAAGCCAAAAACAAGTTCGTTCGTAGTGAGAATCATAGCAAAGTAGATAAAAAAAAATGTTGTGTTGCTTTTAAGTTAATTTTCATCAACAAATTTAAGAACATATGTTATGAAATCTTATTTTTACTTACATTAACGAAATTTTTTTATTTAGTTGACTTCTCTTATTAGGTGTCAGCAATTAACTTAATAAGACATGTTTGATAAGATACTGTTATAAAATCTTTTTCATAAAGCTTTAAAGATTCAATGCAAAAAAATAAATGAACACCAGAGATTTACGTGGTTCGTCTAGATCTCAAACCAAAGTTTGAAATCAATTACTTCCAAGGAGCTCAACCAAGAGATATATTATACTATCAGTCAAAAATTACACTCTCAAGAACCGTAATACAACGAAAAATACACAACCACAAAACTTATAGCGAAATACAGAAAAACAATGAACAGAAAACTTGATCTGCTCCTCACATGAAAAACTCAACTCATGCTCACCAAGAAAAAACGCTCTTCTCTTGAATTTCTTCTCTTCTCTCACAGAACAGTTTTGCTTTTTCGTCTGTAGATCTAGCTCTCTTTCTTTTTCCACTTCAGATTATTTTGAACACGCACACCTTTTTATGTCTTTAGACTTTAGAAGACTTATTTTCTTCACCTAACCCTCCAGATAATGGCCTGGGCCTTAACGTATTGGGCTTCACACATAACAAGTTCCACCTTGAAGTCCAATCCCTGAGTAAATAATTGACTGAAAGTACAAAACATCATCTCGTTTTCATTGCTCATCAGACTAAAATTTACCCAACGTTTAACAAATTTAAGCAGTGCTTAAACTTGGAAACCTTGACAATTTTAGTACCAATTTCAGCAGGATTATCCTTCTCATGGATCTTCAATACTTTCATCTTACCTGTTGAAATTAAATCTCTAACAAAATGAAATCTAACATCAATATATCTAGTTCTTACCTTAACGTATTGAGCTTCACACATAACAAGTTCCACCTTGAAGTCCAATCCCTGAGTAAATAATTGACTGAAAGTACAAAACATCATCTCGTTTTCATTGCTCATCAGACTAAAATTTACCCAACGTTTAACAAATTTAAGCAGTGCTTAAACTTGGAAACCTTGACAATTTTAATACCAATATCAGCAGGATTATCCTTCTCATGGATCTTCAATACTTTCATCTTACCTGTTGAAATTAAATCTCTAACAAAATGAAATCTAACATCAATATATCTAGTTCTATCATGATACACATAATTCTTGCTTAAATGAATGACACTTTGGTTATTACAGTAAACTGTTGGAACGAATTTAATAAACAAATTTCATGCAATAAACCACTAAACCATACACATTCTTTTATGCAATCAGCAAGAGCAACATATTCAGCTTCACTAGTAGATAAAGTAACTAATGGTTGGAGTTGAGATTTCCATGAGATATAATTTCCAAGTAAAGTAAAACAATATAAAGTTGTTGATTTCCTAGAATCTCTATTTCCAGCAAAATCAGAATCAATATATCCAACCTGACATTCATTTTTATCAAATTTCTTATATAATAAACCAGAATTAATAGTGTTGTTCAGATAATTAACAACCCATTTCAAGGCTGTCCAATGATAAAAACCAGGATTTGACATGAATTTACTCAACAGAGATATAGCATATGACAAATGAGGCCTAATATTAATCATAGCATACATCATAGAACTAATTATATTTGAATAGGGTCTATCTAATATTTTATTCTTTTCAGAAATAGTTTGAGGACATTGTGATGTTGTTAAAACAAAGTGATTAGCAAGAGACATATCCACAGGTTTACAATTACAATTTCTAAACTTTGATACTACCTTTTTCAAATATGGTTTTTAATGCAATTTCAATTTACTGTTAACACGATCCCTTTCAATTATCATACCCAAAATTTTTCTAGCATGACCAAGGTCTTTCATATTAAATTCAACACTTAATTTTGATTTCAAATCAACAATCAAATCTATGGACTTACAAATCAGTAACATATCATCCACATACAGTAACAAATACAATGGTATTTCATTCACATATTTAAAATAGAAACAAGCATCATACTCACTTATATTAAATCCCTGACTTGTTATAAAATTATCAAAACGCTTATACCATTGGCGTGGAGATTATTTAAGTTCATAAAGGGCTTTCTGTAGCAAACACACATGGTTAGGAAATTTCAAATCAATAAAATCTTCAGGTTGATTCATGAATATTTTCTCATCTAATGCTCCATATAAAAAGGCAGTAGTGACATTCAATTGTTCTAATTTAAGATCAAATTGAACAACTAAAGATAACATCAACCCTATAGTCTTAAACTTAACTACGGGAGAAAAAATTTCATTGAAATTTATACTTTTCATTTGGGTATAACCCTTGGCTACAAGTCTAGCCTTATACCTTGGTGGGTCTTTGGGTTTGACTCCCTCCTTGAGTTTGAATAGCCATTTATAGTCAACTAACTTTTGACCTTTAAGTTTTTCAACTAACCTCCAAGTTTTGTTAAGTGATTCAATTTCACTATCCATGGCATTTTTCCACTCCTGACTTACTCTGGATTTTACAGCTTCTATGTAAGTGTTTGGTTCTATTTTCCTTACATGTTGAGATGCTACAAGAGCTACAAAAAAAAGATCAACATAGGAATATCTAGAAGGTAGTCTAATTTCTCTCATATTTCTATTCCTAGCTAGTTGATAATTTTCAAGTTCATTCTGTAAGGATTCTTGAACATCTTCATGTTCATCCTCACTGATTGCAGTGATCTGTTCAGGTTTAGGTTCAGTTTCCTTCTCTATAACCTTAGAGTCTCCACCTCAATGTGAGTCTCGGGTTGATCATTTTTTGTACTTTCCTCCACCTGTTTAGGTGTATCAAGAGACTTACATAGAAATGTTGACTCATCAAAGATGACATCTCTACTAATCAGAATCTTAACTCCTTTAGAATCCCTCTCCCATAATTTGTACACTTTAGTACCCTGTTGTTGTTGATAACATAGGAACACACATTTGATTGATCTTGGATCTGACTTGCCCTCTTTTGTATGTGGATAGGCTGCACATACAAAAATCCTAAGGTGATTCAAGTTTGGCTTTCTATCATTCCATACTTCTATAGGGCATTTAAATTCAATGGCACTATTAGGATTCCTATTTACCAAATAGGTGACAATACTCAACGCTTCCCCCAAAAAACCTTTACGAATCTCGGATGTAAACAACAAATACCTAACTTTTTCAAGAAGGGTTCTGTTCATCCTCTCAGCAACACCATTCTGCTGAGGAGATGCCTTACAGTCCTATGCCTTAAAATTTCGTGAGTTTTGCAATAGGAATCAAATTTATTATTACAGAACTCTAGACCATTATCAGTCCTTAGCCCTTTGAGCTTTCTATCAGTTTGGTTTTCTTCCATGGTTTTTCATTCCTTAAATTTCTCAAAGGCTTCATCCTTAGTTTTCAAAAGATAAGTCCACATCATTCTGGTGAAATCATCTATAATAGACAGGAAATATTTATTTCCACCATTTGTAGAGTGTTTTTTCGGACCCCACAAATCAGCGTGTACATAGTCTAATTTACCTTTAGACATATGGACACCCTTCTTGAACTTTAATCTATGTTGTTTACCTAATACATAGGTTTCACAGAAACTAAGGTTGAAAATTTATCCTTTCCAAGTAGGCTTTTTTTATACAGAAGATCCAAACCACCTTGACTCATGTGACTTGATCTAATATGTCATTTTTCAGTAGCATTAAAAACAGAGTCATTCACTATATTATTAGAGGAAGAAATAGAATGAGAACCATTTAAAACATATAGACCAGATTCTTTATAGCTAGAAAATAGGGGTGGGCAGAACCAGCCCGGGGACCGAGAACCGGACCGGACCACCGATTTTAGTCCCAAATCGGTGGACCTCGGTCCGGTCCTCGGTTCAAATGATAAAATCTCATCGGTTCTCGGTCCGATCTTCGGTCCATGGCTTGAAATCCCAAAATACCGAACCAGACCGAAGGTTTAAAACAAAATACCCTCCCACTGATTTTTACTGAATGGTTCAGCTGAACCCTTTATTAAAATGAACTCTGAACTTTAGAGTTCAGAGTCTGAAGAGAAGACTGAAGCTTCAACTTTGAACTAGCGAGACCCGAAGTCTGATTCGCAACTCCCAAGCGATTCCCGTCCCCAGCGACCAGCGACCGGTGTCCTGCTTTCGACTCTCGTGGTGATCATATGATCGAGTCCTCCGATTCACAAGACGCAACGCTCCATCTCCGTCTTCGTCTCCGGCTCCGTCTCCGTGCTCCGTCTCTGTGCTCTGTCTTTGTGCTATTATCCTCACTACTAACTCACTGTATGTATTGTATTGTGTAAATTTCGTGGAAGTAAAAACTTAGGGCTAATTGTTTTTTACTTTGCTATTGGTTGATAAATTAATGTTGATTGGTTGGTTGATAAATTTTGGTTGATTGGTTGGTTGATTATGTAGGATCGAGATTGTCTAAGATGGGGGTGAATTAGACTTTTAAACTTAATTTGTTAATCTAATCAATTTCTCTCTTGTCTAAAACTTCTAAGCTAACAGCAAGCAATCAAATAAAGTACAGTGAGAAAGAGAGAAATTGACACCGTGATTTTTAACGTGGTTCGGCTAAACTTGCTTACGTCCACGCTCCAAGGCACCCCCTTAAAGATTTTTAACCTTCTCCTCACGAGAAAACAAGATCAAACTTTTCGGGCGTCGATCTACTGCCTTACACGGATCTGGATTGTTCTTCATGGGTGACAATCCACTGCCTTGTACAGAATTGTGAGTTTGTAAATTGTTTGCACAAACTACACTCTCTCAGAGATTAAATCTCAAGTTCTAGAATCGAGAGGTGTAGAAGAAAAATACAGGGTATTCAAAAATTTCGCTCGTTAGGGCTCAGTAGTAGATTTTGCAAAAGTTTTTTTTTTCTTCGAGCTATCTCCTTGGCTTAAATACTCTGTCTGTAAAATCAGCTCCAAAATTGAATGCTCTTTATCCGAATATGGAAACTTTGTTACCGTTGGAGCAGCATCCGTACAAAGTAGATAGCCGTTGCATTCTGAAGTTGCTATCGTGCTTCGCCATTAATGGTCAGAAGTTAAATCTCTGGGCAAGGTCACTGTTGCTTCGCGGTATATTCAAATTTGGCGGAAGACTCTGTTCATAGGTAGATGTATCTTTAAGAGCTTGAACCGCTGTCGGTGGATTCAGCTTTAAAACCTTGTACCATAGAAAACCGAACCGTTATCAGAAGATGTAGTAGTGAAGTCTTGAACCGCTATAGGAAGACGTAGCTTCAAAAGGCTGGAGGAAGATGTTGTTCCTTGAAGTACTCCGCCTTTGTCGTTTAGCTAGCGGAAGACTTAGGCTTTGAACGACTTCACTTTTGTCGTTTAGCTACTGGACGATGTTGAACTTCAAAGAGCCAGCGGATGATATTCTTTGAACGACTTCATTTTTGTCGTTTAGCTGGCGGATGAGGTCTTCTCCAAAGAGCTATCGGTAGACGTAACTCTTCGACAGACTCCGCCTTTGTCGTGTAGCTGGCGGAAGATGTAGTCTTTGAACAACTTTGTTTTTTGTCGTTTTCCTATCGGATGATGTCTTCTTTTCTACATCACCGGTAGATGTACATTGTTTTTATTCGTTTTCAGCCCTGTTAAACTATTTAGCCCTGTACACTTAGCCACAATTATTAGAATACTAAAATACCCTTTCCAAAGACATTTCCAACCGATTAATTTCATATGCATAACTCATTTTTCTCATTCAATAAACATAATCAAGTTACATTACTAAACACATCATCAAAAACATATTTAGACTTAAACACTATTTAAGTCAACAATCTCCCCCTATTTTATGATGAAAAAATATGAGTATAAATTTGATTAATCATTACTCTCCCCCATAATCCTAGCTCCCCCAAAACACATGCATACATTCCAATTTCAAACACAGATCATATCCAGTTTTCCGTTTTTCTTCAAACATGCATACTTGGTTCATATCAAATCTAATTTCTCAAAAACATCATCAATCAAATACTTTCTCCCCCATTGACATTATAAAAAATGAGCAGAGAAACAAAAAAGTTAATGCATTCAACACAACAGAAAGAAAGAGTGTCAAGGTTTACATTAGACTATCAATAAAGGTAAATACAGAAACAAATATCACCTATTTAAAGAAAGCTAAAAAAATGCGTCCAAAAAGCTTGGCTAATCCAAGAGGGCACTTCACGGTTCGGATGGAAATAGGCATTCACAAGATCTTGAAGTGAATCAATATCGTGAGGGAGGGGTGGGTGATAGACCACCAAGTCCATACAGGATGGAGGCACGTCAAGATCTAGAGTGGGAGCAGGTAGAGCAAGAGGTGCAGGAACAGGAACATACTGCTGAAGAAGTTCACGGTATAGCGCCCAATCCAGACATGGTGGAGAAGCATCTAATGTAATGGCTGGCAGAGAAGAAGATTCAGGAACAGAAGAGGCAGAAGGATTAGGGAACTGGAGCTCAGCCTCATGAATATCCAAAGACGTGAAGCGCACATCTTCAGCAACTGCAGGTCTGGAAAAGGGAAGTAGAAGATCTTCATAGCAGGCCTCTGTGAAACTAACAGAACTAGATGGTTCGGGTTCGGGTTCAGATTCGGGATTCAAAGCTTCAACTGAAGATTTGAGAGACTCAAAGTCCCTGGCAACAATGCGTCTATGGCTATCCATTTTCTTTGACAGCAGATCAAAACCTGTATCCAAAGTGATGCTCATGTCCAATTTGTTCTTCTCAAGCTTGGCATCTACAGACTGTTCAATCCGACTTTTAATTGAACTGATGGCTAACCCGAGACTGTCAATGGAGGCCTTCAAATCATTGTACTGATCCGCACTCAAGGAAAATCGTCTTTGATAAGTTTGAGGAGTGGGAGGATCATGCAGCAGAGTTGGTGAAGAGGTGGGAGCTTGTGTAGCAAGTTGGACTAAAGGAGCAATTGGACTTGGAGGAGTGGATGGAAGTGTAGGAGCATGGTGGACTGGAGAAACAGATTGGACTGGAGAAGAGATGGGAACAGGAGCAGGAGGAGAGAGCAGTCTAAGAGTTGGAGGAGGAGAAGCAGGGCGTTCTAGTATTGGAGGGGGCAGTGAGGAGGGAACTAAGGTTGCCTCAAATGTATGTGCAGGAGAGGATGGGGCAGGATGTCTCGGGACTGGAGGAGGAGGATAGGAGCGAGACATCTGAGAATGAGAAGGAGAATTATCAAATGCTGGAATTTCAGACTCATCCCCGCCTTCATTAGGGGACTCCTCTGGCAGGATAAGCTTCCTTTTACCAAGCCTGACAGATGCTGCCTTAGAAGCCTTTCTCTTAGTCTCGTCCAAGATAAAATATCCTTTCCTTGTCTTCTTAATCCCCATTCGATTTAAAATTTTCTTTGAATAATAACTTGAAGGTTGTAGTCGAAAGGGGTCCTCTTCCTCTGGAAATTCAATATCAAATTTCTCAAAAAATTTCATAAGAAGTAGATTGTACGAAAAAGATAGTGTCCTAGAGGTGACTGCTTGAATCATCCGTCTCAAAACAATGTACCCTAAGTCGAAAGGGGTCTTTTGATAGATAGCTAAGAGGACAAACAATTTTATACTGCTCACATCATCATAGTGTCCTGTCCCCCTTTTGGAAGAATGTTATACCCGATCATCTGATGGAAGAGTCTAGCCCTTATGTTTAAGTGCTTGCTCTTTAAAGGATTAGGGACGATGGTCGGGTCTAGAGCAATTGAATTTAACAGTAGACGGCCCTCAGGAGAGTCAAGGAATGGGGGCTCTTGACCTGATGCATAGAACTTTGGTCGGCTGTCTAAATGAGGGTTATCCAGAAGCTCATTTATTGATTGGGTGGAAATAACTATGTGCTTTTCATACACATAACTCTTAATCGTAAAAAAATCCAGAGAAAAACTCAAATTAGCATAGAACATCTGAATAGCAACTGGGTAGTAAAAAGATTCAACTTCGAATAATCCTAATAACCCTATATCCTTCAAGGGTTCAATTAAGTTTAGACCAACTAAATCCTCAAGAATAATACTACGACTTGGAATCAACTTCTTATGTTTAAAGTTGTCGTGATACCTTGTCTCTGCAGCCTGAGTGAGAAAAAAATAAGATGGCCAACTAGTTGCACGGGGAATCTCACGCGGCTGACGAGTGGAGACTTTGGCCTTCTTCTTGGCCGGTTCCTGAACAGCGCGAGAAGATGAAGCCATGAACGAGTCGAGGGAGAAAACCTAGAGAGAAAAAGAATTGGAGGCAGAAGTTTTCTGAAAGGGCGCGAAAGATGAAGCGTCTTAAAAAAAAAAGGGTTTCAATGTATTAGGGCATCGCCCGACTAGAAGAAGACAAACGTGGAAATCGGATATCGCCCGATTATAGACACGTGTCGGCAGATTAAAGATTATATCATCCGGTAAGCGGATGATGCATATCCTCTGAAGAATAGTAAAAGGAGCGGGCGATGTGAATACCAACGACAGGGAAAGAAAAGAATCTTAACTTTTTTCACACTTAATGAGTCACAATCTTATTCTTATACTACAGAAGGTTTTTTCATCCAAAGGTTTTGTGAAGATATCGGCCAATTAATCCACGGAATTGACAAATTCTAAAGAAATATCACCTCTTTGAACATGATCTCGGATGAAGTGATACCTAACTTCGATATGTTTAGTTCTAGAATGCTGAATTGGATTCTTGGAAATATTGATAGCACTGGTGTTGTCACACCGAATAGGAATCCTATTATAAAACAGATTATAGTCCTCCAATATCTGTTTCATCCATAACATTTGTGCACAACAACTGCCAGCAGCAATATATTCACTTTCTGCAGTTGACAATGCAACAGAGTTCTGTTTCTTAGAATACTAGGAAACTAAAGATTCACCAAGGAATTGACATGTTCCACTGGTGCTTTTCCAATCAACTAGACTGCCAGCATAATCAAAATCAGAATATCTTATGAAATCAAAAGAAGTGCCCTTCAGATACCATAATCCTAAGTCATAAGTCCCACTCAAATATTTGAAAATTCTCTTGACAGCAGATAAATGAGACTCCTTAGGGGCAGCTTGAAATCTAGCACAAAGGCAAACACTGAATAGAATATCTGGCCTGCTAGCAGTCAAATATAATATTGAACCAATCATACCATGATATTTCTTAATATCCACATTTATTCCATTTTCATCTTTGTCCAATTTGGTTATGGTACTCATGGGAGTTCTAGAAGATTTAACAGATTCTAAACCAAATTTCTTTAAGAGTTCCTTGATGTATTTTTTTTTACAGAAGAAAATGCCATCAGGAGATTGACAGATCTGAAATCCTAAGAAGAATTTTAACTCCCTCATCATACTCATTTCAAATTCACTTTGCATGAGGGAGGAAAATTCATTACACATTGCGACATTAGTTGATCCAAATATAATGTCAACGACATAGATCTGAACTAACAGAATGTCTTCATCCTTTTGCATGGTAAATAGAGTTGAATCGGTGTTACCCTTTTTGAAATTCCTTTCCTCAAGGAAATTCTTCTATCTATCATACCAAGCTCTAGGAGCCTGCTTAAGACCATAAAGAGCTTTTCTGAGTTTGTATACATGGTCGGGTTTATCAAAGGCTTCACAACCTAAGGGTTGCTCAACATAAACTTCTTCTGTGATGTAACCATTTAAGAATGCACTCTTTACATCCATTTGAAAGAGTGTGAAGTTTTTGTAGTAAGAAAAAGCTAAGAGCATTCTGATTGACTCTAGTCTAGCTACAGGGGCAAAGGATTCCTCAAAATCAATACCTTCTTCTTGAGAGTATTTCTTAGCAACTAGTCTAGCTTTATTTCTTACAACAATCCCATTTTCATCCAATTTATTCTTGTAAACCCATTTAGTTCAAAAAATGGGATGATCCTTAGGCCGTGGAACAAGTTCCCATACCTTGCTCCTTTCAAATTGATTTAATTCTTCCTGTATAGTCATAATCCAATTTTCATCATTCTCGGCCTCTTCAAATTTCTTAGGCTCTACTTAAGAAATGAATGCCACATTGGCACAGAGGTTCCTAAGAGAGGATCTAGTCTTTACACCTAAGGAAGGATCACCTAAGACTTCATCTAAGGGATGATCTTTGACATATTTCCAATCCCTAGGAAGAGCAAGAATTTCATCCTTCACAGGAACAATTTCTAAAGAATTTGAAGAGGGTTCTAAGGATTTATCACCTAGATGGGGATCAGTAGGCTTGTCTAAAGAGAGGGAATCCATATCCTTTTCTAAAAAGTCATCCTCATCCACATTGATTGTGAGTTGGGGGGACTCATCAAAATTGACATGAACAGATTCCACCACAACTAGAGTTCTCCTATTGAACACCCTATAAGCTTTACTGGAAAGAGAATAACCCAGAAAAATTCCAAGATCAGATTTGGAATCGAATTTTCCTAAGTTATCCTTAGTGTTCAGAATGAAGCACTTACAACCAAAGGTTCTAAAATATTTGACAGAAAGAGTTTTGTCATTCCAAAGCTCATAAAGAGTTTTCACAAGAATAGGTCTTATGGAGACCCTATTAAGCACATAACAAGCTGTTGAAACAGGTTCAGCCCAGAAATATTTAGGAAGGGAATTCTCATTTAGCATAGTCCTAGCAAGCTCTTCGAAAGATCTATTTTTCCTCTCAACAACACCATTTTGTTGAGGGGTCCTAGGAGAAGAGAAATTGTGCTCAATTTCATATTTGAGACACAAGAGTTCAAATTTCTCATTTTCAAACTCTCCACCATGATCACTACGAATAGAAACTATGGTGAGCTCCTTTTCATTTTGAACTCTTTTCCTAAAGTTAGAAAAGGTATCAAAGGTCTCATCTTTTGACTTCAGAAAGAACACCCAACTAAATCTAAAAAAGTCGTCTACAATGATATAAGCATAGAATTTGCCTCCTAAGCTGGCTATATTAGAAGGACCGAAAAGGTCCATGTGAAGGTTTTGGAGAGGCTTAGAAGAGGAGATTGCATTCTTTGATGCAAAGGAACTTTTGATCTGCTTACCCATTTGGCAGGCTTCACAGACCTTATCCTTCTCAAAGAATATCTTAGGGATCCCTCTAACTAAATTATCCTTAGTAATCTTAGCTAAGGTATCCATCCCTACGTGTCCTAATCTCCTATGCCAAGTCCAGCAGTCATTAGAAGATTTAACAGCAAAGCATTTCTCATCATTACAAACAATATTATCTAGATCAATGATATAAATATTCTCTTTCCTATAACCAGAAAAGAGAATCTTGCTATTTGAAACATCCTTAATTATGCAGGAATTTGACTTAAAAGTCACCTTATATCCTTTATCACATAATTGACTAATACTAAGCAAATTATATTTTAATCCATCAACTAATAACACATTCTCAATAATAGGATTAAGGCTGTTACCTATATTGTCGATGCCAACAATTTTGCCCTTTTGGTTTCCACCAAAAGTCACGCTTCCTTTCTTCTTGTTGACAACAGTAAACTTGGTTGAGTCTCCTGTCATATGCCTCGAGGAACCACTGTTGAGGTACCATTGATTTTTCCCAGGAGAACAGTCAACCTACAAAATAGAAGATCAAGTTGTCTTCTTTGGTACCCAAACCTTTTGGGTCCTAGAGTTAGGTCTGGTTCCCTTAGGAACCCATTGAAGTTTATCACCTGATTTCTTACTTAATTTCAAAGGACATTCATATGACTTATGTCCTATCTCATTGCAAGCATGACAGGTAGAAGATTTAACAAAGAAGTTCTTATATACTTTCTTTTTGCTAAATCTATCATATCTTAAGCCAGCTTTATCAAACGTAACTCTCTGGCTTCCTAACAACATGTTCAGATTTTTACTGCCATTAGTAAATTTCAGGACAATGTTATTTAAATCTATATTTTTGCTTTTAAGTTTAGTAATGTCCTTTTTCTGCATATTAAGCTCATTTGCATGCTTCTCAATTAAGTTCACATTTTCCTTTTTCAACAGGTTGTATTTGAACTTAAGTATGCTGTATTGTTTTACTAAATCATTGAAGGCATCAATTAAATTACCTTCATCATTATCACTCTCACTATCACTTGAAATACTGGAAGAAGAACTAACCTTATCCTCGTGTGCCATGAAACACAGGTTGGCAACCTCTTCCTCTTCAGAAGAAGTGTCACCTTCACTGTCATCCCAAGTTACCTTAATAGCCTTCTTCTTAAACTTCTTGGGATACTTCTTGGCTTGTGGACAGTCTGCCTTCATATGGCCAGGCTTGTCACATTCGAAACAAGTGATCTCCTTCTCTTTTTGAGGCTTTTCTTCTCTCGAGAATTTCCTCTCATGCATCTTTTTCCTCTGAAGGAACTTACTAAATCTTCTAGTGATGAGAGCAATGTCCTCATCATCTTCTTCTTCCTCAGATTCATCTTGTCTGCTCGAAGATGCTTTAAGAGCTATGTCCTTTCTCTTGGAGATCTCCTTTTCCTAGAGATCTTCATTCTCATTTGCTCTCATGGTTATCTCATGCGTCATGAGTGAACCAATGAGCTCCTCAAGCTTCATTGCCTTGAGATCTTTAGCCTCCTGGATGGCTGTTACTTTGGGTTGCCAAACTCTTGGTAAACATCGAAGAATCTTTCTTACTAGTTCTTCTCCTGAATAAGTCTTACCAAGACCTTTTAAGCCATTAGTAATATTAGTAAAACGAGTAAACATAGAGGAGATAGATTCATCCTTTTCCATTGAGAATAGTTCGTACTCATGTACAAGCATGCTTAATTTACTTTCTTTAACTTGGTTTGTTCCCTCGTGCGTAACTTCTAATAAGTGTCAAATCTCTTGTGTGCTTTCACACCTTTGTACTCTATTAAACTCATCTCTATTTAGAGCACAGTACAGAGTGTTTATTGCCTTGGCATTAAGGCTCAGATTTCTTTTGTCAGAATCTGTTAACTCAGCTACTGGTTTAGGAGTTCTAACTCCATTTTCAACTTTTACAGCCTGGAAAGGGCCGTTTTCTATTATGCCCCATATCTCATAATCCATAGCTTGAACAAAAATTTTCATTCTAGCTTTCCAGTACACATAATCACTATCATCAAAGAAAGGAGGTCTATTAATAGCTTGACATTCTACGTGTGTGGAGTTTGTGTTGAATGCCATTGTAATAGTATCTTAGACAATATTTACCTTGCTCTGATACCAATTGTAGGATTGAGATTGTCTAAGAGGGGGTAAATTAGACTTTTAAACTTAATTTGTTAATCTAATCAATTTCTCTCTTGTCTAAAACTTCTAAGCTAACAGCAAGCAATTAAATAAAGTACAGTGAGAAAGAGAGAAATTGACACCGTGATTTTTAACGTGGTTTGGCTAAACTTGTCTACGTCCACGCTCCAAGGCACCCCCTTGAAGATTCTTAACCTTCTCCTCACGAGAAAACAAGATCGAACTTTCCGGGCGTCAATCTACTGCCTTACACGGATCTGGATTGTTCTTCACGGGCGACAATCCACTGCCTTGTATAGAATTGTGAGTTTGTAAATTGTTTGCACAAACTATACTCTCTCAAAGATTAAATCTCAAGTTCTAGAATCGAGAGGTGTAGAAGAAAAATACAGGGTATTCAAAAATTTCGCTCGTTAGGGCTCAGTAGTAGATTTTGCAAAAGTTTTTTTTTCCTTCGAGCTATCTTCTTGGCTTAAATACTCTGTCCGTAAAATCAGCTCCAAAATTGAATGCTCCTTATCCGAATATGGAAACTTTGTTACCGTTGGAGCAGCATCCATACAAAGTAGATAGCCGTTGCATTCTGAAGTTGCTATCGTGCTTCGCCATTAATGGTCAGAAGTTAAAGCTCTGGGCAAGGTCACTGTTGCTTCGCGGTATATTCAAATTTGGCGGAAGACTTTGTTCATAGGTAGATGTATCTTTAAGAGCTTGAACCGCTGTCGGTGGATTCAGCTTTAAAACCTTGTACCGTAGAAAACCGAACCATTATCGAAAAATGTAGTAGTGAAGTCTTGAACTGCTATCGGAAGACGTAGCTTCAAAAAGCTAGCGGAAGATGTTGTTCCTTGAAGTACTCTGCCTTTGTCGTTTAGCTAGCGGAAGACTTAGGCTTTGAACGACTTCACTTTTGTCATTTAGCTACTGGACGATGTTGAACTTCAAAGAGCCAGCGGATGATATTCTTTGAACGACTTCATTTTTGTTGTTTAGCTGGCGGATGAGGTCTTCTCCAAAGAGCTATCGGTAGACGTAACTCTTCGACAGATTCCGCCTTTGTCGTGTAGCTGGCGGAAGATGTAGTCTTTGAACGACTTTGCTTTTTGTCGTTTTCCTATCGGATGATGTCTTCTTTTCTACATCACCGGTGGTGTACATTGTTTTTATTCGTTTTCAGCCCTGTTAAACTATTTAGCCCTGTACACTTAGCCACAATTGTTAGAATACTAAAATACCATTTCCAAAGGCATTTCCAACCGATTAATTTCATATGCATAACTCATTTTTCTCATTTAATAAACATAATCAAGTTACATTACTAAACACATCATCAAAAACATATTTAGACTTAAACACTATTTAAGTCAATAGATTAATCAGAGATGATGAAGGTTGTTTGAGTTAGAACAAAAACCAGATACGTTTTGTCATTTCTTCTCTACTTCTAAATATTACAATGTGGAAAAGAATGAAACATATTTCAAAAACAGAGAAAGAAGGAGATAGGTTGGGAGGAACCGGGACAGGACCAAATTTTCGGTTTGGTCCCGGTCCTTCTTAGGACCAGTTCTGGTCTTAGAGAAAAAAACCCCGAAAATACGATTCGGTTTCGGTCTGGGCTCGGGACCGGACCCAACCAGCCCGTGCCCACCCCACCAGAAAGTACTAGTTTTTCACCTTTACAAACTTGTAGGTTAGAATCAGCTGCTTTAAACCAACAACCAAGCTCATCAAGAATTCCAAAAGAGATTAGATTACATTTTAGTTCATGAATATATCTAACATTTGTTAGTTTTATTCTAGGGTAATTATCGATTTGAACCCTGTACTATACACGTTTTTTTAATTCGCCCCCTGTACTAAAAAAAATGTCAAATCGAACCCTATACTTTGATTTTGTTATCAGTTTAGACCTTCTATCAAAAATTTCATTAAGCCATCATTTAAAAAATTATCAAACGATCTTGGATTCAGTTGAAATTTTTACCACGTGTTCACTACTTAATGAGAAGATAATTTGGAAAGTTTTGTAATTTTTTAACACATGTAAGATTTATTGTAATTTTATTTTAGTATTTTATAAAAATATTATAATAAATCATAAAATTTTTAAAAAATTACAACAATTTTTCTATTATCTACCCATAACTTGGTGAACATGTGAAAAAATGTTCAAATAAATCCAATATCTTTTGGTATTTTTTTAAATTAATCTTAATTTTTTTTTACTTTATAAATTAATTTTTAAAAAAATACCAAACGATATTTGATTTATTTAAAAATATTTTCCACATGTTTAACATGTCATGGGTAGATAATAAAAAACGTTTCGTGATTTTCTAAAATTTGTATGATTTATTATAATATTTTTATAAAATACTAAAATAAAATTACAATAAATCGTACATGTGTTAAAAAATTACAAAACTTTTCAGATTATCTTCTCATTAAGTAGTAAACATGTGGTAAAAATTTCAACTGAATCCAAGATCGTTTGGTAATTTTTTAAATGAGTGTTTAATGAAATTGTTGATAGAATGTCTAAACTGATAACAAAATCAAAGTACAGGATTCGATTTGACGATTTTTTTAGTACAGGGGGCGAATTAAAAAAATGTGTATAGTACAGGGTTCAAATCAATAATTACCCTTTATTTTATTATTGTCACTCATAAGCAAAAGTACAGTTCCTATTTCCTTAACAGGACATGACTCATTATTTCCCATATAAACAGTTTCATCAACAGAGACATGTAATTCAGAAAAACACAGTTTATTATGAGACATATGAAAAGAACAACCAGAATTAAGTATCCATATATTAGAATTTAATTTTTCAGTTACATTTAAAACTTCACTGATAACATCACAAGAACCGACAGTAACATTTGTTTCCTTTTCATGTTTTTCCTGTTCATTTTTCCACTTAAAATAATTTTTATTAATATGACCAGTTTTACCACAATGGAAACAATTTCTAGTTTCAGTTATGTTATCTACTTTAGGCTTGTGTAGTTGAGTCTTTCTTTTTTCTTTCTTTTTCTGGTTGTTGCCCTTTACATTATTTCCCTTTACAAATAAACTATTTCTGTTTTTCTTATTCTTTATTTCTAGTTCTCTAGCCTTTAAAACAGAGATGATTAAGTTAATTTTCAAAACAGTACCAGCATACTTAAGAGTATCTCTAACAACATGGTATGATTCAGGTAGAGAGTTAAGTAAAATCATAGCAAGACTATTTTCATCAAGACTTTGATCAGTTCCTTTCAATAACAAAGTCATTCTCAAAAAATATCAAAATTATCATCAAGGGATTTATTCACATCCATTTTATATCCAATAAAGCACCCTTTCAGATAT
>CM039508.1:6680941-6712213 GCA_022432975.1 Begonia masoniana | reverse complement strand
TTGAGACACACTCAGCACCTAAAGCAAGAAGCAAAACAAGCTTCAGTGAAGAGGGAGAGAGAAAAGAGTGAGGATTTTTGGAGGGAGAGAAAAGAAAGGTGTGAGAGAAAATAGGTTGTGGTGCTTTTGTGCACGGTGAGAATACTAAGAGTGGTGATTTCTCTTAGTGAATATTTTCTAGGATTTCGATATCTAGAAAAATATTGTAAATTCCTATTTTTCATAGTGAAATCTTTCTGGACTCGGTCCCCGTGGTTTTTTTCCCGATTTGGGTTTCCACGTAAAATTCTCGGTGTTCATTTTTCTCTTACTTCTTGGCCGTTATAATTTTACGGCGGTGGGAAAATATTCCTGGTATTTTTCGGATCGCATCTGCTATCGTTTCTCGTACCGCTTGGTTAGTGGTGTAATTGTACTGTGTAAGTAAGTTCTGTCTAGGAGACTGGAATTTAAGCGGACCGTTTGTGTCCCTCCAGCCTTTCCTGGGAACTTACTTGGAAAGGTAATTCTGTCTAAGGAGATTGCCAAGAGCATTCTTTCCTGGGAATTATCCTGATCAGTACTTTCCACGTTTTTTAGTGGTGGTATTTTTTATCATCGTTCCAGCCGGTATTATTATTTTTCCCAACAATTTTCTCGACAGAACGAAGAACGCAGAAAAGGAGAAACAGCCAAGTCGCGGCTGGGAATCTTCATTTTAAATTTCATTTAATCGATCCGAAAAGCACAGAGGCTCTTTGATCATTCTTCATCGCCATGAACATGAAGATATTCTTCCCACTGTGGGTTATCGCAGTGATTGATTTGGAAATAGTGAAAGCGCAAGTTTTTTTTACTTGCTTCGTTCGAATGTCATTCTCAACTAAACTGCAACTTACAAGTGGCGCACAGCTGACGAGAGAGAGAGGAGAGAGAGAGAGAGGGAGAGAGAGAGAGAGAGAGAGAGAGAGAGAGAGAGAGAGAGAGAGAGAGAGAGAGAGAGTTCTTCCGTTGTTTTTCACATATGATAATACAATCTTTAACAGAAGACCCAAAAAAAACTTTGGAAAGCTCTTCTCGTCTAATCCGTTTTCACCCTGATCCGGAGCTATAGCTACGGGAATTGGAAGGTCTGAATCAGTCACCATTAACGACCACAGCAAGAGCTTTCTAAGTTCTCTCATGGAAAAGACGAAGCTTCCATGTAAGTTCTTTCACCCAGCGCTGCACAAACAAAAGGCTTCATCGGAGAAGGAGCTCTTACACAACTCAATTCTCCAGGAATTACAGAACAATCCGGTTGAGGCCTCTGTAATCCTATTCCCGGAAAGCAATTTAAAGAGTTATCAAAAATGCCTCTTCCGGAGAAACGTTTTGAACATTCTTGGCTTAACCCAGAGAAGAAATTGAAAGAAACGGAGAAATTTGCAAGCTTTCCTAGAGAACAAACAGCGTCAGGCAGTAACCCAGATAGCTTATTGTGAGCCAAATCGAGAACTTCAATCTCCTTCAAACAAGAGAGCGTGTCTGGTAGTTCACCCGATATTGAATTGAAACTCGCATCAAAAACTTGAATTTCAGAAAGAAGCCCAATTCTTTCAGGAATACAACCTGTTAATTGATTGTTCAGAAACAAAATTTCCTTCAGATTTGAACCCGAAATCCCAAGGTTCGCCGGAATGCTCCCGCTGAATTTGTTGTTCGCGAAACTCATCACAGACGCTGGGGAATTTCCTAAATTTTGAGGAATCTCGCCGTCGAACTGATTATTGTTGATAAAAATTGCGTCAAGTTTTTTGTCGAAGAGGTCTTCGGGAATGGGACCGGAGAAGCCATTAAATCTGAGGTCTAAGTAGATAAGATTTGGTATGTTTAATGTGATCGAAGGGAAAGGGCCGGAGAAAAGGTTGTTACTGAGGTCTAATTCTTGAAGAGCATAGAGATTTTTGAAAGCGTATGGAACTGTGCCTGTAAATCTGTTGCTGTTGAGATGAAGAAGAGTCATCTCTGTTAATAAAGAGAGTTCTTTTACGAGGGTGCCTGTAAGATTAGCATGGTTGAGATCGATTCCAGCAACGAAGGGTCCAGCCGACGCCGGCATTGTGTCGTCGGGGCCGGCGCAGAATACCCCTTTGTAGGAGCAGACATTCGGACCGACCCAGGTGGCTAAAACTCCAAATGGGTCGTCGTGGATGGCCGATTTCCACGCCTGAAGAGCAGTGAACGCTCTATTCAGACTCGCCGTCGACCCTGGTTTTTTTAGCCCTTCTCCATCCGAAACGCCTCCAACGCCGCCGATTCCAAACCCCAATCCGACGCTGACGCCGACGCCGATGGCAGCTCTAACACCCACGTTGACACCTAGATTGGCATTCCCCGGAATCGCGAAATGGACGAGGAGCAAAATCAGAAGCAAGAAAGTCTGCATTTTCCAGTAGAGATGATAGAGAAAGGTTTTTTGAGTTTTTTCCAAAAATGGTTCTGCTCTGATCCACTTAGGACTGTAATTGACAGTGGATGAGCCCCATCGCCATCTTTGTCTTCTTCACCTTCACAGAAGAAATCTTTTGAACATGTTCCTTCCTTCCAGAAGAAAGTAATTAAAGACAATGATGAAAAACTGCTAATGTCTTCCTTCGAGGGCTCTGTGTTGAACCCTAAATTATACACATTGCAGAGTTTTTCTCTAGAAAAATATGAAGTAATTTCTATAAATACAGCAGCCCACCAAACAAGAAATATCTCAAAATAGGCAGCCCGGCCGGCTGCGGTGCCGAGGCTAAGTGAGGACCAAATGATTAGTAGCTCAATGGACTTCAAGCTGGCGTGGTTATCAAGATGCTTTTTTTGCCATGGATGTTAGAGAGACAGAGAGACAGAGATTATCCAGATGAACACCGTAATCGATGGAGCATCGCACTTTTTTTTCCAAATAAAAACTTTGATAAATTCAAACTAACGAAGCTCGAGGAAGAAGCTCGTTATACCATCCAATTTGCTGATATGATCTGAATGTAAGTTGCTCAACGGAAACAACAGCTTTCATTGGTTTCTATTCAGTTTCTCTTTTCTACTTGAAACATTCTCTCCACGCGCCCAATTTAGCAATTCTTGCAGAGTTTACATGCCACTAAAGTCACGCTCTAATGGGTTCGGTTCGTTTAAATTTAGTTCGCGAATGAGGTTGGATTGAATTTTTTTTTGCCGTGCTCATTAGGCTCGGCTTATTGGGTTCACTAAACTCGTTTATCACCTTAATTGCAAATGATTAACAATTAGATATTTGTGAACCTAGTTAGTATGTGTATAATTTGTAATTATACAACTGTCAAAAATTTGTAATAATATTTATATGATATTTTTTTACTTAAATACATATTATTTTATATAATAATAAAATAATTTTGCTAACTAAACGAGTAATTTACATTATTATTACATAATAATAATTACAATTTCGTTAACTAAAATTGTAACTTTTTTATTACATTATATCCTTACATTATAATTGTTATATGGTGAAGCCCAATACTATTTTATTTCTTAAAATAGCCCAGTCCATTTTGTATGTGATGAGGTGGCATAAAAGGTGTCTTCTAGAAGCCTTCAATCAGGTGGGTTTTCAAGTTCAGTTTTTCCAGAGGAAGAGATAAGGGTTAGGACAGTTTTTCTTTCGGAGAAGAGAAAGTCTACAGAAGAAAAAAGTTTGCAGAGAAAGAGTTTTTCTTTGTATGTAGTGCATGAGTTGAGTTTTCTCGTGTGAAGAACAGTCGAGTTTCTGTTCAGATTTTTCTTTCTGTATTTTTTTGGTTTTTTCGTTGTTAAGATTCTGTTGTTGAAAGTTTCTGTTTGTAATCTTTCTTGAGGGTGTATTTTTGACTAATAGTAAATAGATCTCTCATTCGAGCTCCGTGGAAGTAGTCGATCTCAAACTTTGGTTTGAGATCTGGGCGAACCACGTTAAATCTCTGTGTTCTTTATTTTTCGCACTGAACCATTAACGGTTTTATGAGTAAAGTTTTTATAACAGTGGTATCAGAGCTAGAATCAAATCTTGACAGTCCGATCTATGATTCTTTGTGAAGAAAGAAATTTTAGTCGTGCTTCTGTTTTTTTAAAAAGGCTTCAAAATACCTTGTTCGTTTTCTGATCTTATGTTCTGAAGTTTTTTGTGTGTTAGTGAACCTGTTTTTGGAAAAGGTTTTTCGAGTAAACCACTAGTCTTTTTCAAAAAGAATTTCTTCCACTGATTTAGTCAAGATCTTTTTGTCTTTAATCTTTGCTTTTGTCATCTAAAGTTTTTAAATATTCTTGATTGACCATGGGATCAAACAATAGAAATTATCCCTTATGATGGAAAATTTGATTTTGGTTCATGGAAAAAGAAAATGAGAGCCCTGTTAAGACATAACAAGGTTCTCATCGCTCTTGAACCGGACAATAAAAAATGATCTAATGACCAGATAAAAAGGAAGACGGAAATTGATGAAAAGGCATACAATTTGATCGTGCTCAGCCTCTCAGACAATGTACTACGGAAGGTAGATGGAGCTGAAACACCGCCAGAAATATGGGGTAAACTCAAATCACTGATGTTGTTTAATCTGCTCCTAATCTTGTGTACTTAAAGTGTGCTTTATTTGCATATAAAATGGATGTTAATAAGTCACTCGATGAAAATCTAGATGATTTTTTGAAAATGTCTTTGCTGTTAAAGGAAACTAATAAGAGTCTAAATGAAACTAGTCTTGCTATGATTCTTCTCAATTCTCTGCTCGATTCATATAGTGTTGTTAGAGATACCCTGAAATATACAGGTATTGTGACAGCCCCCCCCCCCCCCCCCCCCTCCGACCTGATCGGGGTCCGAGGAGCCATCACTCTGGGACATAACAGAAAACACGGACTATATATATATATATATTTTTAAAACCTTTAGACAACAAACCCTAAAACCGAACTACAGAATAAACAACAGAAGGGAATCAGAACGCTTGGAACAGAATCAGAAGACATATTAATTTTTAAACCATAGAAATAAAAGACTGAAGAAAATAGGAAGACAGAACACTTTGAACATTTAAATCAAAGGCAGGGTGGATGACGGGCATGCAGAGAACGACGTGATAAAATACGTGCAGTGAAAATAATTGAGAAATATAAACTAAAAGACATATTGAAAGAAGGGCTACAGTGAATACCAGAATCGGGTAATCTGTGGCCGAATGAGTAAATAAAACGGGGTGGAAGACGTAGGTAGAAAATGTAAGTAAACTGGGCGGGCGATATAGACTAGCGGCGGATGTGAATAAGACAAAGCAGATGACGTCAGATGGATGATGTGGATGACATCAGGCGGAAGACGTAAATTTTAAAGGCAGCGGTGAATGTAGGCAGAAATACACTATTCACCGGTGGATGTGAATAAACAAAGGCAGCGGTGGATATGAATTTTAAAAGCAGCGGTGGATGTGAATAAACAAAGGCAGCGGTGGATGTGAATACGACAAAAATAAACAGTGGCAGCGGTGGATGTGCTTTTTAAAAGGGGCAGCGGTAGATGTAGTTTTAGAGAGAAACGGGCAGCGGTGGACATGATTTTAAAGGTAGCGGAACAAACGGGCAGCGGGTAGCGGTGGATATGATTTTCAAGGCAGCGGTGGATGAAATTTTAAAGAAGTGGTGGGGGCAGCGGTGGATATGGATAATGTAGCAGCCGGTTTCAATTAAACTGAATTTAACTCATCAATTTATGATGTGCAATTTCATGGAAAAATTGGGAGAATTATTGATTAGGTTAATGAGTGACTAAGTAAGGGCATTTATGTAAATTAGAAATTTAAAAGTGGATAACGTATTTAAGGAGTGAGGGATTGGGTTTAATGCACTGTAGCCGCCTCCATTTCACACTTTTCTCTTCGGGTTTTCAGCTCAAGCAGCCGAGCTCTCTAGGCGATTTTCCTCGCCCGATTCTCCTTTAAATTAGGTAAGTTTTCCCTTCATTTTCTTGAGATTTTAGTGACTAGGTAGCAGAAAGAGTGCAATGTGCGTATTTTGATAATGTTGTGAGTGAGTTGAGTTCGGGTTTAGTGTTGAGCCGAGAATGTACGATGACCAGAGCTTCCAAACTAGCTCCATAGGTTTTTGAATGATATATAGAGTAAGGTTAATGGTGATCTAATCGGTATTCATGACATTAGGTGAACAGGGCTTCCAAAGTAGTTGTAACCGAGCATTTCCAGGAGAACCAGGTAAGTAAAGTATGCATGTGCCTTCGGGCCTACATCACAAAACAGTAGGGTTATATATCTTGTGAATGATTTTGTATGTCATGCATCATGTTTTTGAAAGATTACGAAAATGAATTTCCATGTAAGAATGGTAAGGTATGAACTGAAAGTGACAGATAAACTATTAAGGGAACTAATCCACCCCTTAACTTAAGTAGGGATTTATGACATTGGGAGAATTGATCCCACTCCCAAGGGAACCAAGGGATCAGATCAGCTATTAAGGGAATTCATCCGCCCCTTAATCGAGTAGAGGATGTATAACATTGGGAAAATTGATCCACTTCCCAAGGGAATCGAGGGATCAGATCAGCTTATGAATGAATGTGAATGCAACTGAGATGAGAAAGTAGGAATTGCATGTTTAGGCATTTATGTTTCAGCATTTCATTTCATTACTGCTTTGCTTACTTAGCATTAGGCTAATAGATAAGTTTTGTGATGTAGGTGTTGAGGATACTGCAGGTGAATTTCCTGGATACTCAGATGATTAGGTGTGGTTGGAGGAGTACGATCATGTTTCGGCCTGGTAAGCTGACGAGGCGGGTTAACTGATGTCAGTAGTTGTGGGGGGGGGGGGGGGGTGGGTTTAGTTGATAAAGATTCAATCTGAGTATGTCAAGTTTTCTTGACAGTAGAGATTTTAATATTTTGGTTACGTAATGAGATTTATTGATACTAGTGATCTGTTGGGTTTTAAATGTTGGTTTTTACTATATTTGAACAATATAATGATTTGAATTGTTTCTGAATGGTTTCTGTAAAGTGAAAAATCTCTTTCCGTAGTTAGAGTTGTTATTCTGTTCTTCGTCGGTAGATGAAGTCTATCGGCAGATGTTGAGCCGTGTTGTTCCATCAGAAGATGTCTTCAGTAAAGCCATCGGATGATGTCCCAGTAAAGTCATCGGTACATGAGGTTTGTTTTATCAGAAGATGTCTTCAGTAAAGTCATCGGATGATGTCTCAGTAAAGTCATCGGTACATGAGGTTTATTCTATCGGAAGATGTAGATTTTGCCCTACCGGTATGAGTGGGTATTATGCTTTGTCGTTTAGTGATCGGTATATGCAATTTACCCTATCGGAAGTAGGGGATGAGAGATTTTGTCGTTTTGCCATCGGTAGATGCGAGTCGTAAAACTTATCGTTTTGCTATCGGTTGATGTTGGATAATTGTTTTATCTGGCTGACGTCATCGGTAGATGTAGTCCATCGAGAGATGTCTTTTGTTTCCAACTCTTCTGGTCCACGTCATCGGTAGAAGCCTTTTATTTGCTGTTTCTGCTTCTTCCGTTGACTTTATTCATCGGCAGATGCGTTTGACTTCTGCGACTTCTCAAGTATTCCACGGTTTAAACTTTTATTTCCTATTTGCAGATTGTCTCTTAACATTTCAAACCATGTTTTCATTGTTTTGTTTAACTCTACTGTTGCTCAAATGATTTCCGCTGCAAGTCTTTAAATGTATTGAGGTTTTAAAAAAAAAATACTAAATTTTGACTTTCGAGCGAAGTTTTAAATTTAGTCCAAGGTTTCTTAGTTATGTACGGGCTTATGAGTAACAAATCGGGTTCAGAAAACTCGAGGCGTTACAGATAAACTGGGCGGGCGATGTAGTTTTAAAGGCAGAAATTGACAACTTTTGACAGGAATACATGGAGACAGAAAACATGGCAACAGAAGGTATGGAAGCATCAAGCTTCAGAAAATGATTTAAAATATGATCTTGGACATACTAGGAAAACACTACAGAAATTTAAAGAAAACAGATTGCATGGATGGCTCTAATAATCAAAAATAATCCATACACACCCTAAAATAGAAAATATTCCAAACAATTCCAGAATACTTCAGAACATAAATTCAACTGTCAAATACAGAGGTTTAAAACTCGAACATCAGAACCTATACATTATATATTTCCAACAGAGTTTTTAAAACAAAAATACAGAACCCCAACAGAGTTTTAAAACAAAAACACCAGAGTTCCATTAGGGTTTACAGACATGGACTTTACTTTAAATACTTAAATCTCGGGACAGAAATATGTCTGGCTGCAGCAACCACCCCCGAGAGCTCGAACCACCAGCCATCTATTCGTCAAATTGAGGCACAAAGTCCTCATCTGCAGGTTCAGTACCTACATCAGGGAGTTCACCTATAAGTCTAAAACTCAGTAAGAACATATATAAATGCAGTGATGCATATGCTATGCATGGACTTTCAAAAATACAGTGACAGTACAGTACATTACATTTCAGTGGCAGAGGGGTATAAGTGGGGCTTATAGGGGAACTGGCAAGTGCACGACAGGCATAAACAGATATACAGAAACAGAACAGTAGGCTAGTCCCCGTCCCGTACTTAACCAATACATTTCAGTCAAATTTTATCTTGCTTAGCTTCAAACCGTGTACAGAAAACATTGTTGCATGAACTTTCAGGAAAATCGTATATGCATGAACCTTTGCAGTGATTAAACATAAAACAGCAGGCAACAGAAATAATACAACAGAACGCAATGGGAGACACAGATAATCCAGAACTTAACTCTAACTTTCTCTACCCGAAACCTCCCGACTGAAATAACAACCTAATGTCTCCGCGATGTAGGGCCTTAAGGGCCAACCTACGGGTATGAACTTACCTGTTTGTTGTAGAGTTGATGTTCTTGATCATCTCGGTAATGCACGAACCTGTACATGCACAGAAGAAAAATAAACAAACTGCAAATGCTAACTAATAACTTGTAGGATATGCTTCTAACTCCATTTAGAAGTTTAGAAAACGATCCAAAGTGTTTTCACGTAATAACAGTGAGTTTTCTCCAAAACACCTTAACCCTAAACTTCAACAAAACTCACTTTTAACATGTCCATACTTGTCAACTAGGTTAGATGATTACCTTTGCTGAAGAAAACAGAATTAAGCAGGAGAAAGAAGTTTTGAGATTTGGCACCGTCGCCTGGAAGAGAGAAAACAGAGAAGGCAGGAGGATGTTTTCACGATGGTGTGAAAAGAAGAAAGGAAGGGAGGAAGAGAGAAGGTATGGCTTTTGCAACAAGTCAGCCATGTGTCAATTATCCATTGACTTCCTCCCACCAACCTTAATTGGCTCCCTAATTTGCCCTTCATTAGTTTCCAACTAATCTATTAATTAGTTTGTCCATTCGATTTTGCTATTAAACACTTCGATATACGTATTAAAACATTCATTGGATTCAATAAAAAAAATTAATCCCGCTTAAATGATTTGGGGAAATAGTTACATGGCAAAAATGCTGGATGTTACAGGTACAGTCCCCACGGTAGAAATGATTACCTCTGGCCTAAAAGCCAGAGAACTGGAAATAAAGAATAAGAAAAACGAAAATAGTTTATTTGTAAATGGAAATAATGTAAATAGTAACAACCTTAAAAAGAAGGGAAAAAGAAAGACTCAACAAAATAAGCCTAAAACTGATAATAGAACCGATAATAGAAATTGTTTCCATTGTGGAAAAGCAGGACATATTAAGAAAAATTGTTACAAGTGGAAAAATGAACAAGAAAGACAAAATAAAGAATCTAATGTTGCTACTGGTTCTTGTGATATTATTAGTGAGGTCTTGAATGTTTCTGAAAAATTAAATTCTGAAAAATGGAATCTTGATTCAGGTTGTTCTTTTCATATTTCTCCTAATAAACTATGTTTTTCTGACTTGCATGAGACTGAGGGTGATACTGTGTATATGGGAAATAACAATCTCTGTTCTGTTAGAGGAATTGGAACTGTATACTTGCTTCTTGATAATAATGATAGGATTAAACTAACAAATGTTAGATATATTCCTGAATTAAAATAAAATTTAATTTCTCTTGGAGCACTTGATGAACTTGGCTGTTGGTTCAAAGCTGTTGATTCGAACTTGCATATATTCAAAGGTGAAAAACTAGTTTTATCTGGTTTTAAAGAATCTGGATTATATGTTTGGAATGGTTCACATTATGTTTCTTCTGTCAATAATATAGTGAATAATTCTGTTTTAAATGCTTCTGAAAAATGACACCTTAGACTAGGACACATGAGCCAAAATGGGCTAAATCATCTGTTTAATAAAGGCCTACTTGGAAAAGATATAATTTCAAGTATTAGTTTTTGTGAAACATGTGTAAAGAACTCTTATCCCAGCAAGATATTGTCCGCTCTGGAGATTGGGCCGTAGCCTAATATCCTCCCCTCACGGCTTTGTTTGGCGAGAACTTCCAGAAGGTCACCCAACCTAGAATTGCTCTCGCCAAAGCACTTTTAACTTCAGAATTCTTATGGGATCCGTTGTCAATCGTGCTCCAAAACGCGTCTTATTATGTTGGAAGGATCTCTTTACATATGTTTCATTTTCACATACTTCCCCAAGCGATGTGGGATTGTGACGACCCCCTTTTTACGACCCGTCACCTTCCGATTCGCCCGCGTGGACGTACCGCCATCCAGGTTCCGGTTCGTGCAGCCATCGTACCCATACGTGCATATTCGGGTCATCACAATCACCCCACATCGGGGGCCCAACGTCCTCATTGGCCACATTTCTGGTTGGGTACAGGCTTTGATACCATAAACTCTGACGACCCTTACACTATTCCTAATTTTTCAGTATTATTTTTTTTACTAATAACTTTAATTGTATTTAAGCGGAAATAATACTTTAAAAATCGAAATCGTTGAAGTTATGCTTTTAAATAATTTTACAAAACTTAAAACAATTTAAATAGAACTCAAAACAATTAATTAAAACAATTAAAATTTAATTAAAACAAGTCGCGGGGCAAAAAGGGACGTTTGTCCCTAAAATGTTGGGGCGATCGATCGCCCAAAACAGGCAATCGATCGCCCCTCAGTGATCGCCTGTTTTGCCAGGCGATCGCCTGTTTTGCCAGGCGATCGCGGATCGCCTGCCACCGAGGAGGCGTTATTATGACCCTAATAATTAATAAGAATTTTGAGATAAATTTCGCGAATTTTGGGAGCTTAACGCTAATTTTACGAGAATTACGTTTATCGTAATATAAAGGATACTTTGGTAAAAATAGTAAACGAGGTTCAAATTACGAACGGACAGTTTTAATAGAACCCTAGTAATAATTTGGACTTATTGGCGAAATAAAAAAAATTTGGAGAAGCCGAATCGTTAGACAATTAACGAAACGAAGGACGAAACAAATAGAAAATCAAAGGAAGAACGAAACGGTAATTTACAAAGTAAAAAATGTTAATTAAAAACAAAATTTTTCTCTCTTCTCCCTCATTCACGGTTCCTCTCTCTCCCCTGCGAGCTCTCTCCCTTCCTCCGGCGTTCTCTCACGGCAATGTCCATTGCCGGCGCTCGTTCTTCCTTCAACCGACCTCCGTTCTTCGTATTTTCTCCTCCGATCAACGCTCTAGGTACAAATCTACAGCTTTCGGACTTTAGTTTTCTATTTTCACGAAGTTTACCGGTTAGGGTTTCGTTTAAGGTTTAGTTAAAATCGTGATTTAGAGTTCGAGATTGATAGGTTTATCGTGTTGGTGGATATAAAGGACGTATTGAACGTTGTTGGACGAAGTTAAATTGATTTATGAGAAAAGTTAAAATTAGAGAATTTTAGGGGTTTTCGGAAAAGCTCGTTAATAGAAGTTTTGAGGTATCGAGCGTTGAATGCTCGATAAAAATGTTTCAAGGAATCAAATTAGGGCTTTAAAGAATTTACTTAGTTAAGGTTTCGTTAAATTTGGACGTTTAATAGTTTAAAATCGTTTTGACGATAATATTGTGAAATTGCCCTAGGTGAACGCTCGTGGACGGAGCTTGGATTGCAACGGACACGAGGTAAGTTCTCGTGACTTACTCTGGCCGATAGGCCTACACCGTACGTCGAAGTTTTCTCGAGGAGTTTTGGTGACGTGTTTGTTTAAATCGATTTGGTTGGGTAGTTAGGTTTAATGTTTATAGGTTATGTCTTTAATTGCTTTTATTGTCTTGATGGTACGTATGATGCATGTTTAATTATGCTATAAATTGTTCACGTATCACGTATTTTAAAGGAGTATGAAAATGAATTTCCGCACTATGTTTTAAAGAAAATGGCGATGTGGCCTGAAAGGGGCTATTGATCTATTGTGTGGATCGATTACGGGTCTGTCACAATACCACATCTAATATGAATTGATGTATGTTTATGGTCATGCGAGGTGGGGCTCAAGCATGGCTGTGCATGTTGCAAGCATGTACCCCCCCTCTTCTAGGTGGAAAGGGTAGTCCATCCGCAGGATATGCCCTCTCCATTTAAGGGGTTGAGATCTCGATGACAACCTATGTAAAGATAAGAAAATGTTGCATGATTTACGAACTCATATGCACAGCATGCATTTACATTTACGAAGCTTGCTGAGATTTTTATCTCATAGGTTGTCTGTATGGTGTAGGTGATCTTGACTTAGGTGAGGACGAGATCCCTCCACCCGAGGAGTGACGCAGTTGGCGGAGGATGGCTCGCGGGGTGTGCTGGCGCAGTCGATGCTTAACCCGACCCGTGGGGGTGTATGTACGTATTTTGAGGGTTTTAGGGATATTTCGGGTTAATGGTGGATTAGATAGGTTAAAATGTATAGTTAGAATATATTAGGATGTTTGGATCTGATTAGTTAATAGGTTTACGTTTTTATGTTTTTAAACGTTTTAGAAACTCGTTTTATAAATTTCTTTTGGAAAGTTTTCATTGGAATTGTTAGTGATGAAAAGCAGGAGGAATTGTATAGTTTTAAACATATCCACGCAGTTTTTATGAAAATGAGTTATGTTTTAAATTGTGTTTTGAGTCGTTTATTTTGAGTGATTGATGAAGTGTGAAAAGGAAGAAGATATGGGTGAGTGTATCGTGATTGTTAGGATGTATGGGTGGGAAGAAAAATGGTTGGAAGAGGAAAAAGAAAAGAATGGAAAAGAGAAAGAAAAAAAAAAAGAGAAAGAAGAAGATGGAGGGAGGCAGAGAGGGTGGCGACTGATCGCCAGGAGTGGCGATCAGCCACCGCGAAGGATCGCCACGCTCTGGAAAAATTCCAGAGCGTGTGGCGATCAATAGCCTGAAACCAGGCGATCGATCGCCCCTCCTCAGTGGAAGGCGATCGCCTGGCAAAACAGGCGATCACCGAGGGGCGATCGATCGCCTGTTTTGGGCGATCTATCACCCCAACATTTTAGGGACAAACGTCCCTTTTTGCCCCGCGACTTGTTTTAATTAAATTTTAATTGTTTTAATTAATTGTTTTGAGTTCTATTTAAATTGTTTTAAGTTTTGTAAAATGATTTAAAAACATAACTTCAACGATTTCGATTTTTAAAGTATTATTTCCGCTTAAATACAATTAAAGTTATTAGGTAAAAAAAATAATACGAAAAAATTAGGAATAGTGTAAGGGTCGTCACAACATGTGTGTTGGGTAAACAACACAGATTGAAATTTACAAAAGGTGATCACTTATCTAAGTATAAATTAGACTATGTGCATGCATATCTATGGGGGCCTGAAAAACATCCTACACATGGAGGAAATAAGTATTTCCTGTCCATTGTAGATGATTACACAAGGAGAGTGTAGACCAATCTCTTAAAAACTAAGGATAAAGTTTTTGAAAAGTTTAAGGAATGTAAAACTTTAAAAGAGAACCAAACAGGTAGAAAACTCAAGGGGCTTAGGACCGATAATGGTCTAGAGTTTTGTAATATGAAATTTGATTCTTTTTGCAACACTCAAGGGATCCTAAGGCATAGGACTGTTAGGCATACACCTCAACAAAACGGTGTTGCTGAGAGAATGAACCGTACCGTACTAGAAAAAGTTAGGTGTTTGTTATTCACCTCCGGCTTACCAAAGTGTTTTTGGGGGGGAAGCTTTAAATACTGCCACATATTTGATTAATAGGAGCCCAAATAGTGTCATTGGTTTCAAATGTCCTATAGAAGTTTGGAGTGAAAGAAATCCCGATTTGAATCATCTAAGGATTTTTGGATGTGGGATTTTTAGATGTGCTCCTATGCACATACCAAAGATGGAAAGTTAGATCCAAGATCAATTAGATGTGTGTTTCTTGGTTATCAACAACAACAGGAAACTAAAGGTTATAAGTTGTGGGATAGAGACACTAGATGGATTAAAATCTTTGTTAGTAGAGATGTCATCTTTGATTAAACTTCTTTCCCATGTAAGACACTTGATAACTCTATTCAGGTGGAGGAGAGTGTGAATACCAATAAACCTGAAACACACATTGAGGTGGAGACACCAAAATTGAGTGATCAAAACTGTGAAGTTAGTAATTCAAATGAACAGTGTCAAGTTACTAAATCTGTATCTAAACAGGACACTAGAGCTAGTGAGGATGAACATGTTGATGTTCAAGATTCCTTACAAAGTGCACTAGAAAATTACCAACTTGCTAGGGATAGAAACATAAGGGAAATCAGACCACCTTCTAGATATTCCTATGCTGATTTAGTTTTTACAGCTCTTGTGGCAGCTCAACATGTAAAGAATGTAGAACCTAGATCCTACAAAGAAGCTGTAGAGTCCAGGGAGAGTCAAGAGTGGAAAACAGCCATGAATAGTGAAATGGAATCTCTTAGACTTAACAAAACATGGATCTTAGCTGACAAACCTAAGGATCAAAAGTTAATTGATTGTAAATGGAAATTCAAACTTAAAGAGACTTGTTGCCAAGGGTTACACACAAAGGGAAGGTATAGACTTTAAGAAAAAAAATTCTCTCGTAGTTAAGTTTAATACCATTAGACTAATGCTATCCTTAGTTGTTCAATTTGACCTTGAATTAGAACAAATAGATGTTACAACTAATTTTTTGCATGGGGAATTAGAGGAAAGGATATTCATGAAACAACCAGAATGTTTTGTTGATTCTAAGCTCCCTAAAAGTGTGTGTTTGTTGCAGAGAGCGCTTTACGGATTTAAACAATCACCATGTCAATGGTATAAACACTTTGATACTTTCATAATAGGTTTAAATTTTAATAGAAGTAAATATGATACTTGCTTTTATTTCAAATCTGTAAATGAAATATCAGTATATTTGCTACTATATGTGGATTAGTAAATCTATGTTATTAATTGATGATTTGAAATCAAAATTAAATGTTGAATTTGATATGAAAGAACTTGGTCATGTCAGAAAAATCTTAGGCATGATAATTGAAAGGGATCGGTCAAATAACAAGTTAAAATTGCATCAAAAACCTTATTTAGAAAATGTGGTTTCAAAGTTTGGGAATCAGAATTGTAAACCAGTGACTATGCCATTAGCTAATCATTTTGTTATTTCAGAAACACAATGTCCTCAAATTAGTTCTGAAAAAATTAAAATGGCAAGTAGACCTTATTCAAATATAATTGGTTCTTTGATGTATGCAATGATAAGTACTAGGTCTGATTTATCTTTTGCCATATCATTGTTAAGTAGATTCATGTCAAATCCTGGGACTGAACGCTGGACAGCTATCAAATGGACTGTTAATTATGTAAACAGCACTATTAATACTGGTTTGATGTATAGTAAATCTACTAATAATGAATGTTTGATAGGGTATGTTGATTCTGATTTGGCTGGGAATAGAGATTCTAAAAAATCAACAACTTCATATTGTTTTACCTTGTTTGGAAATTGCATCTCATGGAAGTCTCAGCTTCAACCTTTGGTAACATTATCTACTACTGAAGCTGAATATGTTGCTCTTGCTGATTGTTTAAAAGAATGTGTTTGGTTGAGTGGTTTATTACATGATATTGGTTTATTAAATACTATACCATCTATTTATTGTGATAACCAAAGTGTCATTCACTTAAATAAGAATCCTGTTTTTCATGATAGGACAAAACATATTAATGTGAGATTCTATTTTGTTAGAAATTTAATTTGTACAAGAAATGTGAACATTTTGAAGATCCCAAAAGAGGACAACCCGTCAGACATGGGTATAAAAATTGTCAAGGTTTCTAAGTTTAAGCATTGCTTAGACTTGTTAAACGTTGGGTAATTTTTGTTTTATCTGTTTGAGCAATGAAAATGAGATTATGTTTTTACTGTTAGTCAAAGTATTACTCTAAGATTGGACTTCAAGGTGGAGCATGTTATATGGTGAAGCCCAATACCATTTTATTTCTTAAAATAGCCCAGTCCATTTTGTATGTGATGAGGTGGCATGAAAGGTGTGTTCTGGAAGCTGTCAATCAGAGTGGGTTTTCAAGTTCAGTTTTTACAGAGGAAGAGATAAGGGTTATGACAGTTTTGCTTTCGGAGAAGAGAAAGTCTACAGAAGAAAAAGGTTCGCAGAGAAAGAGTTTTTCTTTGTGTGTAGTGCATGAGTTCAGTTTTCTCGTGTGAAGAACAGTCGAGTTTCTATTCAGGTTTTTCTTTCTGTATTTTTCTGGTTTTTTCGTTGTTAAACTTATGTTGTTGAAAGTTTCTGTTTGTAATCTTTCTTGAGGGTGTATTTTTGACTAATAGTAAATAGATCTCTCATTTGAACTCCGTGAAAGTAGTCGATCTCAAACTTTGGTTTGAGATCTGGGCGACCCACCTTAAATCTCAGTGTTCTTTATTTTTCGCACTGAATCATTAACGGTTTTATGAGTAAGATTTTTATAACAATAATAAAATAATTTTATTAACTAAACAAGTAACTTACATTATTACATTATTATAATTTTTTTTAAAAAAATATACATAAATTACATTTCTATAAATTAAAAATAGTTAGACTCGGCTCATTAAGAGTTCATAGGCTTGTTTAGGCAGCTTGGTTTTTTTTTTTTTTTTTTTTGCTAGGCTCATTAGGTAGACTCATTGGGTTCGTTAGACTTGTTAGGTTTGGTTCGTTTAACTTGTTAGGTTCGATGAGCTAGATATTTTTAGGTTCAGCTCGGATCGACCGACTCATTTGTCATCTTTAAGTCCACCCATCATTACAAGTTTACTTTGGATAGTTTCTGCCTTCAAAAGTGTGCTTCCATTGTAACAAGATGTAGCCTCCATTAATCTTCATCGGGTGAAAATAGAACACAGAAATAATGGTGGATCGTATACAACAGATCTATCAAGTTTACCGAATATTACAATATTATTTGTTTTAGTTTAAGGTCCATGTAACTTTAATCTTAGCATTTTACTAGTAAGAGAAGACATGTTACATAGAACAACCCAATACCATAAAAATTTTAATGTTAGACTGTGCTGGTAGTCACTTGATTTTAGGCTATAAAATAATTTTACTGTCAATGAACTTGCCTTCTGCTTCTGGTATTAGCAATAGAACACTTACTATTTTGAAGACAATTAATAAGTCTTGCTTTGATCTAGCATAGTTTCAGAATAGATTTGGTATGAACCCATCTTCTCCCAAAACTAAAGTGGACTTATCCCTCCTTTAGCTAGTACGATATGACCAAAAGTAACGACTCGGAGGCAGGTCTAACAGAATGTCAGGTTAGACATAAATTTTTGGTATTAGAGACCAAATAAAGTGAAATCATCACCAAGAAACTAATATTCACTCCTAGATATATTCATCAAACTATTACTATCGACAGCGTTCTTCTTTTTTTGCTCTACTGCATAAATTTGATCGGTGCAATTTCACACTTTTTCCTTATCACTTATTCCAAATCGAAGTACAAAATGAGTATTGCGACTCAAGCGTAATATAAAGTCGTATTTCAAAACCTTAAAACAAGGCTTATACGTCCGGAAGGAAAAACAGAATAAAAACAGTTCCACTTGTTCATTTACAGGAAGCAAGTAGATGAAAAGCAATTAGATTTTTAAATTCCAAATTAAATAAATGTTCTTTATTCCTCTTATAAAACACCATGATTCTCAAAAAAATTAACATTCTCTTCCCTGTTGCAGCAGAATCCTGCAGATCTGCAGCATCCAATGCCATTCTATAGGGACTTGTTTAGACAATTTGGGAGACATAAGCCATTTAAAGCAAGTATCTCTACTTACTCTCATCACTAATCTCTTTTATCCTACTTGTTCTTTAGGATGCTATTCTTCTTGGTATTCTGCCTTCTTTTTTCCCACCTAAACTCTTTTGACTCTTATGGAATTGGCTATTTATAAGCATGAAAGCTTAGAAATGATGTATGTAGTCTGCCGTTCGAGCCGTAACAATGGCAGCCATGATGCCTGTTCGGCAATTCTCGGGTCTTCACAGTAATCATACATCGATAAAGACTCCTTTTTTTACATCGGCGAAGTCGATCATGCTAAAAACCTTTCATGAAGGAAAATTTACGTCTTCCATTATGCCAGCTCATTGGGGAGGCCATTTGTGCAAGAGAACAGAAGCTCGTGTTATCTCTCCTGAGATATTTCAATGGAGCACCTACTCGGAAATTCTTGATTCGAGTGATGATGAATACGACGGGGTCATAATCGATTCAGAGAGCTTACCGTCCGATGCGGATGCCTTTGGATCGGCTCTGCAAACTTCTATCACTTATTGGAAATTGAAGGTGTAATCTAGGTAAAGCTAGGATATTGTTTAATTGTGAAGATGATCTGAGATTGCATTTGCCGTTTATGCAGGGGAAAAAGGGGGTGTGGCTCAAATTATGGCCAGAGAAAGCTGATTTTGTTTCGGTGGCAATTCAGGTAGTGAGAGAATGGAAGATGGATACATGTAGATAAGTCAACGATGTTTTCACGTCCCGCCGCTACGTATACGCAAAGAGGGACCAATATGAGTGTTCAGCTCATATAAGTGAGAGAACACAATCTCACGTCGTTTAAGAGAATAAAAAATGTATTGTTTATAAGTAGAGTTTTTCTCTTTACATAGTACAATGCGTTTTAGACCAATCCTAAAAATAAATAGGTAAAGGCTCTAATAAAAAATAAATAATATTATATTAGGAATGACTAAAGGAAATATATATGCAAATTGCCCTTGTATATCTTTCTTCATCGAAGAAAGGGCTTGGTACTTGATTGGGCGGAGGGACGACACTGGGGGACTTTACAGATGCCATTTTTACTAATTTGTTGAGCATTTTTGTTTGGATTTGAATGAATTTCAGGAAGGGTTTGATTTTCACCATGCTGAAGCAGGATATGTGATGCTTACTCACTGGATTTCTAATGAGCCTTGTTTGCTTCCTTCTAGCCCCTCACATCAGATAGGTGTTGGGGGGTTTGTTATCAATGACAAAAATGAGGTCTCTCTCTCTCTCTCTCTCTCTCTCTCTCTCTCTCTCTCTCTCTCTCTCTCTCTATCTATCTATCTCTCCCTACCTCTCCCTCTCTCTCTTATCTATCTCTCTCTCTCTCTCCCTCCCTCACATTCAGGTTCTAGTAGTGAAAGAAAAGTGCCCTTGTAGTTGTTCCGGTGTGTGGAAGATGCCTACTGGATACTTAAACAAGGTAAGTAGGAGTATGTTAGAATGATGTCTTCTTTACAAAAAGATCAATTTTCAAAGTTATTTCTTGACTTTTTGGATAATCTTTTGATGATAGTTTTCAAAAATACTTTGAAGCTGTCTTACTGTTTGATAGTACTTAGTTTGGGAGAGATTAGGGTTAATGGGTAGTAACTAGAGTGCATGTTTTGACTGTTTCAACACCAGTCTGAGGACATATTCTGTGGAGCTGCAAGAGAAGTGAAGGAAGAGACTGGAGTAAGAAGAAACTTCCATCTTTTTAACAACCATTTTTCTCATCTTCACTTTTAACCACATCTTCCTCTCCATGGCTGTGACCAGGTTGAGACCATGTTCATGGAAATGGTTGCTTTCAGGTAATTTTTAGTTTCGAAGAGTAATTATGGGTGGAGTCGGTTCGGGTTGAGTTTGATTTATAAGACATGTTCTTTCAACATTTGGTCGTGTCTTCTTTGCCAGACATGCCCATCTTTTAGCTTTCGAGAAATCAGATTTGCTATTTATCTGCATGCTCAAGCCATTAACTGCGGAAATCACCATTGATGAGAAGGAAATTCAGGCTGCAAAGGTAACAAAAAAATTAACTTCTTCTTCTTCTTCTTCCTCTTCCTTTTCTTCAATCTGATATCTGTCTTGTTTCAGTGGATGCCTCTTGATGAATTTGCCGCACAACCGTTCTATGAAGAAGATGAAATGTCCAGAAAGATGATTGACATTTGCATTGCTGCTCATGCAAAATCCTACACCGGGTTCAATGGCCGCCTTATGAGATCTAAATTGGACGGAAAGCCGTCGTATTTGTACTACGATGAAACCAGATACGTTTGATTTCATGGAGTTTTTATACTTAAATCAGACAACTTCATTTTACCGAGTTTCCACTTTCATACTATTACAGTCAGGTCAGCAGCAGCTTGGGCCAGTCCGGCCGGCTGAATGTAGGCCTATGTCGGGTCCGATGTCTGGCCGACCGACTTTAAGGGAGACCAAGTCACGGCCGGTCCAATTTTTGGCTAGTTTCTTGGCGCTAGCTGGGCTGAAAAAACAAAAATTAGGCCTGGCACAGAGCTGGTCGGTTGATGACTCTGATGTTTAAGTTTGATAACTCAAATTCTTTTTGTTCGAACCGATGAATTAACGTTACATTCTCAATCTATTATTTTGAGCAAGAGAAGCAGCAAGCAAAGGCAACCTAACTGTCTTGCATGAATCTAGTTGTTTGTTTTTTTTTTTTTGAGAAATTTCAACGAATCAATGGCAATGCGATCTTTTGTCAAAACGTGCATATGGGGGGAAATAAACCAATCAAAACGACCTTTTGATGTCATTGATGATGTAGATCTCGTGAAAAACAAAAACAGAAATTAGAATATTTGGCACTACAAAATGGGTTTAAACAAAGATGAATCCTTTTCAGGTTGATTAATTAATGGAGATGGTACCAATAATTTAAGATGAGATGATGTAATCCAACCTAGACATGCCTGCTTACTTCTTAACTTCTTGTTTTATTCATCAACATGCGAATAAAAAGAGTCAACTTTGTAGCTCTGACGTATCAGACGTTGCTTTTACAGTCTCAACGAAGAATCTCTCTCTCTCTCTCTCTCTCTCTCTCTCTCTCTCTCGTTTCCATTGTTGATCCATTTGTTTACCCATTTAGTTATATTACATCATTGACCAGGAATCTTGGAGCTCTGTAATCTGCATTCTGGATAAATACTGAATGTATTCTCAGTCTCTCTAGCTTGCCCTCTCTCTCCCCGGCACATTTTTTCCGGTCAAGTTTGAGAAAGAACTCACCTTTTAGCTGTTTACTAGTCTCCGGACGGGATGGGATCGTCGGGTAATTGCAATAAGTCCAAGATCGTCGGCGGTGAAGCTGGTTATGTTCTGGAAGATGTTCCCCATTTGTCCGATTACGTTCCCGATCTTCCTGTACGGCGTAGTTTTAGTCTTTAATTCAGGCTTCCGACATGAAACCCACGGAAGAAATATTTCTGTTGCTATTTTCAATCTGTTAATTGGTCATTTCGATTGATGATGGGCTAATAAATGGTTTAATTGCAGACATATCCCAATCCACTGCAGAACAATCCTGCTTACTCAGTTGTCAAGTGAGTTCTTCGCCAAATCACACTCTAATTCTATCATCTGCGTTAAGAGATTAGAATCAAAATCAGTGTGGAAGATGATGATTAATGTAATCCCTGCTTTGCAGGCAGTATTTCGTGGACGACGACGACACCGTCGCGCAAAAGGTCAATCTATTCCTCAACCTCTCTTTCTAAAACTTGGCTTTGTTCGTGTTTATCCCCCAATCTTACGTTTTGAAACTCGAATTGAACGTTATGCGTTTGTCGTCTGCTCTAGTAGATTATCGTCCACGAGAACAGCCCTCGAGGAGTTCATTTTCGGCGTGCTGGACCCCGACAAAAGGTATTTACCTTCCAATTTTACGTTATTTTCTTAATTTCAGACTTGACACTTATTAATTGATTGATGTAATTAATGTCTTATTTTATTTATTTTTAATTTATATTAATTATTATGCCGATGAATGAGTGACATGTACACGTCAAAATATAATATTAGAGTGTAGAATCAACATTATTCTTTAATTTGTCTATATTATCATTATTTTGCGATTAAAATGTCTTCTTCAGGTGTATTTTGAGTCGGAGGAAGTTCACGCTTGTATAGTAACGTGTGGGGGTCTATGCCCCGGGCTCAACACAGTGATCAGGGAAATAGTATGCGGATTGTACTATATGTATGGGGTCACGAGAGTTCTCGGGATCGACGTAAGTGACAATACGAATGCAACATTCGATACTCCTCTCGATATCATAATATTTGAATGATTCTTCTCGATTGTTGTTGATTTAAGAAACTTTACTTAACCTGGCTTTGTTCGGTTTTTTTTGTAGGGAGGATACAAGGGTTTTTATGCTCGAAATACGATCACTTTAAATCCGAAAGTTGTAAACGACATTCACAAGCGCGGTGGGACCATTCTTGGTACTTCACGAGGTGGCTACGAGAAGTCCAAGATAGTTGACAGCATTCAGGATCGAAAAATCAATCAGGTTGGTGTAAATTCTTCGAGAAGACTGGTTATGAGAATAAAGCACGGATCTTGCATTTATCGCTTGATAATTTTCAGGTTTATATTATCGGAGGAGATGGAACTCAAAAGGGAGCCTCAGTCATATTCGAGGTAATTTTCGTTCTACAGCCCGCATATTATGATCGCTAATCAAAATCAAGTCCTTGATTGGAAATTGGATTATTCTTCGATAAGAATACTCAATTGCTTTAAATTTTTTTGGCGGGGGATTATTCAATGTGCTTAACCTTGACACAGGAAGTTCGAAGGAGAGGCCTGAAAGTAGCAATAGCCGGGATCCCAAAAACCATCGATAACGACATTCCAGTCTGATTCTTCTCTTACTCTTCTGCCTCCATGTTTGACAGAGCTCCAACACATTTTTTGAAAAAGTTTGTTTTGTTTAATGTTGTCTTCTTGTTGCTAATACAGATTGAAAAATTAAGATCAGTTCAGTGATGTCACACAAGGATCCTTGTGTGACACCGATTTTAAAGTAACGATGAACAATATAAAAAGTGCGGAAATAAATGACACAAGAGGTTGGTAACGCAGTTCGGCAACCAGCCTACGTCTGCGGGGCCACGCCCAGATATAAAAACTTTTCCTTGAGTTAACAAAGTTACAAGAAAAACTCGGACTTATACAAATAAAGACTCCCTCTTATCTTTGTCGCCGCCTCTAGCTAACTTCCTCAACGAAACAGTTTTTGCGAGATCCCCTCGACTTTAGAACAACCTCTCCCGAGATCTAGATAACAACAAGATCCCCTCGTTGTTGGTTCCTCCCGAAACCCGTGTTATGGCAAGATCCCCTCGCCCACGATCACGAATGACAAGCTCCCCTTGTCTAAGAAACAGAACTCCTCACGAGTTCAGATGCTGTCTCCTCCCGAGACAGAGCTTCAACGAAGAACACGGAAAGTTGCCTCCTGTGACACCTCTGGAACACCAGATCGAAGTCTTCGGATGCAACACACAGCACACTCAATGAAAACAATGAAATCCACAGATTAGGTCGAGTGTGCAACACAATCACAAACCCATACGCAGAAACGTAGGGCGTGAAAGAAAACCGACGGCTCGGGAAAACGAAGAAAATCTTCTCTCGTGTAAAATCAATACTCCGTCGTCTGCTGAAGAACAATCACCGACGACTCACAGTAGGCGTGAATGAAAGGATCAACTATTGCAGAATACACGCAAACGTCGGTATAGAATAAAATCGCCCGGAAGAATAAAAAACTTTTCGCTCTCAATAATAATGGCTTCAGCAGCCTTCTTCAGAAAAACGAAGGCTTTTAAATAATATTGGTAACTTCCATATCTTTAATTCATTCAGTTACCAAATCGGATTTACCGCCGCATGGAATAAGGAAACACAATCTTAACAAATTCGGTTATGTGACACCTCATGTGACACTTTAGGAAAGTTTCCATAACAGCACAGATTTTCGCCAAAAAATTCAGGAAAGCATCCCATTAATCATGGGAAGTCAGAGCCCAGCAAATCATGTCAAATCTACAACAAATCGGCTTTCCAAATAAAATTTTTCCAAAAAACAAGTGCATATACCTTATTCAATATCTTTCCAAATAATGTTGTTTCCTTATTTTTCTCTTCCATAGAATCATCAATATTACTTCTATAATATCTTCACATAATCGGATTGGGCGGTTTCTTGATTGTCAAGTCATAAATCATCGCTTGAACAATAATGAATAAAATATTATTTTTATAATAAATTGCCAAAAAATCAAATGCCAACACTAATGCAAATTCTTGCATTTACACAGATCATTGACAAGTCTTTTGGCTTTGACACTGCTGTCGAAGAGGCTCAACGCGCAATCAATGCGGCACACATCGAATCAGAAAGCATCGAAAACGGGATCGGTCTGGTGAAGCTCATGGGCCGTTACAGTGGTGAATAATATTCGGGGGTTTTTATTTTCACAATTTTTACTTGTTACGCTCGAAAATCCATTTTTATGCAATAAATTTTGTATTCAGGTTTCATTGCTATGTATGCGACTCTTGCGAGCAGAGACGTCGACTGTTGCTTGATTCCAGAGTTGCCTTTCTACCTCGAAGGGAGTGGTGGACTTTTCGAATACATAGAGAAACGACTCAAAGAAAACGGCCACATGGTTTTAGTCATTGCCGAAGGTGCAGGGCAGGAGCTTCTTTCCGAGAGCATTAGATCGGCCGATAAGCAACAAGATGCTTCGGGAAATAAGCTTCTTCAGGACGTCGGCCTCTGGATTTCTCAGAAAATTAAGGTATAAAAATCTCGTGAAACAGTGATAAGAGCCGGATTAACACAAATATCGTTTCGTAAATGTTCGACTCCTATTTTGTAGGACCATTTTTCAAAACACAAGAAGATGGTCGTAAACCTCAAATATATTGGTAAGTCTTTCAATATTTTTCGATATTTGTGAGAAGTCATATTTGTTGAACCGATCATATCAAAAGTTTAGATTGATTGGTTGAGAATAATTTAGTCATTTATATGTTTTCTTATCAGATCCTACGTATATGATAAGAGCTATTCCGAGCAACGCCTCCGACAATGTCTACTGCACACTTCTCGCTCAAAGTGTTGTTCACGGAGCTATGGCCGGCTATACTGGCTTTACATGCGGCCTCGTCAATGGCAGACATTCTTATATACCTTTCCATGTGAGTATAGCTTAGTTTACGTACATTTTCATTTGTCTTTGTCAATGTTGAGTGTTATTATATGATTGGTCTTTTAGCGAATTAACGAGATGCAAAACAAGGTGGTAATAACGGATAGAATGTGGGCGAGGCTTCTTTCCTCGACTCATCAGCCGAGCTTCTTGACGGCGAAAGATATTATGGAGGAGAAGAGAGAGGAAGGCGAGGACGAGTTGAACTGTTCGAGTGAGCTGCTCAGAAGAGTAGGAGTTGCAGGCATGAAATTAAATTAGTATGATTCATGTCCTGCCTATTATGTGAAGTTCAGTTGTTTTGAACATGAAATGAAGGCTTGAATTATGTTCTTTAAATAATATAAAATTTCCTTTAAATTATATGGTTGAGTTATTAATGCATTACACTAACAATATATTGTAATACGCTATATAATTTATTCGATTGGCATCCAAATACTTTTGTTCGATCAGTTAGAGATTCTCTTTGAAATATAAAGATAACTAAGTGATCATTGTGGCAGTCATCCATGTGAAGGCAAAGTCGATCTACTATGAGAGGCTAATTCATACTAGTGAAGGTGCACAACTCACGTCACTTGAGAAAGTGAAAATCAAATGATTTATACGTATTTTGATCTAAAATAGACAATATTATACTATAGGAGACTGAAAAATGTAGCAATAATAAACTATACATTTTTCAAACTAACTTAAACTAGGTAATCAGAGTACCTTTTTTCAATGAGATTATTATCTAATTTAAAATTGAGATTTCTTCTTATCGTAAAATCAACGATTAATTTCATCCCAAATAAATCGAAACGATATGATGCATGATCAAATATATAATTTATTTAACATAATTTTCGTTTGGTGATCGATAATGAGAAAATATAAGTCACAAATAACAAGAAAAGAAAAACGATTTATAATTTATATAGAAGGGAAATGACTTACCTGTCCTCAAAATCCATCTATATTTGTTTATAAGTAGCTTTAGAAATATTATTGTTAGGGACATAATTGACATATTTTCAAATAAAATTAAAGTAATTAACTATAATTAACATAAATTGGAAATAAAATTATATTTTTCTAAATAGAATTTTCTTAATAAATTAAAGAGTAATTAACAAAAAAATCTTTAAACTATAGGGTCATTAACAAACTCGTTCTTAAATTATGTTCGTTAACAAGATCACCATTAAACTATAGCTTGTTAACAAAACAATCATTGTCATTTAAATGTCAATTAAAATTTGGTCGTGCGAGAGCCAAGTTTTTGAGAGTGGGATTCCACTTCGTGAATTTTAGCCCAAAAGCGGGAGCCCGCTCTTCAAAAGCGAGATCTCGCTCCTTTTTTTTTTCTTATGGAGCAAGATCCCGTTGTTAAAAAGCGGGTTTCTGCTCTTAGACACTGTCTTTGGAGCTGGATCCCGCTCTATATAGCGGACTCTTGCTCCAAAATGAGTATATACATTGTTTCTAGAGTGGTAGCTCGTTGTCGAAGAGCGGGCTCCGGCTCCATGGACGATATATAAATAACGCGGTCAAAATCTCTTATCCATGCAATTTTTTCTCATTCAGACAAAATCTCTCTCTCACTCGTTGTTGTCATTTGGAGCGGGATCCCGCTAACATGTTTTTTTTTCTTGAGTTTTATCCTAAAAAAAAATGAAAATACTTATAAAACTGAGAATAATTTTTTGTTGTTTTGTAGCTGTATGATTCTTTTTCTAAGAGCACATGTAATTTAAGAATTAGAATCCAATGAAACTAGGCAGTATTGTAAATGAAAAATAACAAGTCTTCACATGATTTTAAATCTCTTTTATGAATTATTTTCGAATCTACTTGTTCAATTCATATTTGAAATTTTACCAATTTGATTTTTAGGATGAAGCTATGTCATTTGAATGAAGATCTAGAAATTGTGGTTTCGAAGTAAAGAGAATAAACAGTAAAGATGCATAGAGAGAGAAAGAGAATGAAACCATTGGAAAAAACAGAGAAAAGTTTCATTCAATTCAGAGTGGAAATGGAACAATGGTGGGATGAAATCAAAGGTGTGTTCTGGTTAATCATTACTTGTGAATTGAGGTTCTTCTAGAGGTAAGAGTAGTAGAAGTGGATCTACAACGCCATGAAAATTTATTGGGCAATGAGTAGAGTTACGTCTGTAAAAATTAAATAGATAACATAAAAACAGCTCAAAAAAACAGTGTGCACTGTTTTTGGAGCGGGATTCCGCTCTTCGTTAGTGGGATTCCACTCCAAATGACAACATCGAGTGAAAGAGAGATTTTGCCTGGAGAGAAAAAATTGTGCGTATGAGAGTTTTGATCGTGTTATTTATATATTGTCCATGGAGACCACGTATATATTGATTCTGGAGCAAGAGCCCACTGTAAATAGCGGGATCCAGCTCCAGAGACAGTGACTAAGAGCCGGAGTGCGCTCTTCAATAGCGAGATCCCCCTCCAGAAAAAAGGGAGCGGGATCCCGCTGTTGAAGAGCGGGCTCTCGCTCCTAGGCAAAAACTCACAGAGCGGGATCCTGCTCTCGAAAATCGAGTTACCGCACGATTAAATTTTAATAGACATTTAGACGACAATAATTGTTTTGTTAACGTACTATAGTTTAAAGGTGATCTTATTAAAAAAACGTAGTTTAAGGTGAATTTGTTAAAGAAACTATAGTTTATGGTTTTTTTTTTTTTTTTTTTTTTTTTTTTGTTAATTATCCTAAATTAAAAAAAGCTAAATCTGAGTCTCGGCAAACTCATCGCGGCAGCGAGTATCCCTTCTCCTTCTTCGATTGTCGAGGACGAGTCTCTCTTGAATCTTCTGATTCAGACGGACGCAGTTCTCAAGAAAGGGTTAAAAATGGGGATCAGATTTATTCTGATGGTTAACAAGCAGGGACAGACTCGTCTAGCTCAATACTATGAGTATTTGACCGTCGAAGAACGCCGAGCTCTTGAGGGCGAAATCGTTCGCAAATGTCTTGCTCGTAATGAACAACAGGTATCTCTCTATCCCACTGACTTTCGCTTCTTTCTTTTTTTTTTCCAGTTTTGGACTCTGATACGTAGATCTCATGGAGAATTTGTCAAATTTGTGTACAATAATTGGATTGCGTTACTGTTTTTTTCTACCCATATTTAATCTATTCGCAGCAATGGTTTCGAAAGATTTCTAATTCTTTCTTTAATTTCATGTGTAATGGAGCTGAGATTTTTATGCTTCGCTTCGATCTTCCGCTTTGGTTTTGAGGTTATTTATTAATTGTTTTGGGTTTTTGATATTTTTTGTATGTTTGAAAAAGGGATTGAGATGGGAAAGTGTTTCTAAGAATGAGGAAAAACTCAATTGAGGAATGGAGAGAAGGCATGAACCTTTAGTGTAAACTATAAGTGAATGGCTAAGCTAGTCTTTTGTAGTCTTCTGTCCTTGAATTGAAGATCTTCCTCTAGATCATAGCTGGAATCAGCTAGCATAGGGAAGCATCTTATATCAAATGACATTTGATCCATTTTTCTTACATAACTTCTGGATATTTTTCAGTGTGTATGCACCTCAACCAATTTCTCATCCCCTGAAATTAATGACCAAGTAATACTTCTGGATTTGACTAAGAGAACCTTCCAAGGCTGATTATAATGGCATGCCAATCATATTTAGTCTTACTGATTATTCCTCATCAACGTAATAGTCTATGTTCTCAAGGTCTTTGGTTCGAATATTACTAAAACCTGATGGTATTCAATAGGAATTCACAGAAGCAGGATTTTCACTTCATAATATAGTTGAGGAATTGTTGCACCGAATCATAGAAACAATGGGAGTGATGCATAATAAGCTACATCATGATTCTCTTTCTAGTGTACTAGTGGGAATGATGTATCTTTCTGATTTCTAGTGCACATCTTCTTGCTAAGTTGAACATGTTTTGCTTTGTTTTTATGATATGTTACTCATTTTTCGCGTTTTAGATGACTATATAATTTTTTATCAATAAAAAATATTTTGTTTTTTACTCAGTTGTTCTTCATTATAAATGGATACAAAGATGATTAAACAACATATACCAACTCTCTCTCATGTATTTTGTCTATGAACAGTGTTCTTTTGTTGAGCATCGCAATTACAAGATCGTATACAGACGCTACGCCTCGTTATTTTTCTTGGTTGGGGTTGACAATGATGAAGTAAGTAATCACTACCTTCCTCTTTGAAATGTCCTTCAAACAATTTTCTGTTGGTGTAATTCATTCAATTTTTTTTTTAACAAAATAACTTCTTTCCTTTTCTGATTCTGATGTCGCAGAATGAGCTCGCTGTATTGGAGTTCATTCATCTTCTAGTAGAAACCATGGACCGCCATTTTGGCAATGTGGTAAGTTTTCTTTGACCATGGCGCTGAAAAATTCTCAGAATCAATGGTTCATGTGGAGTGGAAATGTTTTTTTCTTAATCTTAAAACTTTTCTAATTAATACGCAGTGTGAGCTTGATATAATGTTCCATCTAGAGAAAGCACACTTCATGCTGGAAGAAATGGTAATGAATGGTTGTATCGTCGAGACGAGCAAGTCTAACATTCTATCTCCTATACAGCTGATGGACAAAACATCCTGAAAAGTTGCCAGGTCCATCTCTTTCTGGACATGTTATTAATGTATAAGCTTAAACATCTACATCTTTCTTCGTTTATGAAAAGAAAACATTTTGTTCTTGATCAATCAGATAAAAATGATCTTGCATTGTTTTTTATCTGGATCTGGCAAGCTGGAGAACAATATATTGACATATTTACTCATTCTTGAACATTAGATTGGTATGCATAATTGATTGCATTGTTTATTTTCAATGGGCACGCACCAGATAGATATGAACTGTGTGGTATATTGATTTATAACAATTATCTACGTTTTCTGGCCAATTCACTGTAAAATTGTTGTTCTTTTTTGGCCATCTAGCAGTAGTGAAAGACACCTTCAACCTCAAATCCCGGCATAAAATGGTGAGAGAACGGGCCATAACTTATTCGTTTTTAAACGGATTTTGACGTGCCACCCCAATCGTACAATCTACATGTCTACTATCCATGAGCACTCAATTTAAACCAACCAAGTAACTTTGCAAATAGAATAGAATGCCAAAAACAGAATCGGCTACCAAGTATTCACAAATCGGTTTTTCCATACACTCACTCAAATCTAAATCCTTCCCTAAAAATAACCTAAACTAATCCATTAACATTTTAAACAATCAAATATAAGAAGGAAAATCATCAAGAAACCAAATGTCGGACTTCATCCATAGGGTTCTACAAAACTTCCAAAAACTCAATAAACCCAAACAAAACACCTAAAACCTTCAAATTAATATCATAACAAAACCCAATAAAAACACACCTATCATGAAGAACAAAGTGAAGAAGAATGAGAAGAAACCCCAAGGGTTAGCTGACAACTTTCGGGGAGAGAAAGGGGAGATGAAGGATTTTTCTTTTTTTACAAAGAAATTTCCATCTTTTAAAACACAAACTTTCCACTGTAAAAATTTAGCTCCAAACTTCAAACATTTTCAAAAGCAACACCATCACTCATGTACTTCTCTTGTCCAACGTGACAATCACTTTTCTCTCTTCTTTTGGACTTTTACTTCACTTTTTCCTTCCGTTCTATTGGTTAAATTAGCTGACTTTTCAAAATGCTTTTATTCTTTTACCTCATCTTATTCT
>CM039508.1:6588964-6680841 GCA_022432975.1 Begonia masoniana | reverse complement strand
CCTTAATTTTTCTGAGAAATCCAGAGGCCGACGTCCTGAAGAAGCTTATTTCCCGAAGCATCTTGTTGCTTATCGGCCGATCTAATGCTCTCGGAAAGAAGCTCCTGCCCTGCACCTTCGGCAATGACTAAAACCATGTGGCCGTTTTCTTTGAGTCGTTTCTCTATGTATTCGAAAAGTCCACCACTCCCTTCGAGGTAGAAAGGCAACTCTGGAATCAAGCAACAGTCGACGTCTCTGCTCGCAAGAGTCGCATACATAGCAATGAAACCTGAATACAAAATTTATTGCATAAAAATGGATTTTCGAGCGTAACAAGTAAAAATTGTGAAAATAAAACCCCCGAATATTATTCACCACTGTAACGGCCCATGAGCTTCACCAGACCGATCCCGTTTTCGATGCTTTCTGATTCGATGTGTGCCGCATTGATTGCGCGTTGAGCCTCTTCGACAGCAGTGTCAAAGCCAAAAGACTTGTCAATGATCTGTGTAAATGCAAGAATTTGCATTAGTGTTGGCATTTGATTTTTTGGCAATTTATTATAAAAATAATATTTTATTCATTATTGTTCAAGCGATGATTTATGACTTGACAATCAAGAAACCGCCCAATCCGATTATGTGAAGATATTATAGAAGTAATATTGATGATTCTATGGAAGAGAAAAATAAGGAAACAACATTATTTGGAAAGATATTGAATAAGGTATATGCACTTGTTTTTTGGAAAAATTTTATTTGGAAAGCCGATTTGTTGTAGATTTGACATGATTTGCTGGGCTCTGACTTCCCATGATTAATGGGATGCTTTCCTGAATTTTTTGGCGAAAATCTGTGCTGTTATGGAAACTTTCCTAAAGTGTCACATGAGGTGTCACATAACCGAATTTGTTAAGATTGTGTTTCCTTATTCCATGCGGCGGTAAATCCGATTTGGTAACTGAATGAATTAAAGATATGGAAGTTACCAATATTATTTAAAAGCCTTCGTTTTTCTGAAGAAGGCTGCTGAAGCCATTATTATTGAGAGCGAAAAGTTTTTTATTCTTCCGGGCGATTTTATTCTATACCGACGTTTGCGTGTATTCTGCAATAGTTGATCCTTTCATTCACGCCTACTGTGAGTCGTCGGTGATTGTTCTTCAGCAGACGACGGAGTATTGATTTTACACGAGAGAAGATTTTCTTCGTTTTCCCGAGCCGTCGGTTTTCTTTCACGCCCTACGTTTCTGCGTATGGGTTTGTGATTGTGTTGCACACTCGACCTAATCTGTGGATTTCATTGTTTTCATTGAGTGTGCTGTGTGTTGCATCCGAAGACTTCGATCTGGTGTTCCAGGAGGTGTCACAGGAGGCAACTTTCCGTGTTCTTCGTTGAAGCTCTGTCTCGGGAGGAGACAGCATCTGAACTCGTGAGGAGTTCTGTTTCTTAGACAAGGGGAGCTTGTCATTCGTGATCGTGGGCGAGGGGATCTTGCCATAACACGGGTTTCGGGAGGAACCAACAACGAGGGGATCTTGTTGTTATCTAGATCTCGGGAGAGGTTGTTCTAAAGTCGAGGGGATCTCGCAAAAACTGTTTCGTTGAGGAAGTTAGCTAGAGGCGGCGACAAAGATAAGAGGGAGTCTTTATTTGTATAAGTCCGAGTTTTCTTGTAACTTTGTTAACTCAAGGAAAAGTTTTTATATCTGGGCGTGGCCCCGCAGACGTAGGCTGGTTGCCGAACTGCGTTACCAACCTCTTGTGTCATTTATTTCCGCACTTTTTATATTGTTCATCGTTACTTTAAAATCGGTGTCACACAAGGATCCTTGTGTGACATCACTGAACTGATCTTAATTTTTCAATCTGTATTAGCAACAAGAAGACAACATTAAACAAAACAAACTTTTTCAAAAAATGTGTTGGAGCTCTGTCAAACATGGAGGCAGAAGAGTAAGAGAAGAATCAGACTGGAATGTCGTTATCGATGGTTTTTGGGATCCCGGCTATTGCTACTTTCAGGCCTCTCCTTCGAACTTCCTGTGTCAAGGTTAAGCACATTGAATAATCCCCCGCCAAAAAAATTTAAAGCAATTGAGTATTCTTATCGAAGAATAATCCAATTTCCAATCAAGGACTTGATTTTGATTAGCGATCATAATATGCGGGCTGTAGAACGAAAATTACCTCGAATATGACTGAGGCTCCCTTTTGAGTTCCATCTCCTCCGATAATATAAACCTGAAAATTATCAAGCGATAAATGCAAGATCCGTGCTTTATTCTCATAACCAGTCTTCTCGAAGAATTTACACCAACCTGATTGATTTTTCGATCCTGAATGCTGTCAACTATCTTGGACTTCTCGTAGCCACCTCGTGAAGTACCAAGAATGGTCCCACCGCGCTTGTGAATGTCGTTTACAACTTTCGGATTTAAAGTGATCGTATTTCGAGCATAAAAACCCTTGTATCCTCCCTACAAAAAAAAACCGAACAAAGCCAGGTTAAGTAAAGTTTCTTAAATCAACAACAATCGAGAAGAATCATTCAAATATTATGATATCGAGAGGAGTATCGAATGTTGCATTCGTATTGTCACTTACGTCGATCCCGAGAACTCTCGTGACCCCATACATATAGTACAATCCGCATACTATTTCCCTGATCACTGTGTTGAGCCCGGGGCATAGACCCCCACACGTTACTATACAAGCGTGAACTTCCTCCGACTCAAAATACACCTGAAGAAGACATTTTAATCGCAAAATAATGATAATATAGACAAATTAAAGAATAATGTTGATTCTACACTCTAATATTATATTTTGACGTGTACATGTCACTCATTCATCGGCATAATAATTAATATAAATTAAAAATAAATAAAATAAGACATTAATTACATCAATCAATTAATAAGTGTCAAGTCTGAAATTAAGAAAATAACGTAAAATTGGAAGGTAAATACCTTTTGTCGGGGTCCAGCACGCCGAAAATGAACTCCTCGAGGGCTGTTCTCGTGGACGATAATCTACTAGAGCAGACGACAAACGCATAACGTTCAATTCGAGTTTCAAAACGTAAGATTGGGGGATAAACACGAACAAAGCCAAGTTTTAGAAAGAGAGGTTGAGGAATAGATTGACCTTTTGCGCGACGGTGTCGTCGTCGTCCACGAAATACTGCCTGCAAAGCAGGGATTACATTAATCATCATCTTCCACACTGATTTTGATTCTAATCTCTTAACGCAGATGATAGAATTAGAGTGTGATTTGGCGAAGAACTCACTTGACAACTGAGTAAGCAGGATTGTTCTGCAGTGGATTGGGATATGTCTGCAATTAAACCATTATTAGCCCATCATCAATCGAAATGACCAATTAACAGATTGAAAATAGCAACAGAAATATTTCTTCCGTGGGTTTCATGTCGGAAGCCTGAATTAAAGACTAAAACTACGCCGTACAGGAAGATCGGGAACGTAATCGGACAAATGGGGAACATCTTCCAGAACATAACCAGCTTCACCGCCGACGATCTTGGACTTATTGCAATTACCCGACGATCCCATCCCGTCCGGAGACTAGTAAACAGCTAAAAGGTGAGTTCTTTCTCAAACTTGACCGGAAAAAATGTGCCGGGGAGAGAGAGGGCAAGCTAGAGAGACTGAGAATACATTCAGTATTTATCCAGAATGCAGATTACAGAGCTCCAAGATTCCTGGTCAATGATGTAATATAACTAAATGGGTAAACAAATGGATCAACAATGGAAACGAGAGAGAGAGAGAGAGAGAGAGAGAGAGAGAGATTCTTCGTTGAGACTGTAAAAGCAACGTCTGATACGTCAGAGCTACAAAGTTGACTCTTTTTATTCGCATGTTGATGAATAAAACAAGAAGTTAAGAAGTAAGCAGGCATGTCTAGGTTGGATTACATCATCTCATCTTAAATTATTGGTACCATCTCCATTAATTAATCAACCTGAAAAGGATTCATCTTTGTTTAAACCCATTTTGTAGTGCCAAATATTCTAATTTCTGTTTTTGTTTTTCACGAGATCTACATCATCAATGACATCAAAAGGTCGTTTTGATTGGTTTATTTCCCCCCATATGCACGTTTTGACAAAAGATCGCATTGCCATTGATTCGTTGAAATTTCTCAAAAAAAAAAAAAACAAACAACTAGATTCATGCAAGACAGTTAGGTTGCCTTTGCTTGCTGCTTCTCTTGCTCAAAATAATAGATTGAGAATGTAACGTTAATTCATCGGTTCGAACAAAAAGAATTTGAGTTATCAAACTTAAACATCAGAGTCATCAACCGACCAGCTCTGTGCCAGGCCTAATTTTTGTTTTTTCAGCCCAGCTAGCGCCAAGAAACTAGCCAAAAATTGGACCGGCCGTGACTTGGTCTCCCTTAAAGTCGGTCGGCCAGACATCGGACCCGACATAGGCCTACATTCAGCCGGCCGGACTGGCCCAAGCTGCTGCTGACCTGACTGTAATAGTATGAAAGTGGAAACTCGGTAAAATGAAGTTGTCTGATTTAAGTATAAAAACTCCATGAAATCAAACGTATCTGGTTTCATCGTAGTACAAATACGACGGCTTTCCGTCCAATTTAGATCTCATAAGGCGGCCATTGAAGCCGGTGTAAGATTTTGTATGAGCAGCAATGCAAATGTCAATCATCTTTCTGGACATTTCATCTTCTTCATAGAACGGTTGTGCGGCAAATTCTTCAAGAGGCATCCACTGAAACAAGACAGATATCAGATGGAAGAAAAGGAAGAGGAAGAGGAAGAAGAAGAAGAAGTTAATTTTTTTGTTACCTTTGCAGCCTTAATTTCCTTCTCATCAATGGTGATTTCCGCAGTTAATGGTTTGAGCATGCAGATAAATAGCAAATCTGATTTCTCGAAAGCTAAAAGATGGGCATGTCTGGCAAAGAAGACACGACCAAATGTTGAAAGAACAACATGTCTTATAAATCAAACTGACTCCACCCATAATTACTCTTCGAAACTAAAAATTACCTGAAAGCAACCATTTCCATGAACATGGTCTCAACCTGATCACAGCCATGGAGAGTAAGATGTGGTTAAAAGTGAAGATGATAAAAATGGTTGTTAAAAAGATGGAAGTTTCTTCTTACTCCAGTCTCTTCCTTCACTTCTCTTGCAGCTCCACAGAATATGTCCTCAGACTGGTGTTGAAACAGTCAAAACATGCACTCTAGTTACTACCCATTAACCCTAATCTCTCCCAAACTAAGTACTATCAAAGAGTAAGACAGCTTCAAAGTATTTTTGAAAACTATCATCAAAAGATTATCCAAAAAGTCAAGAAATAACTTTGAAAATTGATCTTTTTGTAAAGAAGACATCAATCTAACATGCTCCAACTCACCTTGTTTAAGTATCCAGTAGGCATCTTCCACACACCAGAACAACTACAAGGGCACTTTTCTTTCACCACCAGAACCTGAATGTGAGGGAGGGAGAGAGAGAGAGATAGATAAGAGCGAGAGGGAGAGGTAGGGAGAGATAGATAGATAGAGAGAGAGAGAGAGAGACCTCATTTTTGTCATTGATAACAAACCCCCCAACACCTATCTGATGTGAGGGGCTAGAAGGAAGCAAACAAGGCTCATTAGAAATCCAGTGAGTAAGCATCACATATCCTGCTTCAGCATGGTGGAAATCAAACCCTTCCTGAAAGTCATTCCAATCCAAACAAAAATGCTCGACAAATTAGTAAAAATGGCATATGTAAAGTCCCTCAGTGTCGTCCCTCCGCCCAATCAAGTACCAAGCCCTTTCTTCGATGAAGAAAGGGCAACTTGCATGTATCTATTTTTAGTCGTTTTTAATATAATATTGTTTATTTTTTATCAGAGCCTGTACGTATTTATTTTTAAAGTTGGTCCAAAACGCACTGTACTATGTAAAAAGAAAAACTCTACTTATAAATAATATATTTTTTATTCTCTCAAACGACATGAGATTGTGTACTTCCACTTATATGAGCTAGACAGTCACATTGGTCCCACTTTGCCTTTACATGGCGGTGGGACTTGACAACATCATTGACTTATCTACACATATCCATCCTCCATTCTCTCACTACCTGAATAGCCACCGAAACAAAATCAGCTTTCTCTGGCCATAATTTGAGCCACACCCCCTTTTTCCCCTGCATAAACAGAAAATGCAATCTCAGATCATCTTCACAATTAAACAATATCCTAGCTTTACCTAAATTACACCTTCAATTTCCAATAAGAGATAGAAGTTTGCAGAGCCGATCCAAAGGCATCCGCATCGGACGGTAAGCTCTCTGAATCGATTATGACCCCGTCGTATTCATCATCACTCGAATCAAGAATTTCCGAGTAGGTGCTCCATTGAAATATCTCAGGAGAGATAACACGAGCCTCTGTTCTCTTGCACAAATGGCCTCCCCAATGAGCTGGCATAATGGAAGACGTCAATTTTCCGGCATGAAAAGTTTTTAGCATGATCGACTTCGCCGATGTAAAAAAAGGCGTCTTTATCGATGTATGATTACTGTGAATACCCGAGAATTGCAGAACAGGCATCATGGCTGCCATTGTTACGGCTCGAACGGCAGACTACATACATCACTTCTAAGCTTTCATGCTTATAAATAGCCAATTCCATAAGAGTCAAAATAGTTTAGGTGGGAAAAAAGAAGGCAGAATACCAAGAAGAATAGCATCCTAAAGAACAAGTAGGATAAAAGAGATTGCTGATGAGAGCAAGTACAGATACTTGCTTTAAATGGCTTATATCTCCCAAATTGTCTAAACAAGTCCCTATAGAATGGCATTGGATGCTGCAGGTCTGCAGGATTCTGCTGCAACAGGGAAGAGAATGTTAATTTTTTTGAGAATCATGGTGTTTTATAAGAGGAATAAAGAACATTTATTTAATTTGGAATTGAAAAGTCTAATTGCTTTTCATCTACTTGCTTCCTGTAAATGAATAAGTGGAACTGTTCTTATTCTGTTTTTCCTTTCATTTTACACTTTTCAAGTCTCCTTATTCTATTTCGCCTAAATCGAAAATCCTGATGTTGCGACAAAATTGTAAATTTTTCATAAGAGTTTGTGGCGTTAGAGAAGGACCGGACGTATAAGCCTCATTTTAAGGTTTTGATATACGACTTTACATTACGCTTGAATCGCAATACTCATTTTGTACTTCGATTTGGCATAAGTGAATTTCTCCCTCTTTGTTCATGATTTTTTTTTTCTGTCAAGATTTTTTACCTAAAATTCAGCAATAAGTTGTTTTTTCTTGTTTGATTTGAATTGCTCTATTTACTTCGGTGTTAGAATGAATTAGGATAAGGAAAAAGTGTGAACTTGCACCGTCAAATTTATGCACTCGAGCAAAAAAAGAAGAACGCTGTCGATAGTAATAGTATGATGAATATATCTAGGAGTGAATATTAGTTTCTTGGTGATGATTTCACTTTATTTGGTCTCTAATACCAAAAATTTATGTTTAACCTCGCATTTTGTTAGACCTGCCTCCGAGTCGTTACTTTGGTCATACCGTACTAGCTAAAGGAGGGATAAGTCCACTCTAGTTTTGGGAGAAGATGGGTTCATACAAAACCTATTCTGAAACTATGCTAGATCAAAGCAAGACTTACTTATTAATAAGTCTTCAAAATAGTAAGTTTTCTATGGCTAATACCAGAAGCAGAAGGCAAGTTCATTGACAGTAAAATTATTTTATAGCCTAAAATCAAGTGACTACCAGCACAGTCTAACATTAAAAATTTTAATGTATCGGGTGTTCTATGTAAGATGTCTTCTCTTTCTAGTAAAATGCTAAGATTAAAGTTACATGGACCTTAAACTAAAACAAATAATATTGTAATATTCGGTGAAACTTGATAAATCTGTTGTATACGATCCACCATTATTTCTGTCTTCTATTTTCACTCGATGAAGATTAATGGAGGCTACAACTTGTTCCAATGGAAACACACTTTTGAAAGCAGAAACTATCCAAAGTAAACTTGTAATGATGGGTGGACTTAAAGATGACAAACGAGTCGGTCGATCTGAGCTAAACCTAAAAATATCTAGCTCACTGAGCCTAACAAGTTAAACGAACCCAACTTAACGAGTCTAACGAACCCAATGAGTCGAGCTAATGAGCCTGGCAAAAAAAAAAAATTAAACCCGAGCTGCCTAAACAAGCCTATCTAAATGAACCGAGTCTAACTATTTTTAATGTATAGAAATGTAATTTATGTATATTTTTTAAAAAAATTATAATAATGTAATAACGTAAGTTACTTGTTTAGTTAATAAAATTATTTTATTATTGTTATAAAAAATCTTACTCATAAAATCGTTAATGATTTAGTGAAAAAAATAAAGAACACAGAGATTTAACGTGGTTCACCCAGATCTCTGTAGCAACCGGTTTTGTCCACCTTAATTAATAACAGCATTTCTTATTTGTGACTCTTATTTTATGGAAAATAAGTGATTATGATTGGTTGCTTTAATAGGTTAAGGTTTGGCTAGCTATGAGCAAATGTGTAATTGGTGAAGACTAGTGTATAAAAGAGGTTAGCTAAGAGTTTTAGCCACCACTGTTTCATTTCCTCATTTGGCGTTCAGCTCGCTCAGCAGACTTCTTCTCGGCGATTCTCCCGACAGATTCTTCTTCAACTAGGTGAGTTTTACCTTGATTCCTTGCTGCATTAGTGATTATCGATGATTGAGGGGATTGTAGAGGTGAGTTTTGAGAATGCCGTATGTGGGGATAGTCTCGGTTTGAGATGAATCAGGAATGCACTTTGAACAGAGCTCCCAAATTAGTTTTCTTAGATTTCTGGATGGTTAGAATGAAGTTTAGTGAAGATTTAATTAATTCTCGGTTTATGGTTTTAGGTTTGAGCAAACTCCCGAGGTAGACTTCAACCAAGCTTTCAGGAGACCAGGTAAGTAGAGTTTGTGTGCGCCTTCGGGCCTACATCACAAAACAGTAGGATTTATACATGTTTTGTATGTTTTCCAGTACGTCATGTATCATGATTGTTTTGAAAGCTTACGAAAATGAATTTACATGTAATGACATGGTAAGGCATGAACAGAATTAACCAGATCAACTATTAAGGGAACTAATCCGCCCCTTAATCGAGTTGGAGGATGTATGACTTTGAAAAAATTGATCCACTTCCCAATGGACAGAAGAATCAGATCAGCTATTAAGGGAACTAATCCGCCCTTTAATTGAGTTAGAGGATGTATGACTTTGAGAAAATTGATCCACTTCCCAATGGACAGAAGGATCAGATCAGCAGAAAATGATTATGAATTCAACTGAGTTGCGAAAGTAGAAACTGCATGAATATGATTTATGTTCCAGCATTTCATTACATTATTGCTCTACTTATTTAGTATTATGCTAATAGATGAGTGTTGTGATGTAGGTGAAGAAGTGTTAGCAGATGTGTTCTCTGAGCATGATGGGGACTAGGCTGGTTGGAGGAGTATATTCATGCGTCGACTTGGTAAACTGATGGGGCGGTTTAACTTGTGGCAGTAGGTGTGAAAGTTTAGTGAACAATTGTTCAGTTTAACTATGCTGAGCATTTTAAATGACATTGATAGTTTTAGCATTTTTGATACATTTATGAGGTTTCACGGATAATGATACATTGAAGGTTTAACTATGGTTCTTACTGGATTTCAAGCATTTCATGGAGTCGAGTTGTTTTGGTTGTTTACAGTAAAATTTACAAGTTCTTTTAGTAGTCAGAGTTGTCCGTTTGTTTAGAGTGTAAATGGTAAAAGTTGTCACTCGGTAGATGTTCGGTAGCGGAAGATGTATTTCGTTACTACCTCTACCGTTGACACTATTTAACGGAAGATGTATTCTATTTCTGCTTCTACCGCTGACACTATTTGGCAGAAGAAGTCTTCTGTTTCTGCTTCTACCGCTAACACTATTTAGCGGAAGAAGTATTCTGTTTCTGCTTCTACCGCTGAGACTATTTGGCGGAGGATGTGTTTGAAATTTTAAGACATTTAAATATTCAAAACCCTTATGTCCTCGGTTCTTTTGGCCGATTGTTTCTATCAATTAACTGTTATATAAGTATTGTTTTAGTGATTTATTTTAACCCTGTTTTATACAGATATTTTTCCGCTACAAGTTTTAACGTCTTACCTTTTATTTTATAAAAGTCAAATTTTGATCGTGGAGTGAAGTTTTTAAAACCCTTCCCAGATTGTCTTAGTTCTGTTCAGCATTATGAGTAGCAAACCGAGTTATAAAAATTTGGGGCATTATAGTATGATATCAGAGACATCTTGTTAAACCGTTCAAAAGATTACTCATCAGTGCCGATCGTCGCATGGAAGTACTCCAACAATTGTAAGTGTTTATGTTAACCTTAGTTATTAGATATTTATGAGAGTAATTAACCTTGTCCAAGAATATAGCAAAATGGCTAGACGACCAGGAAGACCAAGAGTACCGAGAGAGATGCCAAATTTGAGAAGTGAGAAGGATCCTAGTGTGATTAGGGAGCTGACAGCTTTGGTACGTCAGCAGTCTGAACAATTGGGACTACTTTTGAATCGAGATGTGCAAGGGAGTGCCAACTCGAGTTCCAACAATGAGCAATCAGGAGACAGATTCCGGAGATTACAACCGCCCCCATTTGATGGACAGTCATCCAATCCGATTGTTGCTGAAGGATGACTTAGAAAGATTGAGAGTATGTTCAGATGTGCCAACATTGGAGAAGGAGGCAAAGTCACCTTGGCAACATTCCATTTGGCTGAGGATGCTCTACTTTGGTGGGAAACAATGGAGACCACCACTGATGTTCTGGCTATGTCTTGGTCACAATTCAAGTAAATTTTCTATGAGAAATACTTTAACAGCACCGTCCAGACCGCAAAGAAGGTGGAGTTTCTGAACTTGAAGCAGACGGGGTCCGTGTCTGAGTACAATAGACAGTTTGTGTAACGCCCGGAGTTTTCTGAACCCGGTTCGCTATTTATGACATAGAACAGGACTAAGAAATTTCAAGGAAAATTTTAAAGTTTCACTCAACAATAAAATTAAATATTTAAATCTTCAAAACTTGCAGCGGAAAACTTTTTGTATAAACATCATTTATAAAAGGGACAAAACATTAAAACGTTTGACTGAGGGAAACGAAATCCAAAGCCCATCTACCGCTGAACAGTAGCAGTGGTAGAAGTGAATACAACGACATCCACCGCTAAACGATACCAGCAGAAGAAGTGGATACAAGCGACATCCACCGCTGAACAGTGCCAGCGGAAGAAGCAGAAACAAAAGGTATCTTCTGCTTCCATCGTCCACCACTCGCGTTAGCCGAACGACTCGTCGACTCTCACGCATCTTCCGCTCACATCTGCCGACGACGCGTCGGCTACTCTCTTCTACCGATCACAAAATGACAAGATTCTCACCTCACATCTACCGATCACAAAACGACAAATCTTCTACTCAACATCCACCGGTGGGCAACATCCACAGATAGACAAAATACTCAACCATTTATATCCTAAACAAGAATAACTCCAACTACTAAAGAAACTTGAAAACTTTACTGTGATAATTTAAAACAACACAAGTTTACTCAAAAATCCAGAATAGTGACCACAGCCAAAACCAAAATCATATTTCCATAGTCAGAAAAGAAAATCCAAAAAGTGTTAAAACACGTCAATACTACTACCACCATCAAAATCCTCAGTATAATTCAACAGAAACACTTAACCACTGAGACTTCACATACAGACAGTAGCTAAACCGCCTCATCAGAGCACCCAACCGTGGCATAGACATGCTCCTTCAACTTCATCTATTCATCAGTGCACTCAGGGAACTCACTTGTTGCAGTCTCAGCACCTACATCACAAAACTCATCTATTAGCCTAATGCTAAGTAAGTAAAGCATTAATGAAATAAAATACTGAAACATAAGTCCTAGACATGCAGTTTCTACTTTCACATCTCAGTTGCATATACGTTCATTTCTGATCTGATCCCCCGGTAAAATTGGGAGTTGGATCAATTTTTCCAAAGTCATACATTCTCTCTCTTGATTAAGGAGCGGATCAGTTCCCTTAACAACTTATCTGATCCCCCTGTAAAATTGGGAGTTGGATTAATTTTTCCAAAGTTATACATCCTCTTTCTTGATTAAGGGGCGGATTAGTTCCCTTAACAACTGTTCTGTTTCAATCGGTTCATTCCTCACCATACCACTAGGGGTGTGCAAACCGAACCGGAACCAAAGAACCGAACCAGAACCGGTCATTTAGGTTCGGTTTTGATCGGTTTTGAGCATAGGTTCGGTTCGGTTCGGTTGCATTTCATAAAAACCGGTGATTTAGGTTCGGTTTTCGGTTTTGATAGGTCAAAACCGGTCAAAACCGAACCGAACCAAAGCATAACTAAAAACAAAAAAAAAATAAAAAAATAAAACTTAGAAGCCCTAAATCGTCGGGGCTTCGGGTGTCTTCAATTCTTCATTCTTCAATCTTCATCTCCGAAGCTTTCCTCCAGAGACGAAGGCGATTCGGCGACGGCGAGGCGACGACAGCTCACAGCAGCACCGACGACAGCTCACAGCAGCACCGGCGATTTGGGTATGTTCTATTCTTTCATAGTTTCATTCGTTTTTTTGATTTTGTGTTTGACAGAGAGCAAAATCATTGATTTTGCTCTCTGTGAACTGCGAAGTGTAAACAAACACGACAGAGAGCAAAATCAACTCTCTGTCGTGTTTGTGAACACACGACAGAGAGCAAATTTGCTCTCTGTCATGTGTTACACGACAGAGAGCAACTGTCGTGTTTGTGAACACACGACAGAGAGCAAATTTGCTCTCTGTCGTGTTTGTGACTTGGTTTCTGTGGATATCTCAATTCTTAAGTCCCCTCTCTTGTCATCTTTGAACTCGCCTACAAACTTACTAAATATGCAATAGAAAAACTGGGAGATAACTATCTTGTTAACTATTCACCTCTTTTAGGAGTGACAAGATGCAATGTACAAGTTGGTAGAAGAAAAGCTGGATCTAATGCTCGTTGTCGGTGGGTGGAACTCAAGTAACTCGTCTCACCTGCAAGAGATTGCTGAACTCCGTGGAATGCTCTCATACTGGGTTGACAGTGAGTGGAGAATAGGTCCAGGAAACAGAATAGCTTCCAAATTAATCGTAAGTTTACTTTATAAAACTCAAATTATGCTTTTAAATTTTTCTATGGTCGAACTACTATTAATATTAACTTCTCTGATAGCATGGGGAATTGGTTGAGAAAGAAAACTGGCTACCTGAGGGAGCTATCGTAATTGGAATAACATCGGGTGCCTCGACACCTGACAAGGTAAGTTTCTTCTTGATTCTGCTGAATATTGCCATTGGCTATGAATTTGATCCATCGACTTGAATTCGATCAGGTTGTTGAAGACGTTCTTATTAAAGTTTTTGACATAAAAACGTGAAGAAGCTCTGCAACTTGCATAAAATAGGTTAGTTCCTATATTTTTTTTTATTTTTTGAAAAATATGTTGTAAAACCGAAACTGAACCGAAACCAAACCGAAATTTTAGGTTCGGTTTAGGTTCGGTTTTGGTATGCTCCAAAAGCGGTTTCGGTTCGGTAAGTCCGAAACCGAAACCGATCGGTTCGGTTTCGGTTCCTCCCAAAACCGAACCGAAACCGGTTTTGCACACCCCTACATACCACTATGCATTTAAATTCATTTTTGTATACTTTCAAAACATGATACATGGCAAACTGAAAACACTCAGACCATACATAATCCTACTGTTTTGTGATGTAGGCCCGAAGGCACACATGTACTCTACTTACCTGGTCTCCTGAAAAGCTTGGTTGAAATCTACCTCGGGAGTTTGCTCAAACCTAAAACCATAAACTGAGCATTAATTAAATCTTCACCAAACTTCATTCTATCCATCCAGAAATCTAAGGAAACTAATTTGGAAGCTCGGTTCATTGAGCATTCCTGATTCACCTCAATCCCGAACTAACCCTCACTTACAGCATTCACAAAACCTCATTTATAATCCCCCTCTACCATCGATAGTTACAATGTAGCAAGAAATCGAAGTAGAAGTCACCTAGTTTGGAGAAGAATCGAGTAGGAAAATCACCTAGAGAGCTCTACTGCTAAGCTGAAAGCCGAAAGGGGAAGAATAAAAAATAGTGGCGGCTACAGTGCATAAATCACAAAACCTCTTTCCTTAAATAGGTTATCCTCTAAAGGCCTCTATTTACCATAATACCCTTACATATTTACTCATTAACCAAATCAGTAATTCTCCCAATTTCATCCATAAGATGTACGCTGTTAGATGACAAGGTAAATTGGTTCGATAGAACTGGGTGCTATAGTTTGAGTTCCTGTCCAGGTTTACTAGACATCTTGTTCACAGGAATGAGGATAAGGTGTTTCAATTTATGCATGGACTGAAACCAGAGATTTGCAGAGGAGTCAAGTTTTCGTGTATTAAATGTTTGTCGTACGGAGAAGTCGTGTCCACGGCATTGGAAGTGGAAGAAGCAGAAATGAAGTGTGCTGAACCAAAGGAAGCCCCACGAAAGTTCATTCAGCCACACCAACAGAGAGGGATGAAAAGGCCCAACGAAGGCCAGGGTAGCCAAGGAACAGGAATGAAGGTACAGAATACTGGGAAGTTTCCCCAGTGCCCAAAATATTTGAAGAGTCACCCGGGCGAGTGCAGATTTGGGACGGGAAAGTGTTTCAACTGTGAAGAAGTTGGACACACATTCAAGGATTGCCTGAAACCCAGAGTTATTCGATGCAACAACTGTAATAAAGTTGACCATATTAACAGAGACTGCCCAGCTTTAAAGAATGACCATGCCAAGTTGAAGCCGAGGATATTCTCTATGATGGAGTCGGGTGATGAAGATCAACCCGCTGTAGTGTCAGGTACCATATTGATTAACTCTATACCTGCTTTCACTTTAATAGATTCTGGTGCAACACATTCATTTATAGCGTCTGCGTTTGCTGTCAAGTTAGATGTACAGTTTACCCCTACTGAGCACGTGTTTAACGTCGCGTTACCCTCTGGTGAACGCATGCACTCTAACCAAGTGATGCTTGATAGTGTTGTGTTAGTGGGAAGCATGAATCTACCTGCTGATCTCATTATTATGGATATAATGAGATTTGATGTAATCCTAGGAATGGATTGGTTGTTCAAGCATTATGCTACAATCGATTGTAGGACTGGAATTGTTAGTTTTCAATCCCCTAGTGGTTTGAGCCATACCTTTCAAGCTTCGAAAAAGGGTAGGGAGATGTCTGTTATGACTCCTATCAATTGTAGACCCTCTCCATGCAGAGAGCATTTAGGCTTTTTGGCCAGTGTTTTAGATACACAACTAGTAGGAAAAACAAGTCCTCAAAATGTCTTAGTTGTCCAAGACTTTCCAGAAGTATTTCTAGATGACCTTTCTGGCTTGCCGCCAGATAGAGAAATTGAGTTTGTTGTAGATGTTTACCTAGGCGCAGAACCTGTATCTAAGAATCCTTACAGATTGGCACCAACAAAACTTAGAGAACTAAAGACACAGTTGGAGGAATTGTTAGAGAAAGGGTTCATACGACCTAGCTTTTCACCATGGGGTGCGCCAGTCCTTTTTGTCAAAAAGAAAGATGGATCGTTGCGTATATGCATAGATTATCGGGAATTGAATAAGTTAACTATTAAGAACAAGCATCCATTACCAAGGATTGATGATCTATTCGACCAACTTAATGGTGCGCGAGTCTTCTCTAAGATTGACCTAAGGTCAGGATACTATCAATTAAAAGTTAAATCCGAGGATATTCCAAACACTGCCTTTCGCACGAGGTATGGGCATTATGAGTTCTTAGTAATGTCTTTTGGATTAACAAATGCACCAGCAGCCTTCATGGACCTTATGAATAGAGTGTTCCGCGAATATTTAGATAAATTTGTCATTATTTTTATTGATGATATCTTAATCTATTCACGTACTAAAGATGAGTATGCAAGGCATCTGACCTTGGTATTGGGAGTACTAAGGCAACATCAACTTTATGCCAAGTTTTCCAAGTGTGAGTTTTGGTTAGACAGAGTTCACTTTCTTGGTCACGTGATCTCGGGAGATGGAATATCTATCGATCCAGCCAACAGAAGAATGCTACAGATATTCAAAGTTTCCATGGATTAGCAGGATATTATAGGAAATTTATTGAAGGATTCTTAAAGATTGCAACACCCCTCACTCGGTTAACAAGGAAAAACATGAAGTATCTGTGGACTGAAGAATGTGGGAATAGTTTTCAGACCTTGAAGTAGAGACTGACCAATGCTCCAATACTAACACTCCCTGTTGATAATGGAAAGTTTAGCATCTATTGTGATGCTTCCAAAGTTGGTCTTGGTTGTGTGTTGATGCAAGATGGAAAGGTAATAGCTTATGCTTCTAGACAGCTGAAAACACATGAGAAGAATTATCCTACACATAATTTGGAATTGGCTGTGGTAGTTTTTGCATTGAAGATTTGGAGGCATTACTTGTATGAACAATCTTGTGAAATATTCTCAGATCATAAAAGTCTGAAATATATTTTCACACAGAAGGAGCTAAACATGAGGCAACGTCGATGGTTGGAGTTTGTTAAGGACTATGATTTTGAGATCAAATACCACCCCGGCAAGGCGAATGTTGTGGCCGATGCATTGAGTAAGGTGACAACATCAGCCTCGGCATTGATTCTTGACTTACCATTAGCTTTAGAGACAAAATTCCAAAGATTTAACCTGGAAGCTGTGTCCAGCGTGTCAGCCATGCTTTCTGTCATATCCTTGAAGCCTAATATTTTGGAGAGGATAAAGGAAGCTCAGGCGATTGATGCTGAGTGCAACAAGTATAAGTCATGCATGGATTCTACCGATAAGTCGGATTTCAATTATTCTGTTGATGGAATTCTCAAGTTTCGGAATAGATGGTTTGTTCCGACAAGTGAATAACTTCGAAAAGAGATCCTTTCGGAAGCTCATTCTTCTAGATTCTCTGTTCATCCTGGAAGTACAAAAATGTACAAAGATCTTAAACAACACTATTGGTGGCCAAATATGAAAAGAAGTGTGGCGGAATACATTGGATCGTGTTTGATTTGCCAACAGATTAAAGCTGAACATCAAAGACCGGCAGGAACATTGCAACCTTTACCAGTTCCCGAATGAAAATGGGAACAAATAACGATGGACTTTGTTGTAGGATTGTCTAGAACAGCAAGGGGACATGATGCAATTTGGGTGATAGTTGATTGTCTAACCAAATCTGCCAATTTCCTGCCAATAAAGATGACATACTCGATGGATCAGCTCGCTGAATTGTATGTACTTGAGATTGTGCGACTGTATGGGGTTCCAATCACTATAGTTTCAGACCGAGATTCTAGATTCACATCTAAGTTTTGGAAGAGTTTACATAAGGCTATGGGTACACAGCTCAATTTTAGTACAGCTTTTCACCCTCAAACAGATGGACAATCCGAGAGGACTATTCAAACATTGGAAGATATGCTTCGAGCATGCACATTATATTTTCAGGGTTCTTGGAGTAAGTATTTATCTTTGGTGGAATTTTCTTATAATAACAGTTTCCAGGCAACAATAGGCATGACACCATACGAGACATTATATGGATGAAAGTGTAGATCTTCATTGTACTGGGATGAAGTTGGAGAAGCACGATTGATTGGTCCTGACATTGTGCAACAGACAGTGGAGAAGATTGCTCTTATCCGACAACGGATCTTGACAGCTCAAAGCCGACAGAAAAGCTATGCCGATAAAAGATGTAGAGAATTAGAGTTTGAAGTTAATGATGAGGTTTTTCTTAAAGTTTCACCGTTTAAGGGAGTTGTAAGATTTGGGAAGAGAGGTAAGTTGAATCCTAGATACATCGGACCATTCTCAATATTGAAGAGGGTTGGGAAGACAGCCTATCAGTTACAATTGCCAGCCTCTATGGAAGGAATTCACAATGTGTTCCATGTTTCTATGCTGAAGAAATGTATGCGGAACCCAACTCAAGTTGTGGAACAACAGAACATTGAAATTCATCCTACCCTCACCTATGAGGAGAAACTAGTGGAAATTCTAGACTATGCAACAAAAGTGCTGCGTAACAAGGAGGTTCAGCTAGTGAAAATCTTATGGCATAACCACAATGTTGAGGAGGCAACTTGGGAGCGTCAGCAGGACATGATGAGCCGTTATCCGGAGCTGTTTAAGCACTAAATTTTGAGGACAAAATTCTTTTAAGGAGAGTAGATTGTAGCAACCAGTATTGTCCACCTTAATTAATAACAACATTTCTTACTTGTGACTCTTATTTTATGGAAAACAAGTGATCATGATTGGTTACTTTAATAGGTTAAGGTTTGGCTAGCTAGGGGCAAATGTGTAATTGGTGAAGACTAGTGTATAAAAAAAGTTAGCTAAGAGTTTTAGCCGCCACTGTTTCATTTCCCCATTTGGCGTTCAGCTCGCTCAGCAGACTTCTTCTCGGCGATTCTCCCGACCGATTCTTCTTCAACTAGGTGAGTTTTACCTTGATTCCTTGCTGCATTAGTGATTATCGATGATTGAGGGGATTGTAGAAGTGAGTTTTGAGAATGCCGTATGTGGGGATAGTCTCGGTTTTGAGATGAATCGGGAATGCACTTTGAACAGAGTTCCCAAATTAGTTTCCTTAGATTTCTGGATGGTTAGCATGAAGTTTAGTGAAGATTTAATTAATGCTCAGTTTATGGTTTTAGGTTTGAGCAAACTCCCGAGGTAGACTTCAACCAAGCTTTCAGGAGACCAGGTATGTAGAGTTTGTGTAACGACCCTAATACTGTACCCAATTTCCCGTACACATATATTTTATTTTATTTTATTTTTATTCCTATATACTTTAAACTTTATTTCTAACTTTAAGCGGAAATTAAATCGAAATCGGGGTTGTAATCTAACTTATAACCATTTAAACCAAAATACAAACTTATTTAAATAAACATTTAACCATTTAAAACAATTAAATAAAACTTTAATTAAAAGTTAAAGTGTCGAGGGACCAAAAGGGCAATCGCCCATAATACAGGGGCGATTATTCGCCCAATAAGGAGGGCGAATAATCGCCCTTAGGCGAGTGCAACAGGCGACTAATCGCCTGTTGCTAATCGCCACGCTCTCTGGATTTCTCCAGAGAGCGGCGACCATGAGGGGCGAATGATCCCCTCCTCAGGCGATCATTCGCCACCCTCTCTGCCTTCCTCGCCCTTTTCATCTTGTTCATCTCCCTGTAAACCCAATTCAATAACAAACTTAACCATACATTTACCTTACATTTTTGTAGCAACCTCGACTCTAAAATTTATACTTCACCACTCCCTCGTTTAACAACCCAAAATGCATTTCAAAACCAAGCACATTTTACGAAAACAAACCGCGTGGTTACGTTTAAAACCTAAACATTTCCTCATGTTAAAAATCACTTACAATTCAAGTTAAACTTTAACAAAGCAGTTTATAAACTTCAGAAGTAAACCTATCCACTACAAGAACCAAGCATCCTAAAATGTCTATACAATTGTCAGCCCAAAACATCCCAAAAACACTCAAAACCTATACATACTTCCCCACGGGTCGGTTAAGCATCGACTGCGCCAGCACACCACCGCAACCATCCTCCATCAACTGAACTCAATCCTCAGAAGGAGGAATCTCATCCTCACCTGTATCCTCGTAATCACCTACACCATACATACACACTATGAGATGAAATCCCAGTAAGCTCTACGTAAATGCAATGCATGCTGTGCGTATGAGTTCGATAAATCATGCTTTATTTTCTTTACTATGCAATGCACGATAGTTGTCACCGAGATCCTATCCCTCTAACCAAAGAGAGCTCATCCAGCGGCGGACTACTCTTTCCAGCTAGAGGTGGGGGGTACACTCTTACAACACGTACAGCCGTGCCTGAGCCCCACCTCGCGTGACCGATAAACGATACGCTTTTCGGCCGATATGCCTTTCGGCCTATGTTATGCTTTACATTATCTTTAAAACCCTGTGCGGAAGTTCATTTTCATGCCTTTCTTTAAAACACGTGATGCGTGAACAGTTCATATCTTAAAGTAAACAAGCAATAATGTATACCATCAAAGACTGTAAAACATAATCTATAAAACAAATAAGCCTAGCTACCCAACCAAAACAATATAAAACAAGTGCATCTCCAAAATTCCTCGACACGACATTCGACGTACGGTGTAGGCCAATCGGCATGAGGAGAATCACGAGAACTTACCTCGTGTCCAAAGCAGCTCAAGCTCCGTCCACGAGCGCTGTTCACCTAAGCAATTTACAAGGATTGACGTTAAAACGAGTTTAAGTTAATAAACGTCCAATTGTCAAAACCTTAACTAAAGGAATTTCCTAACATTCCAACTTAACTTATCGAGGCATTTAATCCATTAATCTACGCTCCATACCCCGAAATCCAATTTACGAGTTTTCTGAAAACCCGAAATTTACAAATTTAACATTTCTCCTAAATCGTCATAACTTCTTCCAATAATGTTTAATACGTGCAATACGTTCGTAAACTATAACAATCTATCAACTTCGAGCCCTAAATCTCGATTTTTAGCGAAAACCTAAACGAAACCCTAATCGTTTAAACTCCGTAAAACTAAGAACTAAAGCTAGGAAATGTTAGAGACTTACTAGGAATCGGGTTTGGGAAAGGAAACGTGAAGAACGGAAGTCGCCGGAGCGGAGTACCAACGCCGGAAGGAGAAATCCCCGTTAAGCACCAAAGGAGAAGGAAGAGGAGCCGCAGGAAGAAGAAGTGTCGTGGAGAAGAAGAAAAACCAATGTTTTTAATATAAAATTGACTTTGCAAATTACGATTTTGTCCTTAGCACTTAATGCTATTTGTTTCGTCCTTTGTTTCGTTAATCGTCCAACGATTCGGGTCCTCTAAATTTTCTTATTTTACCAATAACTCCAACTTATTATTTGGGTTCTAACAAAACTATCCGTTCGAAATTCGGATATCGTTTACTATTTTTACTAAAACATCCTTCATATTACGAGAAATGTAATTACTCGGAATATAGCGTTATTACTCCGAAAATTCCCGTAAATTTCTTAAAATTCCTATTAATTGTCAGGATGGAAATGACGTTTTCTTTTTGTAAAACGGACTTGATTTGACATATTTACAAAAATACCAATATATATTATAATATGAAATTCCGTACAAGCCGGATATTACAGTTTGTGTGCGCCTTCGGGCTTACATCACAAAACAGTAGGGTTTATGTATGTTTTGTATGTTTTCCAGTACGTCATATATCATGATTGTTTTGAAAGCTTACGAAAATAAATTTACATGTAATGACATGGTAAGGCATGAACAGAATTAACCAGATCAACTATTAAGGGAACTAATCCTCCCCTTAATCGAGTTAGAGGATGTATGACTTTGAAAAAATTGATCCACTTCCCAATGGACAGAAGGATCAGATCAGCTATTAAGGGAACTAATCTGCCCCTTAATTGAGTTAGAGGATGTATGACTTTGGGAAAATTGATCACTTCCCAATGGACAGAAGGATCAGATCAGCAGAAAACGATTATGAATTCAACTAAGTTGCGAAAGTAGCAACTGCATGAATAGGATTTATGTTCCAGCATTTCATTACATTATTGCTCTACTTATTTAGTATTAGGCTAATAGATGAGTTTTGTGATGTAGGTGAAGAAGTGTTAGCAAGTGTGTTCTCTGAGCATGATAGGGACTAGGCTGGTTGGAGGAGTATATTCATGTGTCGACTTGGTAAACTGATGGGGCGGTTTAACTTGTGGCAGTAGGTGTGAAAGTTTAGTGAACAATTGTTCAGTTTAACTATGCTGAGAATTTTAAATGACATTGATAGTTTTAGCATTTCTGATATATTTGTGAGGTTTCACGGATAATGATACATTGAAGGTTTAACTATGGTTCTTACTGGATTTCAAGCATTTCATGGAGTCGAGTTGTTTTGGTTGTTTACAGTAAAATTTACAAGTTCTTTTAGTAGTCAGAGTTGTCCGTTTGTTTAGAGTGTAAACGGTAGAAGTTGTCACTTGGTAGATGTTCGGTAGCGGAAGATGTATTTCGTTACTACCTCTACCGCTGACACTATTTAACGGAAGATGCATTCTATTTCTGCTTCTACTGCTGACACTATTTGGCAGAAGAAGTCTTCTGTTTCTGCTTCTATCGCTGACACTATTTGGCGGAAGAAGTCTTCTGTTTCTGCTTCTACCGCTGAGACTATTTGGCGGAGGATGTGTTTGAAATTTTAAGACATTTAAATATTAAAAATCCTTATGTCCTCGGTTCTTTTGGCTGATTGTTTCTATCAATTAACTGTTATATAAGTATTGTTTTAGTTATTTGCTTTAACCCTGTTTTACACAGATATTTTTCCGCTGCAAGTTTTAACGTCTTACTTTTTATTTTATAAAACTCTAATTTTGACCATGGAGTGAAGTTTTTAAAACCTTTCTCAGATTGTCTTAGTTCTGTTCAGCATTATGAGTAGCGAACCGAGTTATAAAAATTTGGGGCGTTACAATCTCAAACCAAAGTTTGAGATCGACTACTTCCACGGAGCTCAAATGAGAGATCTATTTACTATTAGTCAAAAATACACCCTCAAGAAGGATTACAAACAGAAACTTTCAACAACAGAAGCTGAACAACGAAAAAACCAGAAAAATACAGAAAGAAAAACCTGAACAGAAACTCGACTGTTCTTCACACGAGAAAACTCAACTCATGCACTACACACAAAGAAAAACTCTATCTCTGCAAACATTTTTCTTCTGTAGACTTTCTCTTCTCCTAAAGCAAAACTGTCCTAACCCTCATCTCTTCCTCTGGAAAAACTGAACTTGAAAACCCACTCTGATTGACAGCTTCCAGAAGACACCTTTCATGCCACCTCATCACATACTAAATGGACTAGGCTATTTTAAGAAATAAAATGGTATTGGGCTTCACCATATAATATGCTCCACCTTGAAGTCCAATCTCAGAGTAATACTTTGACTAACTGTAAAAACATCATCTCATTTTCATTGCTCAATCAGACAAAACAAAAATTACCCAACGTTTAACAAGTCTAAGCAATGCTTAAACTTAGAAACCTTCACAATTATTGTACCCATGTCTGACGGGTTATCCTCTTCTGGGATCTTCAAAATGTTCACCTTCCCTATAGAAATTAAATCTCTAACAAAATAGAATCTCACATCAATATGTTTTGTCATATCATGAAAAACAAGATTCTTACTTGAGTGAATGACATTTTAGTTATCACAATAAACAAATGGTGTAGTATTTAATAAACCAATATCATGTAATAAACCACTCAGCCAAACACATTCTTTTAACAATCAGCAAAAACAACATATTCGGCTTCAGTAGTAGATAATGTTACCAAAGGTTGAAGCTGAGACTTCCATGAGATGCAATTTCCAAACAAAGTAAAACAATATAAAGTTGTTAATTTTCTAGAATCTCTATTCCCAGCAAAATCAGAATCAACATACCATATCAAACATTCATTATTAGTAGATTTACTATACATCAAACAAGTATTAATAGTGCTGTTTACATAATTAACAGTCCATTTGATAGTTGTCTAGTGTTCAGACTCGGGATTTGACATGAATCTACTTAACAATGATATGACAAAAGATAAATCAGGCCTAGTACTTATCATTGCATACATCAAAGAACCAATTATATTTGAATAAGGTCTACTTGCCATTTTAATTTTTTCAGAACTAGTTTGACGACATTGTGTTTCTGAAAGAACAAAATGATTAGCTAATAGCATAGTCACTGATTTACAATTCTGATTCCCAAACTTTGAAACCACCTTTTCTAAATAAGATTTTTGATGTAATTTTAACTTGTTATTTGATCGATCCCTTTCAATTATCATGCCTAAGATTTTTCTTGCATGATCAAGATCTTTTGTATCAAATTCAGCATTTAAATTTGATTTCAAATCATCAATTAATAACATAGATTTACTAATCAGTAACATACATCCACATATAGTAGCAAATATACTGGTATTTCATTTACAGATTTGAAATAAAAACAAGCATCATATTTAAATTTAAACTTGTTATGAAAGTATCAAAGCGTTTGTACCATTGACGTGGTGATTGTTTAAGTCCGTAAAGCGCTCTCTGCAACAAACACACACTATTAGGGAGTTTAGAATCAAAAAAACCTTCTGGTTGTTTCATGAATATCCTTTCCTCTAATTCCCTATGCAAAAAAGCAGTTGTAACATCTAATTGTTCTAATTCAAGGTCAAATTGAACAACTAAGGATAGCATTAGTCTCATGGTATTAAACTTAACTATGGGAGAAAAAATTTCGTTAAAGTCTATACCTTCCCTTTGTGTGTAACCCTTGGCAACAAGTCTAGCCTTGTGCCTTGGCGGGTCTCCTGGTTTGACTCCCTCTTTAAGTTTGAATAGCCATTTACAATCAATTAACTTTTGATTCTTAGGTTTCTCAACTAAGATCCATGTTTTGTTAAGTCTAAGAGATTCCATTTCACTATTCATGGTTGTTTTCCACTCTTGACTCTCCCTGGACTCTACAGCTTCTTTGTAGGAACTAGGTTCTACATTCTTTACATGTTGAGCTGCCACAAAAGCTGTAAAAACTAAATCAGCATAGGAATATCCAGAAGGTGGTCTGATTTCCTTTCTGTTTCTATCCCTAGCAAGTTGGTAATTTTCTAATTCACTTTGTAAAGAATCTTGAACATCAACATGTTCATCCTCACTAGCTCTAGTGTCCTGTTCATATACAGAATTAGTAACTTGATCCTGTTCATTTGAATTACTAACTTCACAGTTTTGATCACTCAATTTTGGTGTCTCCACCTCAATGTGTGTTTCGGGTTTATTGGTATTCACACTCTTCTCCACCTGATTAGAGTTACCAAGTGTCTTACATGGGAAAGAAGTTTCATCAAAGATGACATCTCTATTAACGAAGATTTTAATGCCTCTAGTGTCTCTATCCCACAACCTATAACCTTTAGTTCCCTGCTGTTGTTGATAACCAAGAAACACACACCTAATTGATCTTGGATCTAACTTTCCATCTTTGGTATGTGCATAAGCAGCACATCCAAAAATCCTTAGATGATTCAAATCGGGATTTCTTTCACTCCAAACTTCTATAGGACATTTGAAACCGATGGCACTATTTGGGCTCCTATTAATCAAATATGTGATAGTATTTAAAGCTTCCCCCAAAAATCCTTTGGTAAGCCTGAAGTGAATAACAAACACCTAACTTTTTCTAGTAAGGTACGGTTCCTTCTCTCAGCAACACCGTTTTGCTGAGGTGTGTGCTTAACGGTCCTATGCCTTAGGATCCCTTGAGTGCTGCAAAAAGAATCAAATTCCATATTACAAAACTCTAGACCATTATCGGTCCTAAGCCCCTTGAGTTTTCTATCTGTTTGGTTCTCTTCTAAAGTTTTCCATTCCTTAAACTTCTCAAAAACTTCATCCTTAGTTTTTAAGAGATAAGTCCACACTCTTCTTGTGTAATCATCTATAATGGACAGGAGATACTTATTTCCTCCATGTGTAGGATGTTTTTCACGCCCCCATAGATTTGGATGCATATAGTCTAATTTATACTTAGATAAGTGGTCACCTTTTGTCAATTTCAACCTGCGTTGTTTACCCAACACACAGGTTTCACAAAAACTAATACTTGAAATTTTATCTTTTCCAAGTAGGCCTTTATTAAACAGATGATTTAGCCCATTTTGGCTCATGTGTCATAGTCTAAGGTGCCATTTTTCAGAAGCATTTAAAACATAATTATTCACTATATTATTGACAGAAGAAACATAATGTAAACCATTCAAAACATATAATCCAGATTCTTTAAAACCAGATAAAACTAATTTTTCACCTTTGAATACCTGCAAGTTAGAATCAACAGCTTTGAACCAACAGTCAAGTTCATCAAGTGTTCCAAGAAAAATTAAATTTCGTTTTAATTCAGAAATATATCTAACATTTGTTAGTTTAATCCTATCATTATTATCAAGAAGCAAGTATACAGTTTCAATTTCTCTAACAAACAGGGATTGTTATTTCCCATATACACAGTATCACTCTCAGTCTCATCCAAGTCAAAAAAACATAGTTTATTAGGAGACATATGAAAAGAACAACCTGAATCAAGAATCCATTTTTCAGAATTTAATTTTTAAGAAACATTTAGGACAATTTTGCTAGATAACGGTTAGGACAGTTTTGCTTTCGGAGAAGAGAAAGTTTACAAAAGAAAAAGGTTTGCAGAGAAAGAGTTTTTCTTTGTATGTAGTGCATGAGTTGAGTTTTCTCGTGTGAAGAACAGTCGAGTTTCTGTTCAGGTTTTTCTTTTTGTATTTTTCTGGTTTTTTTCGTTGTTAAGCTTCTGTTGTTGAAAGTTTCTGTTTGTAATCTTTTTTTAGGGTGTATTTTTAACTAATAGTAAATAGATCTCTCATTTGAACTCCGTGGAAGTAGCCTGTGACGACCCTAACACTGTTCCCTTATTTCCCGTATTATTTTTTTTATATTTAAAAACTTTAACCTAGCGTTTTAGCGGAAATAAAACTTTTAATGTCGGAATCGAAATTGGAATTAAAATCGATGGAGTCTATGTTTATAAACTATTTAAAACAAAACTTAAAACAATTATAAAATAATTTAAAACAATAAAAACTAAATAACAATCGGCGGAGGGCGAAATGGGACGTTTGTCCCTAGAAATGAGGGGCGATCGATCGCCCATTCCAGGCGATCGATCGCCAGCTACAAAAGGAGGGGCGATCACGATCGCCCCTTGCTGTGGTGAACGATCGTGAGGAGATCGTTCACCAGGCGATCGATCGCCACACGCTCTGGAAATTTTCCAGAGCGCGGCGATCGTTTTGGCGACAGATCGCCACTCATGGCGATTGGTCGCCATCTTCACTGCCTCCCCTCCATTTTTCTTCTTCTTCTTTCATTCATTTCCTTTTGCCTTCATTCATTCTACTCTTTTTCTTCCCTTCTCTCTAGCACTTCAACATCACTTCATTTCATCGACCAAATAAACGACTCAAAACACAATTAAAACCAAATACATTTTTATGAAAACGAACTGCGTGGTTCCGTTTGAAAACCAAACATTTCCTCCTGCTAAAACTACCAAGCAGTTCATAAAATCTCAACAGAAATCTTAACAAAACGTTTTATAAATTCAATGTACCAAAACTTTTAAAAACCTCAAAACGTGACCTATTGACTAATCAGAACCAAACATCCTAAAATGTTTTAACTATACAATTATTCATTTCAGTCTATCATCTGCCCAAAACATTCCAATACCCTCAAAATACATACGTATATCCTCACGGGTCAGGTTTAAGCATCGACTGCGCTAGCACACCCCGCGAGCCATCCTCCGTCAACTGTATCACTCATCGGGTGGAAGGATCTCGTCCTCACCTAAGTCAAGATCACCTACACCATACAGACAATCTATGAGATAAAAATCTCAACAAGCTTCGTAAATGTAAATGCATGCTGTGCATATGAGTTCGTAAATCATGCCACGTTTTCTTATCTTTACATAGGTTATCATCGAGATCTCAACCCCCTAAATGGAGAGGGCATATCCTGCGGTTGGACTACCCTTTCCACCTAGAGGAGGGGGGTACACGCTTGCAACACGCACAGCCGTACCTGAGCCCCACCTCGCATGACCATAGACATACATCGATCCATATTAGATGTGGTATTGTGACAGACCCGTAATCGATCCACACAATAGAACAATAGCCCCCTTTCAGGCCACATCGCCATTTTCTTTAAAACATAGTGCGGAAATTTATTTTTATGTTCTTTTTAAAATACGTGATGCGTGAACAATTTATAACATAATTTAAACATGCATCATACGTACCATCAAGACAATAAAAGCAATTAAAGACATAACCTATAAAACAACTAAACCTAACTACCCAACCAAAGCAATTTAAACAAATGCGTTACCAAAACTCCTCGAGACGACATCGACGTACGGTGTAGGCCTATCGGCCAGAGTATGTCACGAGAACTTACCTCGCGTCTGTTGCAACTCTTGCTCTGTCCACGAGCGTTGTTTACCTACGACAATTTACAACCATCGATATTAAAACGAGTTCAAGCTACTAAATGTCCAAGTTAATAAAACTTAACTAAAGAAATTCTCCTAAAGCTCTAACTTAGCTCTTTGAAACATTTTATCGAGCACCTTGAGCTCGTCGTTCATAAAACTCCATTAATGAGATTTCTAAGTTTTTCCAACAACCCAAAATTCACCTCAACGTCCATTAATTCGCCAAACTACTTCTAATGTCATTTAATACGTTCACTAAGGTTATAAATAGGGCTACTCTAGCTATTTCGAGCATTACTCAACTATTTCGCAAAAACCCTAAACGAACCCTAATCATTTAAACTCTGTAAAAACTACGAATAGACTTTCCAAAACCATAGATTCTTACCTAGAATCGAGTTTGGAGGAGAAAAGGTGAAGGATCGGAAGTCGAACGGAAAGAAATCGGTGTCGGAATGTTGAGGAACCGTCGAGGGCATAGAGAGAATCGCAAAGGAGAGAGCTCTGGCGTGAAATGGTAAAGGAAGAAGAAGAAGATTGTTTTTAATTAAAATTTTAATTTGGCAATTTACCATTTTGCCCTTCTATTGTTTTTATATTAGTTTCGTCTCTTGTTTCGTTAATTGTCTAACGATTCGGCTTCTCCAAATTTCCTTAATTTGCCAACAAAGCCAACTTATTACTAGGGTTCTATTAAAACTGTCCGTCCGTGATTCGAACCTCGTTTACTATTTTTTTACCAAAGTATCTTTTATATTACAATAAACGTAATTCTCGTAAAATTAGCGTTAAACTCCTAAAATTCGCGAGATTTTTCTTAAAATCCTTATAAATCATTAGGATCATAATAACGCTTTCTTTTCGCAAAATGGACTTGATTTGACATATTTACAAAAATACCATTTACATCAAAATAATAATAGTCCGTACAGCCGGGTATTACATAGTCGATCTCAAAATTTGGTTTGAGATCTGGGCGAACCACGTTAAATCTTTGTATTCTTTATTTTTTGCACTGAATCATTAACGGTTTTATGAGTAAGATTTTTATAACAGTGGTATCAGAGTTAGAATCGAGTCTTGACGGTCCGATCTATGATTCTTTATGTAGAAAGAAATTTCAGTCGTGCTTCTATTTTTAAAAAGGCTTCAAAATACCTTGTTCATTTTCTGATCTTGTGTTCTAAAGTTTTTTGTGTTAGTGAACCTGTTTTTGGAAGAGGTTTTTCGAGTAAACCACTAGTCTTTTTCAAAAAGAATTTCTTCCACTGATTTAGTCAAGATCTTCTTGTCTTTAATCTTTGCTTTGGTCATCTAAAGTTTTTAAATATTCTTGACTGACCATGGGATCAAGAATAGAAATTATCCCTTATGATGGAAAAATTGATTTTGGTTCATGAAAGAAAAAGATGAGAGTCCTGTTAAGTCATCACAAGGTTCTCATCGCTCTTGAACCGGACAATAAAAAATGGTCTGATGACCAGATAAAAAGAAAGATGGAAATTGATGAAGAGGGGTACAATTTGATCGTGCTCAGCCTCTCAGACAATGTACTACAGAAGGTAGATAGAGCTAAAACACCACTGGAAATATGGGGTAAACTCGAATCACTGTATGTTGTTCAATCTGCCCCTAATCTTGTGTATTTAAAGGGTGCTCTGTTTGCATATAAAATGGATGTTAATAAGTCAATCGATAAAAATATAGATGATTTTTTTAAAATGTCTTTGCTGTTAAAAGGAACTGATCGAAGTCTAAATGACACTAGTCTTGCTATGATTCTTCTTAATTCTCTGTCTGATTCATATAGTGTTGTTAGAGATACCCTGAAATATACAATTACAGTCCCCACGGTAGAAATGATTACCTCTGGCCTAAAAGCCAGAGATCTGGAAATAAAGAATAAGAAAAACGGAAATAGTTTATTTGTAAATGAAAATAATGTAAAAAGTAACAACCTTAAAAAGAAGGGAAAAAGAAAGACTCAACAAAATAAGCCTAAAACTGATAATAGAACCGAGAATAGAAATTGTTTCCACTGTGGAAAAGCAAGACATATTAAGAAAAATTGTTACAAGTGGAAAAATGAACAAGAAAGACAAAATAAAGAATATAATGTTGCGACTGGTTCTTGTGATATTATCAGTGAGGTCTTAAATGTTTCTGAAAAATTAAATTCTAAAAAATGGATTCTTGATTCAGGTTGTTCTTTTCATATGTCTCCTAATAAACTATGTTTTTCTGACTTGGATGAGAAACATATAGGACAGTTTTTCTAGATAAGGGTTAGGATAGTTTTGCTTTCGGAGAAGAGAAAGTCTATAGAAGAAAAAAGTTTGCAGAAAAAGAGTTTTTCTTTGTGTGTAGTGCATGAGTTGAGTTTTCTCGTGTGAAGAACAGTCGAGTTTCTGTTCAGGTTTTTCTTTTTGTATTTTTTTGGTTTTTTCGTTGTTAAGCTTCTGTTGTTGAAAGTTTCTGTTTGTAATCTTTTTTAAGGATGTATTTTTGACTAATAGTAAATAGATCTCTCATTTGAACTCCGTAGAAATAGTCGATCTCAAACTTTGGAGTGAACTTTGTCCTAACCCTTATCTAGAGCAGTAAACTTTCTCTTCTTTGAAAGCAAAACTGTCCTAGAAAAACTGAACTTGAAAACCCACTCTGATTGACAGCTTCCAGAAGACACCTTTCATGTCACTTCATCACATACAAAATGGACTGAGCTATTTTAAGAAATAAAATGGTATTGGGCTTCACCGTATAACAATTATAATGTAAGGATATAATGTAATAAAAAAGTTACAATTTTAGTTAACGAAATTGTAATTATTATAATGTAATAATAATGTAAATTACTCGTTTAGTTAACAAAATGATTTTATTATTATATAAAATAATAAGTATTTAAGAAAAAAAAATATTTGATGATTTAATAAAAAAATATCACATAAATATTATTACAAATTTTTTACAGTTGTATAATTACAAATTATACACATACAAACTAGGTTCACAAATATCTAATTGTCAATCATTTGCAATTAATGTGATAAACGAGTGAACCAAACTGAGTCGAGCCGATCCTAAGAAAGTTCGGCTCACCGAATCTAACGAGTTTAGCGAGTCCAATAAGCCGAGCCTAATGAACCTAGTAAAAAAAAATTCAATGCAACCTCATTCGCGAACTAAATTTAAACGAACAGAGCCCATTAGAGCGTGACTTTAGTGGCGTGTAAACTCTGCAGTCTGCAAGAATTGCTAAATTGGGCGCGAAAAGAGAAACTGAATAGAAACCAATGAAAGCTATTGTTTCCGTTGAGCAACTTACATTCAGATCATATCAGCAAATTGGATGGTATAACGAGCTTCTTCCTCGAGCTTCGTTAGTTTGAATTTATCAAAGTTTTTATTTGGAAAAAAAAGTGCGATGCTCCATCGATTACGGTGTTCATCTGGATAATCTCTCTCTCTCTCTGTCTCTCTAACATCCATGGCAAAAAAAGCATCTTGATAACCACGCCAGCTTGAAGTCCATTGAGCTACTAATCATTTGGTCCTCACTTAGCCTCGGCACCGGAGCCGGCCGGGCTGCCTATTTTGAGATATTTCTTGTTTGGTGGGCTGCTGTATTTATAGAAATTACTTCATATTTTTCAAGAGAAAACTCTGCTATGTGTATAATTTAGGGTTCAACACAGAGCCCTCGAAGGAAGACATTAGCAGTTTTTCATCATTGTCTTTATTACTTTCTTCTGGAAGGAAATAACATGTTCAAAAGATTTCTTCAGTAAAGGTGAAGAAGACAAAGATGGCGATGGGGCTCATCCACTGTCAATTACAGTCCTAAGTGGATCAGAGCAGAACCATTTTTGGACAAAGCTCAAAAAACCTTTCTCTATCATCTCTACTGGAAAATGCAGACTTTCTTGCTTCTGATTTTGCTCCTCGTCCATTTCACGATTCCGGGGAATGCCCATCTAAGTGTCAACGTGGGTGTTAGAGCCGCCATCGGCGTCGGCGTCAGCGTCGGATTGGGATTTGGAATCGGCGGCGTTGGAGGCGTTTCGGATGGAGAAGGGCTAAAAAAACCAGGGTCGACGGCGAGTCTGAATAGAGCGTTCACTGCTCTTCAGGCGTGGAAATCGGCCATCCACGACGACCCATTTGGAGTTTTAGCCACCTGGGTCGGTCCGAATGTCTGCTCCTACAAAGGGGTATTCTGCGCCGGCCCCGACGACACAATGCCGGCGTCGGCTGGACCCTTCGTTGCTGGAATCGATCTCAACCATGCTAATCTTACAGGCACCCTCGTAAAAGAACTCTCTTTATTAACAGAGATGACTCTTCTTCATCTCAACAGCAACAGATTTACAGGCACAGTTCCATACGCTTTCAAAAATCTCTATGCTCTTCAAGAATTAGACCTCAGTAACAACCTTTTCTCCGGCCCTTTTCCTTCGATCACATTAAACATACCAAATCTTATCTACTTAGACCTCAGATTTAATGGCTTCTCCGGTCCCATTCCCGAAGACCTTTTCGACAAAAAACTCGACGCTATTTTTATCAACAATAATCAGTTCGATGGCGAGATTCCTCAAAATTTAGGAAATTCCCCAGCGTCTGTGATGAGTTTCGCGAACAACAAATTCAGCGGGAGCATTCCGGCGAACCTTGGGATTTCGGGTTCAAATCTGAAGGAAATTTTGTTTCTGAACAATCAATTAACAGGTTGTATTCCTGAAAGAATTGGGCTTCTATCTGAAATTCAAGTTTTTGATGCGAGTTTCAATTCAATATCGGGTGAACTACCAGACACGCTCTCTTGTTTGAAGGAGATTGAAGTTCTCGATTTGGCTCACAATAAGTTATCTGGGTTACTGCCTGACGCTGTTTGTTCTCTAGGAAAGCTTGCAAATTTCTCCGTTTCTTTCAATTTCTTCTCTGGGTTAAGCCAAGAATGTTCAAAACGTTTCTCCGGAAGAGGCATTTTTGATAACTCTTTAAATTGCTTTCCGGGAATAGGATTACAGAGGCCTCAACCGGATTGTTCTGTAATTCCTGGAGAATTGAGTTGTGTAAGAGCTCCTTCTCCGATGAAGCCTTTTGTTTGTGCAGCGCTGGGTGAAAGAACTTACATGGAAGCTTCGTCTTTTCCATGAGAGAACTTAGAAAGCTCTTGCTGTGGTCGTTAATGGTGACTGATTCAGACCTTCCAATTCCCGTAGCTATAGCTCCGGATCAGGGTGAAAACGGATTAGACGAGAAGAGCTTTCCAAAGTTTTTTTTGGGTCTTCTGTTAAAGATTGTATTATCATATGTGAAAAACAACGGAAGAACTCTCTCTCTCTCTCTCTCTCTCTCTCTCTCTCTCTCTCTCCTCTCTCTCTCGTCAGCTGTGCGCCACTTGTAAGTTGCAGTTTAGTTGAGAATGACATTCGAACGAAGCAAGTAAAAAAAACTTGCGCTTTCACTATTTCCAAATCAATCACTGCGATAACCCACAGTGGGAAGAATATCTTCATGTTCATGGCGATGAAGAATGATCAAAGAGCCTCTGTGCTTTTCGGATCGATTAAATGAAATTTAAACTGAAGATTCCCAGCCGCGACTTGGCTGTTTCTCCTTTTCTGCGTTCTTTGTTCTGTCGAGAAAATCAGTAGTAGTTGTTGCAGAGAGTTTCGGATCCATGATTTGTCGGAATTACCGATATTAATCTTGTGATTTGGAAATTAAACGACGTAAATCTACTTGGATTGAACTCTGGTGGTGATTCCGGTCATCTGAGAAACGTTGATTTTGCTTGATTCCTGTTCGATTTCCTGGTCAAAAAACAGAGTAAAAACAAATAAAGGATGAATTTTTGCCAAAAATAAAAAAAACGATGAAATCATCTTCCTCGATTTCAAGAAACAAAATTCACCAGACTCCTCTAATAGAAGTGCTAACTAAAGCTTCCATGGCCACGACAATGGCGGAGGGAAAGGAGAGAGAAATGGGTCAAGAGATGGAGCTTTCTCATTCCTCAACGTATGAAACGAACGATAATTTCGTAAATTAAGAAATGTTCAAATTTGTTGAGAAGTGGATTCCCGCCATTGGCAATTTCTCAGTCGGAGTAGAGCTTTCGATTATATTAGCTAAAAAGAAGTTGAAGACGAAAAGATGTGTGAACAGACGTAAGAAATATTTGGATAAGCTTGTCATTTTAGAGAATGGAAAGGGTATTTTGAGAATTGGAGATAATTAAACAGGTAAAATGTGATTTAAATCTTAAAATTTGGAGATATTTACAAATTAAATTCTTTTTTTCAAAAATCAAACTTTCGTCTTTTAACTCTCAATAATTTAGACTTTATCACCAATTTATCCATTAAATTCAATGTGTGTACTATGAATGGGCGTGGTCCAGTTTAGTTTGATTCTACTTCGGAATTAGAATCAGGACCTGGACCGGGACCGGGGATTACAGAACTGAACTGGGATCAAATTATGTTTTAAGATTTGATTCCCATTACATTCCAATTTTTTAAAAAAAAATTTTATATTTTTTTGTTGTTTTTTTAGCCTAGTTTTCAAAATTTTGGACGAGTTTTGGTTTGATTTCATGTCAAATATTTAACCCACAGTCTGAGTCGGTTTTCACTATTGTTTAAAGTGTGGAATATAAACTGAAACCAGACCACACGTTTTTGAAAGTCTGCAATTGGAACCGTGAGTGGGTAGAACTAGCGAACCGGGACCAAACTACACGATTCGGTTAAAACAACGATTCCGGTATGGTATTACCCACCCATAAAGTGTACCATACATTTCCTTAACGTTTCTTAGATAATTTCTAAGCTGATTTAGAATTCTGTTAATCTTTTTACATAATAATATTGACAGAATTTGAAATCACATTAGAAGTTATCGGAGAAATTAAAAATTAAGTTAAAACAACTTATTGACGGAAACATGATACAAATGTTAGATTTAACATATAAATTGGCAGAAATATTAAAATTAACGTAAAAAAAAAAAACCTTTAATTCTTAAAATGAATCTAAAAATTAGTCAATATAATAAATGAAAAAAGAAATTCCTAGAATAAAGTGGACGTGACTGGCGCAAATTGAATCAACCCAAACAAACGGTCAGGATTCGCTCTGCCTAGCCTGTAATTTTTCAAGGCGCTCCCGATTTTCTCGATACCTATATGAGCCCATTTCGAAGAGGTTATAATACAAGAAGAAAGAGGAGACGAATAAGAAGAAGGAGCTCAACAACATCTCCCACACCAGGCTGAAGATTCAGAAGGAGAAAAGAAGAGCGTAGGCAAAGAACGGAATAACAATGTCGTGGCAGGCGTACGTAGATGACCATTTGATGTGCGAAATCGACGGCCAAGGACAGCATCTCTCCGCCGCCGCCATCCTCGGTCATGACGGTAGTGTTTGGGCCCAAAGCTCTTCCTTCCCTCAGGTCTCTCCCTATCTCTCTGTTTTTCTGTCTATGAATTCATATCGACTACATTTTGAATTTATTAATTTGATTTGTCAAGTTTTATCAGCTACATTGTGACCTGTTTTGATTGGCGAAGTTTCTCCCTGCTTTTGTTGCGGGAGTGATCTGATTCGATTAATTTTTGAGTAAAAATTTTCAATCCTAAGCTACATTTCGATCAGATCTTTTTGATCGTTGAATTTGTGGCTCTGCCTTTGAAAGAGATGATCTGATCGTTGAATTTGTTGCTCTGCCTTTGAAAGAGATGATCTGATTTAAACCAAAAGCTCTTCGATCGTTGATCGAACTACATCTTGACCTAATAGTTTTGATCGGTGAAGTTTTAGCTCTGCCTTGAAACGATACGATTTTGTTTCGTTATTTGCAATATGTTTGTTGCCAAACAAACTATCTTCACTCTTTTATTTCATTTACATTTGACTTTCCAGTTTTGATTGGGGAAATGCATGTGACTCTATGACACCCTGAAACGAGGGGATCTTATTCCGTTATTTTTCTACGTCCGTTTGTTCGAACAAAAGCTCTTCAACTCTTGATTTATTTATTCTATTTTGTATTTATCCACACTGATTTCATTTTCTATCAAGCCGTCGATATCGAATAGTTGGATTCAATAGTATTGTGTTTTTATATGTTGAATGTGTGGCTTTCTGGGAACCATTTCCAATGGAGGCATCTGGATGTTTTTCCTGTCTTTTGCCTACATATGCCGACGTAGACTTTTGTCTATTACTTCCAATGAAGTAGTGTTGCAAATAATAATTGGTGGGAACAATAACAATAGTACTGCTGTTGTAATATATGGAGTGTACTGATCAAGATAATTTCTAGAAAAAACTGTACTAGACAATCTCTTAGACAGAATTACATTTCTAAGTACGTTCCCAAGAAAGGTTGGAAAGGTCACAAACAATCTCAATTAAAATCTAGTCTCCTAAACAGAACTTACTTACACAGTACAATTACACCACTAAATAAGCGGTACGAGAAACAATAACAGATGCGATTTGAAAAATACTAGAAATATTTTTCCTACGCCGTAAAATTATAACGGCCAAGAAGTAAGATAAATAATGGCTAAAATGAATACCGAGAATTTTTACATCGAAATCAAAATAGGGAAAAAATCACGGGGACCGAATCCAGAAAGATCTCACTATGAAAAATAAAATTTACAATATTTTTTGATATATCAAATATTCTAGAAAATATTCACTAAAAGTAATCACCTTTCTTAAAATTCTTACTGTACTCAAAAGTACCTCACCTATTTTTCTTCACCCTCTTTCTTTTCTCTTCCACAAATTCTCTCTATTTCCTCTTCCTCTTCTCACAGAAGAAATTTTCTTCTGATCTTGGTTTCTTTTTCGTCAAGACTCTCTATTTATAAGGAGAGAGTCCTGCAAGAAAACAACATACTGCAAGATCCAAAAATCTTCCAGTACGGAGACTCATTTTAATTTAATGAAATGAGTTCCTCATCATAATGGAGAGACCCTACAGTGTCGTTGTGCATCTGATATTACTTCCATTATCTTTTGCAATGTCCATCAAGCTTTGTGGAAACGTAAGGTTTTGACTTCCAAGGAACTGGTGAATATAACATTCCATTGCACCTTTCTTGCTCTTGTTTGATTGGAGCCAAATTATTAGGAAAGTTTCCATCACAATCTTTTTAGATGGTAGCCATTGCATATCTAGTTTTTCCATATTTGCTTAATGTTCAGTAAATAAACGTGTTTCTTCTTAAACTTCTGGTTGGTTTACACTATTTCTAAGCGCTTGCCAATGAAAACTCTTTGATTTTATTAAATTTTGCTTGCTTTGTAAATTTTGCAGCTGAAGCCCAATGAGATTGCTGACATCCTCAAGGACTTTGACGAACCAGGTCATCTTGCTCCCACTGGTTTACATCTTGGGGCTACAAAATACATGGTAATCCAAGGAGAGCCCGGAGCTGTCATCCGTGGGAAGAAGGTGAGTGCATAGATCTATATATTCATCCAAATTTAAACCTGATTTTAAATACTAAAAGTTGTCATTATCCCCTTTTTGAATGCGTGGGCATCTGCCAGGCGGAGTTTTCTGCTATAATTTGGACTTTTTAAACGGCTTTTGAGGATGATTTTAGGAGCATGCAACCAACCATTATGATACTTTCTAACATGTTATGACAATTTTTATTTGAAGTTCTTAATGTTTAATAGATAGATACATCTCATTAGATCATCTTTCAAATCGTCGAGGTAAATTTGCTGTTATTTTCTCATTTTTGGATGGCATTATAGCACAAAGATAATTAATGGGTATACCTATTATTTGTGGATGCAGGGATCTGGAGGAATCACAATCAAGAAGACTGGACAAGCACTAATTTTTGGCATCTACGAAGAGCCTGTCACTCCCGGACAATGCAATATGGTAGTCGAGAGGTTGGGGGATTACCTGATTGACCAATGCCTTTAAGCTTCCATCCATGGAGATCACTGACGATTGGTGGGTTTGGATTTTTTGCTTTTTGCTTGAATTTTCTCTATTAATTCTGCATCTCCTTCATTTACCCTCAAATTGGAAGTGAATATGCAGATAATAAGCTTGTGAAAACTAAAAGAGTTGCTTTATGATTACTTTGTTACATTGCCCTTAATATTTTGTGTGAAGTAGTAGCATCTCTCCTCCATATATAAATCTGATTCCAAAACCTACTACTTGAGAGATATAGATTGCTCTATTTTAGATGCAATCTCAAAATAAAGCAGTCTCAAAATTTGGCAAATCTTCTTCTCCACCCAATCATCAATAGCACTACTTGTAAACCAACAACAACGCCACCACAAGAACACCAATGGATACTTCAATTTTAGCACAGGATGAATGCATAGGCGATGAAATTGCCGTTCCATTGCCTACAACTGTTTTGTTACTCCTGCAGTTAAAAAAAAAACGTCGCAAACTAAGCCAATGTCGATAAAATAACTATGTTTTAATAAACGGAATTTGAAAGGGAAGGTCGAGACAGAAAAAAACTTACCCAAGTGTCGCATACAAACAATTATCATAACCTGCAAGAAGTACAAAATGGAGAATCAATAATGACTTAGTTTCTCATAAAGTTAATCTGAGAGTACTGCTGAGTTTATCCTTAAGTTAAGGATAATCTAATTATTGCACCAACTAAGAAGTGACACATAAATCTTACGTCACGGGGTCTTATTAGAATATGAATTAACGATAATCCTAACGGTACCCTTAATTTCTTAAACATGCTTACTTGGGTTTTTGCTCACTTTGACTCCTGTCCCACCAAAACTGCAAGCAATATCAGTAGCTCCATTTTGTTGATAATAGCTGTTGAAAGCAAAAGATGCATGAGAGACAACAGAATCCGGCTCGAAACAAGGTTGACTCGGCTGAATCGCCGTGCAATCCACATTTCCAGACCCACAAGCCCAGTCCAGCGCATTTTGCAAGTCGATCTCTGAAGCATTACTTGAAGCAATACACCAAGCTTTCCCATTCGAACTCGTCACATTCGCCTGAGTAATAACATCCAACGAACCTCTTCCAGTGAAATCCAGATTATAAACACTCGTCTGATCGGGATAAAACAGGCCCCAATTTCGCTCGGAATCCATTCCTGACTTTCTATTTTCGTTGAACAGAGAGAAAATGTACACATCCAACTCCTCTCCGCGCTTCGCAGGCGTTCCTGTATTGTTAATAACGTGTCGAATAAGATTCGTGTTGTAAGTTTGGGCGTTATCTGATGTGGCAGCCGGCTCTTTCAGTGATCCTCTCGAAGGCCAGCCTGTTTCCGTCACCATGACTTTAATTGTTCTGAAATTCAGAGCCATAAGAGCGAAATAAAGCGCATCAATTTGAGCGTCGAACATGTTAGTGTAGAGCAAACCAGTATTCGGATCAATAACTTCTGATGATGATTCAAATAAAGCATAGTCTAAGGACACATTATTCGGTGATTCCCTATATGCGTAATAAGGATATATATCGATCATGAAAGGCGAATGATTTTCGGCTAGAAACTCCAACAATGGCTTCAAGAAAAACGCAAATTTACTATTGAAAGCACCGGCCGAAGGAGGGAAAGAACGGGATAAAACTCCAAGAGAATGAGTGCTTGAAACTGTAATCTTCTTTTGGAGACCTGCCTTTTTGAGAGAGGCGAGAATATTATTCATTGCCGGTACGACTAAGGCAGAGACGTTGCCCGGAGCCTCGGTGACTTCAGCACCGACCGTAATGTAAGTTATTTTTGTAGCCGGATAATAGGGAAGGATGCTGTTCTTGAGCCAGGTGTCGGCATTGGATTGGAATTGAGCAAACGGCAGTAAATCCGAATTAGGAATTCCGATCATTAGTTCGACGTCGGTGTTTGCAAAAGCCTTGAGAACCTGAATGTTGGAATCGTAGATTCTGACATTTTTAATGCTGTGAAGTTGAACCAGCTGAGCAACTTTATCAGGGGTGGGAAGATCATCAGCATTTCTTCCATAACAAACACCAATCGTGCTTCCACGGCAAAGATGTAAATCTGGAAAATCAAGAAAAAAAAAAAGCAATGTATTCAAATGATTGAAGGTGCTCTTTTTCAATCTAACAATGACGATCAACGATAAACCTATCCCGATAAGCAGACAAAACAAAAAACACAATGCTCGACCGGAATTATGAATACAGAGAAACATTAACAGCAACTGGTTTCTTCAAGTTTAAACATTCACAAACCAAAATGTGTATTTTGAGAAGCCTTTTAAAATTCTAGTTCAATTCAAAGACAGCTAAATAGAAAAATTGAGTAAAAAAGGTGATCCGGCATTGAAGAATCTATTAGAACTCTCACATTGCCCGTCAGGTACTACCACCAACAGACAGAGACCTAAGATTTTCTCCCCCTGGACTATCTGAAACTTGGACACTGAAGAACAGCACCTTCAAGACCAAAGCCTATGATATTTTAAGGGGTTTTTCATATTACAATAGAAAGAAAGCCCCTAATTTAGCATCCATCATTTAAGACCCAAAATGCAGAAAATCAAGCTAGCATTTGACAGGAATGATACTAATTTTCACATCAATAGCTACCCAAAAGATCTCAGACAAAGAAAACCCAGTTGCCACTAACTAATATAAGAACTAGAAGGCAATAAGAACTGTATTCAAAGGAAAACCCAGATGCTAAAATCAGTGAATAAAATGACCGACCCAAAAGTATGAGCATAAATGAGAAAGCAGTGCTAAGCTCGAATCCGAATCCTCCCCACATTGGCCTTCTCGTTCCCAGATTTCTTCTTCTTCTTCCTCAATAGAAGTTTTTTGGAGAGCAACGGCTATTTTCTCTCACTACCACTACCAGTAGCACGCTCAGTGTTGAGGAGAGGATGTCGTACGAGCTAAAAAGTTTTAAGCTTGAATCATGTCCATGGAGAAATGTGTCAGCAAAATGTTCGGACTGCAGAACTAATTATAAAATCTAGTGAAATAAAAAGCATCGGGTCCGGAACCAACTATGTTCGTTGGCTACTGTTTATACTGTGACATGCTCAGCTGTACGCCACTAGTCGCGGCCCCCCTCAGGCCATGGGCATATAAAACGCAGCAAAGATCTCTGCTTTTTATATTGTTTTTTGTCTTCTCCTACAGAGTTTGTCTGATTTTCTCCTCTTTCTTATTATTATGTTAAAAATGGAAGTAACGGAGACAAACATTCTCCTCAAATTTTAATTTAATCAATGGACACATTGTATTTTGACTATTTCTATTAACTATTACTATTTCTATTAACTCTATTTATAAATTTTAAAAAATGAACATTTTGTTCCTTAATTTATTTTTATTGATTATATTAAAAAATATATAATCAATAAAAATAAATTGAGAAATAAAACAATTATTTTTAAGATTTATTAACGGAATTAATGGAAACAATGACGACAAAGTGTTCGTTGCTAACAACTCAAAGTTTAAGGTACAAATCGTCAGTTTAGTCATAGATCGGTTTGTTTCTCATCTTTATAGGAATCGTAATTGGTTATGACCGTAGAAGAATTGTGGGTCACGATTCGATTCACATTTTTTGGTGTGAAAAAAAAGTGAGCACCAAATCAAACCATAGATCACAAAATTCAACTCAAATCTATTTAAAACCCAAACGTAACCTGTGATTCAACACAAACTTGACACTTGACTCAAATCCAACAAAACCCATAATAAATTTTAAGTATATGAATTTTAATAATATTAATTTTTATTTTTATTTTGAAACCGAATTAGAACCTAGTCATATCTTACGATTCAGTTTGGTTCGATTCTGATGATCTATTGTTCATGTTCCCATTCTGAATCGTGAAAACTATTACTTCACAGTTAAGTCCAAAATGGATTCGAATCAATCTGTAACCACTTCTAACTACGTGTGATTGTATAATTCTTTTGCTATTTAATAAACCTACATATTAGTTATTGGGAAATGAAATTCAAGTTTAGTACTAAATATTTGGCTAATTAATGAGTGAACAAATGGGGAAAAAAAAGAGATTAGCATGAACTCATATGAATAAACCAAAGAGGAAAGAATCTTGGATGAGGAGACTAGTGTAGACAACATAATAAAATAACAAATAAAAATAATAAATTAATTAGGAGGTGGAAAGGTAGTCTAATAAAATAGATTAAGATACATAAATGTTGTATTCTAAGTCTAAACTAGCTCTTTGCAACTCCAAGGGACAAATACAAACGCACGGCTTTCCTATTTCTCTTCATTTTAGGTCTACCTAGATTGATTGATTATAATTTACGATGCTATGTTGATCGATTGTATCAATTGCGTATGTTATTATGCGGCGATAATAAAAATAAAATAAAATAAAAATAAAAATTTGTTAAATCGGAAATTAGAAGATAAAATCGCTATTTATGGGAAGGACGGCATTGTCAAATTCTTGTTTTTAATCTACGACGTCGATTCGATTTTCATATTAATCTAAAGGTTGTAAATCATTAGCTTTTTTAATTCTTTTTTTTTTTTTTTTTGCCGATTCGTTCTCAACTTCTCCCCATTTCATTTTTCCTCTTCTCTCATTCTAATCTTAAAATACATTAAGTAAGAGTAATCTTATCTTATTCTACTCTCTAGTGTACTCGGTGACGTGTCAAACAATGATTGGTACAATGAATGTAATAAATTAACTATTTATAATTTTAAAAAATGAACATTTTGTTCCTTAATTTATTTTTTGGATTATTTAAAAAATATATAATCAATAAAAATAAATTGAGAAATAAAACAATTATTTTTAAGATTTATTAACGGAATTAATGGAAACAATGACGACAAAGTGTTCGTTGCTAACAACTCAAAGTTTAAGGTACAAATCGTCAGTTTAGTCATAGATCGGTTTGTTTCTCATCTTTATAGGAATCGTAATTGGTTATGACCGTAGAAGAATTGTGGGTCACGATTCGATTCACATTTTTTGGTGTGAAAAAAAAGTGAGCACCAAATCAAACCATAGATCACAAAATTCAACTCAAATCTATTTAAAACCCAAACGTAACCTGTGATTCAACACAAACTTGACACTTGACTCAAATCCAACAAAACCCATAATAAATTTTAAGTATATGAATTTTAATAATATTAATTTTTATTTTTATTTTGAAACCGAATTAGAACCTAGTCATATCTTACGATTCAGTTTGGTTCGATTCTGATGATCTATTGTTCATGTTCCCATTCTGAATCGTGAAAACTATTACTTCACAGTTAAGTCCAAAATGGATTCGAATCAATCTGTAACCACTTCTAACTACGTGTGATTGTATAATTCTTTTGCTATTTAATAAACCTACATATTAGTTATTGGGAAATGAAATTCAAGTTTAGTACTAAATATTTGGCTAATTAATGAGTGAACAAATGGGGAAAAAAAAGAGATTAGCATGAACTCATATGAATAAACCAAAGAGGAAAGAATCTTGGATGAGGAGACTAGTGTAGACAACATAATAAAATAACAAATAAAAATAATAAATTAATTAGGAGGTGGAAAGGTAGTCTAATAAAATAGATTAAGATACATAAATGTTGTATTCTAAGTCTAAACTAGCTCTTTGCAACTCCAAGGGACAAATACAAACGCACGGCTTTCCTATTTCTCTTCATTTTAGGTCTACCTAGATTGATTGATTATAATTTACGATGCTATGTTGATCGATTGTATCAATTGCGTATGTTATTATGCGGCGATAATAAAAATAAAATAAAATAAAAATAAAAAATTTGTTAAATCGGAAATTAGAAGATAAAATCGCTATTTATGGGAAGGACGGCATTGTCAAATTCTTGTTTTTTAATCTACGACGTCGATTCGATTTTCATATTAATCTAAAGGTTGTAAATCATTAGCTTTTTTAATTCTTTTTTTTTTTTTTTGCCGATTCGTTCTCAACTTCTCCCCATTTCATTTTTCCTCTTCTCTCATTCTAATCTTAAAATACATTAAGTAAGAGTAATCTTATCTTATTCTACTCTCTAGTGTACTCGGTGACGTGTCAAACAATGATTGGTACAATGAATGTAATAAATTAACTATTTATAATTTATACACTAATTGCACATTAATTGTAATAATCAATGTTTGACACGTCAGCAAATATGTTTAGATAGTAGAATAAAAAAAATAAATATAATATTATTTATGATAATATTAAATTTAAATCCTGAAGTATGAGGTATTGCACAAAAACCACATTAAATTAAAAGATCGAACGATCTAAACCACGAAGTATGAAAAACGTTTGATTTAAACCTTGTTGGCTCCCGTTCTCAAAGATCGAGGGGCCGATTTCTAACATCTGTGGGCCGCTCTTAGAGAATTGTCATACCTTAAATTGTGAAGAGATGTTTAGCCAAAGTGTTCGTTTGGGTTTTAAATAGATTTGAGTTGAATTTTGTGATCTATGGTTTGATTTGGTGCTCACTTTTTTTTCACACCAAAAAATGTGAATCGAATCGTGACCCACAATTCTTCTACGGTCATAACCAATTACGATTCCTATAAAGATGAGAAACAAACCGATCTATGACTAAACTAGAAGGCAATAAGAACTGTATTCAAAGGAAAACCCAGATGCTAAAATCAGTGAATAAAATGACCGACCCAAAAGTATGAGCATAAATGAGAAAGCAGTGCTAAGCTCGAATCCGAATCCTCCCCACATTGGCCTTCTCGTTCCCAGATTTCTTCTTCTTCTTCCTCAATCGAAGTTTTTGGAGAGCAACGGCTACTTTCTGTCTCACTACCACTACCAGTAGCACGCTCAGTGTTGAGGAGAGGATGTAGTACGAGCTAAAAAGCTTTAAGCTTGAATCATGTCCGTGGAGAAATGTGTCAGCAAAATGTTCGGACTGCAGAACTAATTATAAAATCTAGCGAAATAAAAAGCATCGGGTCCGGAACCAACTACGTTCGTTGGCTACTGTTTATACTGTGACATGCTCAGCTGTACGCCACTCGTCGCGGCCCCCCTCAGGCCATGGGCATATAAAACGCAGCAAAGATCTCTGCTTTTTATATTGTTTTTTGTCATCTCCTACAGAGTTTGTCTGATTTTCTCCTCTTTCTTATTATTATGTTAAAAATGGAAGCAGCGGAGACAAACATTCTCCTCAAATTTTAATTTAATCAATCGAAACATCATATTTTGAGGTCTTAACAATTAATACCTTGTCAATTGTCATTACTATTTCTATTAACTCCGTTTATAAATTTTAAAAAAATAAATATTTTGTCTCTCAAATTATTTTTATTGATCAATAAAAATAAATTGAGGAATAAAACAATTATTTTTTAAACTTTATTAAAGGAAACAATAACGACAAGGTGTTCACTGCTAACAACTCAAAATCTAAGATATCAATTGATGAAATTAAAAATTTAAAATATCATTAAAAATACCTTCCTTTAACCTATAAATGATCCAACCTTGAATCTCTAAAAATTTTACATTATCCATTGATGTATATCAATGACAATTTGCATGCATAGTTTCAAAATATCTTTCTACATTGTATAGACGTGGATGTTTATATTTACTTTTAATGTTTTTATTTATTTAATTGATATTTTGTAAATTATCATTTTAATTTTAAAATATAATATATTAATACATTTTATTTTTTTCATCTCTACGTTATCTTAATTTTTTTAATGCATTTTAGTTTATATATATATCTTTTCTTATCTCCTCTAGATATTTTTAAATTTTTTCAATGCATTTAAAAAAAATATGTTAAGACATTTTATTTTCTTATCTATACCTTGTCTTAATTTCTTTTAATGTATTTTATTTTTTATTTCTATCATATTTTAATCTATTATAGATTTTTTAAAACTTCTTTTGATGCATTGTTTTAAATTTTTTTTCATATATATTATCTCCATTTATTTTATTGCATTTTTTATTTTATTTTTATCTTTTAAACATTTTAATTTTAATATTTTTTTAAATTTCATTTAATATCGTGTAAGTCAAAAAAATACAAAATGTCTTCATCGTTGTCATTTTGTTTATGATTTTTTTTTTCAAGCTGACCTTTAAAATATAAAAATAACGTTACATTTAGTCTCAATTAATGTAATAAATTTGCCTAACATTTTCTCAGTCACTGTACTACAATTCGACAATTACAAGACTTCAGACCGCTTGCTATCATAAACCTCAAACTGACAGAAAAATTGTTCCCCAAGAAATTTATGGATGTTGATTAAGAAGAAGAAGAAACGTCAACCTCGAGTGGATAGCAAAAGAAAGAAGATTGGAGGAGGCAGATCATCCTACGTCCTCTCTTGTCCTTTCTTAATGTCCTCCATGCTCAAGAAGGAGCTCGACTACCTAGGTGTTTTCAGAAGAATCTTCAGCTCCAGAACTGCGCTTACTGCTGTTGCTATGCCGCCCATCACGAACGCCGCTGAGTTTCCCCCGCCGGACGCTGCATCCAGAGGACCACTCACCACAGACACAATCATCTATTGTTTAAAAAAAAAAAAAACAATTGGTCATTATGGATGAAATATGTCAATATAAATTCACTAGTGAGAGTCTCTAGGGGTGAGCAAAAACCGGTCCGGTCCGGTTTTAAGGAATATTGGATCCGAAATAATAAAATTCGGTTTTTAATTTTTCAGACCGGGACTGTTTTAATTTTTTTAAGGACCGGACCAGAACCAGACCCGAATTTTGGTTCCGGTTCTGGTCCGGTTCCGGTTTTTCCACTTAATAATCTAAAAATTATTATAAAATCAAACACACATCAACAATACACACTGGCATGCACACTGGGCACAACATCAAGGACCATAATAGCTATAAAAATGAGAACTAACAAGTAAAATAACTTAACTGGTGAAAGAGGAGATACTAGTCAAGGAGACAGGGAGATGGAGCAGCTAGCAGTTATTTCACAAAGAAACTCACAAGGAAAATTTCCCAGTACTTCTATAAAGAAGAAATTTATATTTTCACATTAACAAACACAGAAAGAAGTTAACAAGATGATAACGTTGACATCGAATGCAACGAATCCTCCAATGCAAAATAACTAGTTGACAAACCAATTGCAAAACTTGACAAGTTCAAAACCTAAAAACCAAAATAAAAAAGAACCCTAATAATCATTAAATAGTATCGAATAACCCTGTTCCGATCGAAAAAAAAATTTAAGAATTCAGGAAAGAAATAGGGCAATAAAAGAGATTCGATTCAGAACACAATCAATTCCAGAACTCAATTAACGAAAATAATAGTTCGAACTTTGAACAATTTCCTAGAAAATGGAGACGAAAAAACTTACACTCTTCCTCGCAATTCGCCTCCCAAATCCCAATCGCCAGCGAGAGAGCGTTAGGCTAAAACCGTCACGCAAAACCAGTCGGGAAGGACAGAATGAACGAGAAATTTAATATTGACTTGACTACGACTTCGACTGCGAACTGCGAGTGCGAGCAGAGAGAGACAGAGACCGAGAGTGGTTGGGCGTCGGCGACTGCGCGAGCAGAGAGAGAGAGACAGTTTCTGCCGGTTGGGCTGGACTGGGCGCTGGGCGACAGGCGTAGGGTTCGCACTTCGCCGTTCGCAGTCGAGCGACAATTCTGAAATCTAAAGAAGACTGAAGAGAGAGAGCGAGCCAGCGGAGGTTTTCACTTTTCAAGTAAATTCGGTTCCGGGTTTTTTTCGGTTTTGTCTCACTAAACCCGAAAACCGAACCGAATTTTTCGGTTCTCTTACAAAAAAAACCAAATTTTGAATTTTTAAAATACAAAACCACCCAGAACCGGACCAAAAATTCGGTTCCAATCCGGTTCTTCGATTCGGTCCGGTTCTTGCTCACCCCTAAGAGTCTCGAAAGATACCTGCGGAATGACGATGGCCAAGTTCAACAGTGGAGTCGATAGATGCCAAAGCCCATGAAACACTTTCACCTATTGTAGCATGAAACAACTTGATTATTAGAAAATCATTTGAAATATCGTGGTTAGATACGCGTTGTCCTAGTAACACAGTTCGACAATTGCCTACCTTTACGAGACCACGTCCAGATTTAAAAAACAATTCACAGAATTTACAAAGTTACAAGACACTTGGTCTAACACAAAGTAAAACTCCATCTTTTCTTTGTCGCCGCATCTACCTAACTTCCACAGTGAATCTGTTTTTGCGAGCTCCCCTTATCTTGAGATCGATCCGACGTGACAAGATCCTTTTGTCGATGATGACTCCTCCCAGAATCCGTGTATGGCAAGATCCCCTTGCCCACGATCAGAACTCCTCCCGAGTTCCTGGCAGCCTCCTCCTGAGACTGAGCTTTAAATGAAGATCATAAGAACTGCATATTTTACACCGTTTGTAACACTAACCATTGTCGTAAGATGCAATCAATCAACACACTCAGATAACAATGAATTACAACCATATACAAAGTGTGTAAACATTCATTCAATAACCGAATGAATAATCACAAACCCATACGAAAAAACGTTAGGGAGAGAAAGAAAAACTTGCGGTACAAGAAATTTTAGAGAAGAATAATAATCCACGCACCCACATTCTATGAGAGAAGAATACTTAAATATCGTTTGCAACAAATCTTTCTGTTTTTGCTTCAAATATTTTATCCAAACAAAAACGCACAGAAGAAGGAAACTGATTCCACGAAATTCAGATATCTGACATCAGTTGTGACATTTATGGAAAGTCTGATCCATAAATCAAGAAAAAACGCTGGCAACGAATCTGGAACAAATCTGATCACGTATCTTGCCATGATCCAGCTTAACAGAATCACAATTTTCAAATTAGCTTTCCAAAATAATAACTTAAACGCTGGCAACGAATCTGGAACAAATTTGATCACGTATCTTGCCATGATCCAGCTTAACAGAATCACAATTTTCAAATTAGCTTTCCAAAATAATAACTTACTATAATGTCGTGACAACTTGCTCTCCAAGTGACAACATTCCAAATATTATTTTGCTGAATATAAAATAAAGTATAAACTTTCTTAAATGTCCATTACCAAAAAATCAATACCAGTCAATATTTAGCATTTACATCATTCAAAGACGATGTTCATAGTTTAATCGTACCATGAATGGGGGAATGTATCTAAGCAAAATATGGTAGAAGATTAGCTTCATCAATGGGCGAGGTTGGAAAACAAAGTTCGACCAACTTTAGGCGGCGTGGGGCCTTGAAAGCCATATTTAAATAAGCTCTTTTCAAAATGGTGCAAGGCTTGTGAGTATGCCTGGGCCTAGGTGGCGCGTAGCTGAGTAAAAGAAAGATGAGAAGAAACTAACCGAAAGAGGAATGACAAGAATTGCAAAGATGGCCAATGCTCCAGCTTTAATATTAAAGGGAGGAGGATGTAGGCCATTGACAGACGTCCAATTTTTAGCGACCTTAGTCACGATAACAATCATACCCATAGTGATGGCCAAGATAATGTTTAACAATCGCCCACTAGTTCTTCACGCCCTTCGAAGCCCGACCAATGGGCTCCACGGCAAGCGATGCAAAAGCCAGAACAATGGAGTTAATCGGTCTAGAAAGCTGCATGAACGCCTTCGACAATTGGGTGAAGAACAACTTTGATTCCTTGTCTTCCGTCTTCTTCTCAAACGGAATCTCGCTCACCGTTGAGACAGCAAACACTATCACGGCGATGAGAAGTATTATTAAACTATATACCATTACTATTCACTTAGAGTTTTAGAGTTTAGTTAGATTGTAATTGTAGTTGTAGTTCTTTCATTTTCATCATTGTTGTTTTTTAAATATATACATGTAACGCGTTGGATAGTGAAATATACAGGAATCATTTATTGCTGCGCCTTCTCTCTTCGTCTTCATCCTCAAACTTGTTTTCATCTCCTTGCTTCCTCTATTTAGAACCAGCACGTTTGATTTCCTCAACGTGGTATCAGAGCTGCTATGACATCCACTAGCTCAACAATCTCTTACTCTCCCCCACCCATTGCTTTCTCCTCTCCCTCAACCCCTGTTTCTTCCTCCTCTCTTTCACCCTTCCTCGCAGTAAATCAAACCTTAACCACAAAGTTAAACTCCACCAATTAAGTAGTGTGGAAGACTCAAATTCTTCATGTTGTCACTGCCAATGGGATTGCCAATATGCTCGATGGATCCTGTCCAACCCCTCTGCCGACTCTCGATAATCTCTCTTCTCAACCCAACCCTGAATTCAACATTTGGCAACGGTACAATAGCCTTTTACTGAGCTGGATTTTTTCTTCAATGTCGGATGACTTGCTTCCTCAGTTCATCGCTTTTACGACCGCCAGCGAAGTCTGGAAAGCTCTGGCAACTCGCTTTGCTTCTTCGTCCTTAGCACATATCACTGATCTTCGTAATCAACTCCACTGTATCTTCAAAGATGAAGTCTCTATTGCTGCCTATATTCACAGGATTACATTAATCTGCAACACACTAGCTGCCATTGGGCAAACTGTCACTTACCAAGATCAACTCCTATATTTCTTGGGAGGCTTAGGCAGTGAGTATAACGCATTTGTGACTTTGGTCACAAATCGCTCCGATCAGCCACCACTCGAAGAAATCTACAGTCTCCTCCAAAGTTACGACTTTCAGCTGAAGAAACAGAACCTGTTAGTGATTTTCTACACCCTAACGCAATTGCACGTGTCGCTAACAAAGTAATAAAGTAAGTAAAAGTCGATCCTACGAGGATATTTTTAATCAAATTAATATTGCTATAAATTTATATAAAATAAAGATGGAAATATTGAACTTAATTAAATAAGGAATGATGAACTAAAATTACTCGAAATTAAATAAGACTAAAAATGGAAATGATTTAAAAATGTAATTATGGGAAAAGTCTTGGTTAGGGTTGATTTCCTTTTTACATGCAATTATTACTGATGCTACAGCATTAATCATAGCATATCAAGAATTCATAATATTTCTAGGGTTCCGTCGAATTGCCTAGGTAAATTCATTTTAAAATTTTTTTTTCGACCTTGAAAAGATAAAAAAACTTAATCCGAATTTTCGTGTAAACCTATTCTTAATGCCAAATAAATTAATAGTATCTACTTTGCAACAATTTTAATTTATTCAATTACTCATGCATCTTCAATTCTTATTTACCTATCGATACAATAGAAATATGTGAAAACAAATTTGTCTGTCGACACAATTTGTATTATGCAATAAAAAATCATAAGTAATCGTGCAATGAAAAATGCGTAACATTCATAGATCAAAATGCAAACATGTAAAGAGTAGTCTCTTGCCTAACAAAGATTAGAAAAACTAGCCTAAAATTATAATAATAGAAAAACTAAAAAATAAAAAGTAGAAGAAAAGAAGAGGAAGAATGTCATCGTCCCTTTTCTGCAGATCCAGTGCTCTCTTAAATAATAAAAATCCTCTATTTTATAATTACTTATTCTCCTCGTTCTGCGTGTCATCATTTTTTCTCTCTCCAGTCTGTTCCTTTATTTTCTCCTTCTAATCCGCTGATTCCCTTGATCAACGGCTTATAATTATGATAAAATCTTCTTGATTTGCTCTCTTTTGTCGTCCACTCTTCTAAGTCGTCCGTTGTTTTGTCTATGTTGCTCTGTCATCCGATTGTATTTTATGTTGCTCTGTCATCTGATTGCTGTTCTGTCATCCGATTGTCATTTGTCATTCATTTGTTAATTGTCGACCGTTTCTTCGTCTACCGTTTCTACGTCTACCGATTTCTGTCATCCGATTGTTTTGTCTACCGTTCTCTGTCATCCAATCGTTTGTCATCCGATTCTATTTTTCCTTTCTCTGTCATCCGATTCTATTTTTGACCAAGTGTCCCCGTTCTCTGTCTACCACTTTTTGTTCTCTGTCGTCCGATTCTATCTGTCATCCGATTTTATCTACCGTTTATGTCATCCGATTTGCCTCATTTCTCTCCATTATCTTTTCAAAATATTCCAGCCACGGTTCCTTGATTAGATTATTTTATTTTTGGTAACCATCATCTCCGTGATTTGCTTTCTCTTCTTCATAATTCTTCAGCATTTGAATTGATCTTTCCGCTATTAATTTTGCATTCAAATAAGAAAATATAAAATTCGAATTAATGAGAAAAATCTGTTTTTAATAGATAATATGCATGAAATATGTTAAATTAAATCAAGGCATTGATGCTGGAGCATTATGTAGCAATTGTAATAAATTCTACTAATTTCTTCTTGCATTCACTCATTTCATATAATTTCTATCAATTAATTACCGTATAAAATAACTCTAATTTAAGAGTTATCAGAACCTCGCAATCAGCCTCCCGACGCCAACCCAACTTCAGATGAATGCAGCTTACCAGCATTCGTTTCGTCCGACCTAGAGCCCTCGGCCAAACATTCCGTCTCTCCCAATTTCATCATTGGTTTATCCTCACAACGGACCAGTCTTGCAGACAACTTAGTGGAGGCCTACCCACCCCAACATGCCTCGGTGCCAGATCTGTAATAAAGTGCGCCACTCGGCCCTAAAGTGTTACCATCTCACTTCTGCAGCCCACCGAGCCCATTACCCGATTTTTCAAGCCTATCTCACTACCTTACTTTCTGACCCGACCTAAGTCTCTTACCCATCCACCCATACCCACTTTGCTTTTAACCATTACTCGATAGACCCATCCGTCCATACCCACTCAGTTTTTAACCCTTACCCGACCAACCCCAGCTCATTCCAATACTCATTTCCCTACTGACCCGACCCTTCCCCAACACAATTTCAGTTTCCAGAACCGGCCGCCTGCACCCTTACCCAATTTTGCCAGACTCCTTCCCACATCGGACCTCTCTTCACCGGCTGCTCCCTAGGTTCTGGATTTCGATGCTACCCATCATTTTTCGTCTCACTCAGACTCTCTCAACCATCTTTCCAATCTCCCAGTACCTTCGCATGTCGCCACAGCTAAAGGTAAATCTCTCCCTATTTTTCAATCATGTTCTTCTATTATTCCGGCCAACGGCCGCTCTCTCACTTTGCAAACTGTTTATCACAATCCACACATTTCTCACAATCTGTTAAGTGTCTCTAATTTGTGTAAAGAAAATTCAGTTTTCGTTGAATTTCACTCCATCTATTTTTTTGTTAAGGATTGGCACACTCACCGAATCCTGCTCCATGGGACACTCAGTGACAGTCTCTATCGTCTTCCCTCGACTGACACCATTTTGTCCCTTGCTGCTCGGCTCACCAATTCCGCCTCTGTTTTGGAGACCCTCTGGCATAATCATTTGGGTCATCCTTCCCCTCATGTGTTGCAGCAAGTTTTAGGCCTTTGTAATCTCAATTCAAAACTTGTTTTGTATCAACTTTGTACTCCTTGTCAAATGAGTAAAAGTAATCAGTTACCATTTACAATTTCACAATCTCATGCTCAATTTTCTTTTGATAATATCCATACTGATGTGGGGGTTTGTCCTCGGTGAAATCTATTACTGGTGCACGATACTTCCTTCTATTTATTGACAATTGTACCTGTTTCATTTGGCTTTTTCCACTTAAATTAAAAAGTGAAGTTTACCACACCTTTGTGAATTTCCACCAATTTGTTCATACTCAATTCGGTACTAAAATCAAAAGTGTTCAATCGGACTAAGGTGGTGAATTTTAGGCCCTTACTCCTCTCTTTATGTAACACCCAGCACTTTCGGCCAGGTATTTATCCCGTTAATAATTTTGGGGTGGTTTGTGGAATAAGAAGATTACGAGGATCTAAAACGACGGGTATTACTTGTTTTGAGAGAAAATTAGGTGGAATGGCAAAATTGTAATTAAGGTGGATTTTAATTGGTATATATTGTAGGAACGATATTGTCTAAGAGGGGGGGTGAATTAGACCTTTTTAAATTTTAATCTCAAGTCTAACCAAATTTCTCTCTTGAATAAAATATTTATGAATTAATAGCACACAAACAAATAAAGTAAAGAGAGAGAGAGAGAAATTCAACACCACAGTTTTTAATGTGATTCGGCCAAACTGCCTACGTCCACACTCCAAGGCTCCCTCTTAAAGATTCCTTACTTCTCCTCAACGAGAAATGCTGATCGAACTTTACGGGCTTCGATCCACAGCCTTACACAATCCTGGATTGAACTTTACGGGCGTCAATCCACTGTCTTACAAGATTTTTAGATTTGAATGACAGATTATGATAATCTACAAACTCTCAAAACAGAATCTCAAGTTTTGGAATAGAGAGATGTAGATAGAGAATACAGAGTATGCTTCACAAGTTAGGGCTCAGGAAATCAAATTCGCAAAAGTTGTATCTTCGTGCTCTAACCTCGGCTTAAATACTCTGTCTTCAAAAAATCGGCTTGACTTCAATGCTCCTTATCCAATAATGGAAACTTTGTTACCGTTGGAGCAGCTTTCGTACACAAGCAGGTAGCCGTTGCTTTCTGAAAGCGCAAATCGCCCGACACCATTAATGTTCTGGACTTTAAGCTTCTGGGCGAGGTACACTGTAGCATTCGCGTTATTTTTGAATTCTGGCGGAAGACTCTGCTTATTTTAGAGAACCGCCATCGGTGGAATATGCCTTTGAAATGTTGAACCGCTATCGGTGGATGCAGTATTAAAAAATGTTGAACCGCTATCGGTGGATGCAGCATTAAGAATGTTGAACCGGTATCGGATGATGAGGATTTAAACATCTTCCGGCTTTGTCGTTTAGTGAGCGGTGGAGTTCTTCTACGAAGTCATCCGCCTTGTCGTTTAGTGACCGGTGGACTTAGGCATTTTACTCATCCGCCTTTGTCGTTTAGTGACCGGTGGACTTAGGCATTTTACTCATCCGCCTTTGTCGTTTAGTGACCGGTGGAGTGCTTCTTTATGCTTCACTGAAGGATATAACATTTTGTCGTTTTCCTATCGGTGGATGTAGTTATTTCCTTCAATCGATGGAGTGCATCTTTTGTCATCTAGCGATCGGTGGACAATGTCTTTGAGAGTCATCGGTGGACATCTTCTTTTAAAGTGATCGGAGGACTTCTTCATTGTAATGTCAGCACTTTTGTCGTTTACCAATCGGTGGACTTCTTCACAAATTGACATTGCTTTTGTCGTTTTGTGACCGGTTGATGTAAGCGTTGAAGAGCTTTGATTTTGAACTTCAAATGGTGTACATAAATTCATTTATTAAAAATTTCAGCCCTGTACACTTATCACAATGGTTAGAAAAACTAAAATACCCTTTCCAGGGCATTTCAACAGATTAATGTTTATGCATAATTTCATATTCTCATTCAATAAACATAATCAAATTACAAATTAACCATACAAATACATCATCAAAAAACAATTTAGACTAAACCCCATTTAAGTCAACATATATATGGATAAGGAAACCTAAAACCCTTATAAAAAACCTCTCCCTCCCGAGAAGTTCTATATTCAGCCGACTCCCTTTCCCTCCAGCTTTCTCTCTCGCGACAGCCAACGAATTTCTTCCTTCATTTCGTCAAACTCTAGGTAAGGCTCTAGCACCCTTCGAGTTTAGTGACCGGTGGACTTAGGCATTTTACTCATCCGCCTTTGTCGTTTAGTGACCGGTGGACTTAGGCATTTTACTCATCCGCCTTTGTCGTTTAGTGACCGGTGGACTTAGGCATTTTACTCATCCGCCTTTGTCGTTTAGTGACCGGTGGACTTAGGCATTTTACTCATCCGCCTTTGTCGTTTAGTGACCGGTGGACTTAGGCATTTTACTCATCCGCCTTTGTCGTTTAGTGACCGGTGGACTTAGGCATTTTACTCATCCGCCTTTGTCGTTTAGTGACCGGTGGACTTAGGCATTTTACTCATCCGCCTTTGTCGTTTAGTGACCGGTGGACTTAGGCATTTTACTCATCCGCCTTTGTCGTTTAGTGACCGGTGGACTTAGGCATTTTACTCATCCGCCTTTGTCGTTTAGTGACCGGTGGACTTAGGCATTTTACTCATCCGCCTTTGTCGTTTAGTGACCGGTGGACTTAGGCATTTTACTCATCCGCCTTTGTCCAAGGGCATTTTCAACAGATAATGTTTATGCATAATTTCATATTCTCATTCAATAAACATAATCAAATTACAACATTAACCATACAAATACATCATCAAAAACAATTTAGACTTAAACCCCATTTAAGTCAACATATATATGGATAAGGAAACCTAAAACCCTTATAAAAACCTCTCCCTCCACGAGAATTTCTATATTCAGCCGACTCCCTTTCCCTCCAAGCTTTCTCTCTCGCGACAGCCAACGATTTCTTCCTTCATTTCTTCAAACTCTAGGTAAGGCTCTAGCACCCTTCGAGTTTAGTTCGGTCAGAGTTCGATTACGGGAAAGGTTCATTCAATTTAGAACTTATGGGATTTTCGGGTTAGGATGGAAACTTGATAGTTTTATCGCGTCAATAGCTAATAAGGAAATATTTACGAATATTGGTGATAGTAGATTGAGAAATAAGGAATGTGGGATTAAACTCTGGTAGTTGAAGAAATGGATGCCATTAATGTCATTGGAAACAAAGTTACGCACACAAGGTACTTGACGAAATGTCTATGAGGTTTAAACTAAAATCTAGGAGGTTACTTTAGTTAGGAACTTAACTAGTCTTGAAATTAGGTTATTCAGGATTGTTTTCTTTTCTTAACGTTTGAATGTGAAATGTCTTAGGTGGAAAAGAGGAGAGGTTCACGGCTTGCTAAGGAGTCCAAGTAAGTGAGTGTGTTAGGGATCCGGCCATTAGGGCCCTACATCACAAGGGTACTAGGAATATGGTTTCGAAGATTTGTTTGATGTCTGCGACCTGTTGAGTGTTATGTTGTGATAAATAGAGTAGTTTTTACGATATATTACATGATGATGATTCGTTTTCTATAGTGTAATGTTCTTTCATGCATTCATGTATATGCATTATGTTTTTCCCTTCGACGTATGAAATGTTTTGCATGCATGATTTATGTGAAGGAAAAGTAACAAGAAGAACATGAGAATGAAAGATACGAAAATGATTAAGTGAGGGTTGGGGTAGTATGGCTATGTCAACAAAATTGTCCATCTCGAGTGACCATGAAACACTGTCCATGCAATGGACCATAACTACGTGTCCGAGAGGACCATGTACACGCACTTTGCCTACTTCCCAGCACGATCCCCTCCTTAATCCATGTCAAGTGAGAAATGATACAAGAACATGAACATGATTTTCATGATATGAAACAAGAACACGAGTATGATTTTCACGAAGCATGCATTCATGAGCATTTATGTATATGTTGCACTCCTTACTAAGCATTAGACTTATAGTTTAAACCTTATGATGTAGGTGACGAATTGGAAGGTGAAGATTGCAAACCAAATAACTATGTTTAAGTTGGGTTGCTAGAGGGTGCTCATGGCGATGATTTGTGGCTTGGAGGCGAATTTGACACGTGAGATGATGCTCTTAGTATGTCTTAATATGTCTATGATATTGAAGTGAAAGTAAGATAAAGATTTCTATTAACGGTGAATACCGTGATAGTTGAGTACTGATATGATTTAAGAAGATTTTAATATTAAAGGTTTTCAATTGTTTGATTTTAAGTATTCTGTTACGTATTCAAGTTGAGCTTTATGATGTTTATGTGCATGATGATTCTGAAGTTAGAATTTGAGTTTATGGAAGAGTTAGTCGATCAATCGGTCAGAGTGGTGATTGATCGGCATACAAATGTATGGTGAAATAAGGGAAAATAGAAAGTCGAAGTTGAGCGTAGATCTCAAGAATTGTCGTTAATTGGCTGAAGTTGTTTGGACGATGTAGTCTGGACGATGAAGTCTGGACGATGTATCTGGATGATGTGTTTAGACGATGAAGTCTGGACGATGTGTTTGGACGATGTGTTTAGACGATGTAATCTAGACGAAGCTGTTTGGACGATGTAGTCTGGACGATGTGTCTGGACGATAATGTTGTCTGACTCAGTGGACAATAATGTCTATGGACGATAACGTCTGTGGACGACAGCGTCGTCTGACTCTGTGGACGATAATGTATGTGGACGATAACGTCTGTAGATGACAGCATTGTCTGACTCTGTGGACGATAATGTATGTGGACAGCGACAACGTGAACGTTAATGTTGTCTTACTCTGTGGACGATAACGTCTGTGGACGACAGTGTCGTCTGACTGTATGGACGATAAAGTCTGTGGACGACAACGTCATTCGATTTAGTGAACGAATAAGTTGCAACCCGAGAAGAAATTAATTCTCCGCCTGTCTTCATAGTTTTAGGAATTTATTCTTTTCTTTAAAAAAAAGGTAAATATATACATGGATTTCTAGAGGCCTCTGTTCGTAAATGAATAAGTCAGGTTATGAGGTTAAAATTATGCCGCGACCCTGTGGGGTCGTGACACTTTAAATCTCTTAGCATTTTGCATAGAATTTCTTGTCTGTATACTCCAAATCAAAATGGTCGAGTTGAACGAAAAAATCGTCATGTTGTTGAAACCGACCTGCTCTACTTTTTCAATCCTCAATCCCTCATCATTTCTGGACTTATGCTTTTCTTACAGCTGTTAGCTTAATCAATTTACTCCCCACCCCTGTCCTAAACCAATAGTACCCTTTTGACTGTCTGTTCCATAAAATCCCAGATTACTCATCTCTTCGTGTTTTTGGTTGTCTCTGTTTTCCCCTTCTTCGTCCTTTCAATCAACAAAAACTCCAACCTCGATCCCTTCCATGTGTCTTCTTAGGCCCCAGCCCAAATCACAAAGGCTTCCTCTGTCTTGATCCCCACTCAAACAAAAATCTACATTTCTCGTCACGTTACCTTTGTTGAGTCTCACTTTCCATTCTTCTTCTTCCCTAAATCTGTTTCTCAACCTTCCCATTTTTCACTTATTATCCCCTTCATCTCTCATCCTCCCTCAGATACCCCTATACCTGCCTCACCATCCCCGCTCTCCACCCTCCCCATATCTCCTCCCCCTCCTCCATCTCTTATTCCAACTCCTACCATCCTACCCCCTCCTCTACCACCTGACCCCATACCTATCCCCATACCAAATCCTCCAGCTCCTAACACCCACCAAATGACAACTAGGCCTAAAGCCGGTGTTTTCAAGCCAAAGGCCTTACTCATTGAACCCGCTTTTGAACTAAAAATGTTAAACTAAGTTGCAAGGTATCCTTATTGGCTCACCGCCATGAAAGAAGAAATTTCTGCTCTCAACCAAACCAACACCTGATAGCTAGTTCCTCTACCTCGAGGAGCGAAACTTATAAGCTGCAAGTGATTCTTCAAGACTAAGCTCAACTCTGAAGGCAAGGTTGCTCAATACAAGGCTCGTCTCGTAGCCAAAGGTTACGACTAGACTGAAGGTATTGACTATTATGAAACTTTCAGTCCGGTGGTCAAACTTACTTCCATCCGCACCGTGCTCTCCTTAGCCATCTCATCTCACTGGGTTATTAGACAACTGGATATCAGCAATGTTTTCTTATATGGTGATTTGACCGAAAAAGTGTATATGCAGCAGCCTCCCCGGTTTATTGATCCATCTTCTCCATCAGACGTATGCTTTCTACAGAAAGCTCTATATGGTCTCAAGCAATCTCCACGAGTGTGGTATACCAAGTTATACAATGCCTTATTTCATTGGGGTTTCTCAGCATCCAAGTCCGACTCGTCCATGTTCATATGCCGTACACCATCATCCATCGTTATTATGCTTGTGTATGTCGATGACATTGTTGTGACAGGTGACTCTGATGCCATCTTAGACCAGCACTTCACCTACTTGCTCTCTCAGTTTAGAGTTCGCGGTCTCGGACCATTATCCTACTTCCTAGGCATCTCAGTCACTCGGACACCTACTGATATGAATCTTTCCCAATCACGCTTAATTTATGAGCTACTTCACAGGGCCAATATGGATTCCTTCTGACACCCATGGTGGCCGGGCCCGTGTTATCCATCCATTCAGGGACACCTTTACTTGATGGCTTTCTATACTGGAGCGTAGTTGAAGGCCTCCAATATTGCTGTCTTACAAGCCCAGATATTGTATATGCAGTAAACAAGGTCTTTCAGTTCATGCATTCGCCTTCTGATGTCCACTGGCAAGCTGTAAAAAGAATTTTACGGCACCTCAAAGGTCCTTCCTCTCTCGGCATCTCCTTCATGCCCTCCACCTCTTCTGTTCTGACATGTTACACAGACGCCGACTGAGCTTCCTGTCCTGATGACCGTAAAAGCACTAGTGGATTTTGTGTTTTTCTCGGCGACAATCTTATTTCCTGGTCTTCCACCAAATAGAATGTGACGACCCCGACCCCGTTCTAGGGTCGCCACGACCTAATCCGTGACGTGCATACATATTACCCTCACTCGTTCTCATAAAATTTTTCATTTTTCTTTTCATTTCCTTTTCATTCGTTCATTCATCGTTAGAGAACGGACTCGGGCATTAAATCCATATCTATCGACGTTTGGGGTTTAACTTAAAATGTACCCAAAATGACTTGTCTAAGGTCGGGAATCATCAAAAGAGGCTTAGGATATCAAAACATGTCAATTGGCATGCATGGGGCGTGCCCTGCATTCGGCGCATGCACCCTGCGCGCATGCCGCGCGTGCACCGCGCGGCCACAGGCGCCGATCGATTGGCCAACAGTGCGAGCGCTTGGGATATTTCCAGAGCGGGGCGCCAATCGATTGGCCCTCGCAGGGCGCAAGCGCGGGGCGCAGGCGCGGGGCGCAGGCGCTGGCGTTGGATGGTGGTGGGTAGGCGCTGGCGGGTAGGCGCGTGGTTGGCGCACGGTGAGCGTGTGATGGTAGCACAGTTCGTGCGGCGTGCGCGCAGTGTGCACAGTGGGCGCGCGAGCCGAATGCAGGGCGCACCCCATGTATGCCAATTGACATGTTTTGATGTCCTAAGCCTCTTTTGATGATTCCCGACCTTAGACGAGTCATTTTGGGTACATTTTAAGTTAAACCCCAAACGTCGATAGATATGGATTTAATGCCCAAGTCCGTTCTCTAACGATGAATAAACGAATAAAAAGGAAATGAAAAGAAAAATGAAAAATTTATGAGAACGGACGAAGGTAATATGTATGCACGTCACGGATTAGGCTGTGGCGATCCTGGCACGGGGTTGGGGTCATCACATAGAAATTCGTCTCACTCTCTAGCACCGAATCAGAATATTGTAGTGTCGCCAATGGTGCAGCCGAAGTTCTATGGCTGCAATCACTTTTAAAAGAGCTAGGTATTATCTCTCTCACAGTATCTCTCATCCTTTGCGACAATTTGAGTGCAACCTACCTTGCCTCAAATCCTGTCTTGCACTCAAAATCAAAACATGTGGAGATAGATTTTCATTTCGTCCAGGAAAAAGTGCTTCAAAAGACGCTATCGGTCAAGTTCACTTCTTCGCCAAACTAACTTGTTGACGCTTTCACTAAACTTCTCCCACCAGCGACTTTCAATGTTTCCTTATCCAAGATCTTCGGCTATCAGCCTTGATCTTGAGGGGGGTATTAAACTATATACCATTACTATTCATTTAGAGTTTTAGAGTTTAGTTAGATTGTAATTGTAGTTGTAGTTCTTTCGTTTTTATCATTGCTATTTTTTTGATATATACATGTAAAACCTTGGATAGTCAAATATATAGGAATCATTTATTGCTGCCGTCTTCTCTCTTCGTCTTCATCCTCAAACTGTTTTTCATCTCCTTGCTTCCTCCGTTTAGTACCAGCACGTTTGATTTCCTCAACGAGGATGATGAAGCACGATTTTAGATTTGTGCAATGAACATCACAAGCTTTTGTCTCTGTTAAGGGGAGGAACTTATAGAGGTTGTCGTACGAACCGGCTGCGTAACCCATAATGTTTCCAACAGGCATGAAAAAGGCGAAAAGGCCATTAGAGAGGCTCATTTTCTTGTGGTCGCTACTCGAAAGATTAGCCAAAAAAGCTCTACATGGTCCTTGCAATATATTGTTAGCAACGTCGAGGACCCAGAAACTCACAACAAAAATGGGGACGGCGCGTGGCATTTTTTTGACTTCGATAGATCGTCGCCAGCAGCATGACCAATGTCAGTAGCAAAACCAATAAGGAAAACAGCAAGGGAAACAAAGGCTACACCGCCGATGATGAACAGTCGGCGACGACCTATCCGTAAAGTGCATCGATCACTGTAGTAGCCAACAATGGGCTGAACCAATAAACCAGAAATGAGACCACAAAGCCAGATGAATGCCGCTCAAGTGTGGGGAACTCCTAATTGCTGAACGTAGGGAGTTAATAGCGAAAGCTAGAGAGCCCATCTGAACTGAACATCGGCTGGAATGGCAGAGACGACAATAATCTTACGAAGAGAGCTTGAAGCCTGAATATCGGCCTGGACAACTGAACGATTCTCCATGTTAGACGATAGCTAAGGTTGGAAAGCTATATACACAGTGTATATACAGACTGAAAGATAAAGATTAGTTACGCGATATCACATAAAGTGTTTCGTGTGACACCGATAATTAATGCAATGATGGACACTTATAAAAATACAGAAAGTAAAGAGACAAGAAGTTGGTAATGCGGTTCAGCAATTTGCCTATGTCTGCAGGGCCACACCAGTTATAAAAATATTTCACGAGTTTACAAAGTTACAAGACAAACAAACTTAAACAAATAAAGACTCTCTCTTATCTTTGTCGCCGCCACTTCCTAACTTCTCAATGAAATTATTTTTGCGAGCTCCCCTCAACTTGAGATCGATCCCTTCTGAGATCTAAATGCAATAAGATCCCTTTGTTGTTGATGACTCCTCCCGAAATCCGTGTATGGCAAAATCTCCTAGCCCATGATCAGAATGACAAGCTCCCCTTGTCGATAAACAGAACTCCTCTCGGGTTCCAATGCAGCCTTCTCCCGAGACTGAGTTTCAATGAAGAATAAAGAAGATTGCTTCCTATGATACTGTCTGAACACCAGGTCGTTGTCTTCGAACGGAATAAATCAACACACTCGAATAATCGATGAATTCCAAAGCATAAACAGTGTGTAAAATAATCATTCAAGAACTAAATGATCAATCACAAACTTATACGCAGAAGCGTGAGGGAGAGAAAGAACGGCAACGACTTGCCAATCAATAAATATCCTTCAGAGAATAATAAAAAATTGATACGTACTTTCTTAGGAACGAAATCTTAAATATAATTGGTAATTGCCTTATCTGAAGTTTAATTCAAATAGCAAATCGAAATTTAAAGTCGCAAAGAATAAAGAAACCAAATCTCACTAAATCGGTTGAGAGACACCTCGTGTGATATTTTAGAAAAGTATTGCCAACTACTTGAATATGGATCCCGAAGACTTAGGAAAGTATCTCATAATTAATGTGATCTCTGACCTTGATATAATTATTCAAGTATCTTTCAAATCGGCCTTACAAAACAAAGTTTTCCAAAAAGCAAAAGCCTCTAGATTTTCAACTACTTTCATTGATTTTGAACTTTCTTTATTTTAACTTTCACCAATATCTTTTTGATTTCTAATATCTATCAATTCAATAATTTGAATAGATTATTTCTTGATTTCAAGAAATAAACTACTAATTTTAAAATTAATAGAATAAAATATTATTTTTATAAATGTTTATTTGCTAAAAAATTAATATCAACATATTTGTAATATATTTGTATTTACACAGGCAATTAAGTTTTAGCTATTTTTTGGGAAGACTGCAAAGAATGACTCCAATCCCAGAGAATGCCAAAGCCAACCCGGAAAGCTGTTCATGGTGTCATCAGTCATGGGAGTGTCAAAGGAGAATTTATAGGAGAGAGAGAGGAAAGAAGATGATAGAGTGGGAGGGCAGCCATTGTTATTAGCTAAGAACTGATTGTCAGATGAAAATTGAGGATTATATTTCTGCAAAAAATGGACGAAGAAATGACTCAGACTACATAATTAGTGTAGACGATTAATTTAGCCAATATATTATTCGCTTATCGGTAGATTATCCAGCAAATCTTCTTAACTTTCTATTTTTTCAGTGGAAGAAAGCTAAAAACATCAAGCGGTACGTCAATGGATATGGCCATTCCATTCTGTTCATCTCATTTCAATTTATTATATTTAGTTCTTCGTTATTTCCAAATTTACCATATCAATCTTTTTTAAGTTTTTTCTAATAAAACAAACTTTTCGAGGGAGAGAATAATATTGACCTTGCACAAAATATTAGGTTACTTTCCTCCCTGAATTTGTTCATCCGGAAAAATTGATTCTCAAAATGATTGATCCAGCGGATTCCTACCTAAACCCAAGAACAATTAAACCCAACCTTTTCTTTTTCCACTTATCGATCTATTGTCATAAACTCAAATCTTATATATATATTTCTCACTGGGTTTTTGAAAAATTTGTTCTTGACCAGCTATCTCTGTTGGTTGAGCTGAGTAAACAGATGAGTTTTTGCAGGTGGAATCGCACTGTACGAGCCTTAAATCACAGTTTCTACGGCGTCTTCACGCTTCAACAGCTTGCTCTTTCTGGGTTTTGATTTCGAAGCCTGTTTTTTTTTTTTCTGAACTAAGAAGCTTCATTTAAGCTTGGGAAATTAATGCGTCTCTGAAAAAAGACGCTGTAAGAAATTTGCGAGAGTTTGATTATGGAGGTTAGAGAAAGTGGGGTTACAGTGGCTAGATCCGATGCTCTGTCGGAAAGCCACATAGCTCCGAGATCGGAAAACTCAGTCCCTGCCGGTATTACAACACCGCGGGCGACGGAACTATGGGGTAGAAGAAAATGTCCCCACATTTTTTAAATTTATTTTATTTTTATGCTTTCAAAAAGTGTGGGGAACAGTGGATAAGAATTATTAGGAAGTCTATGTGGATGATAAGGTCTAGTAACATCAACCATTTAGTGAACTTTTCTTCTTCTCACATCTTTCCAAGTCAACCTCCTTATCCCCCACCTCCTTTTTATTTTTTTACTTGGATCTATCAACCCTTTTTATATTCATTAATAAAAACCTTTATTTAATTATGAGTAATTATCAATAAAAACTCTAAACTACAAAGTCAATGAGCAAACAAAACTTAAAGTATATTCGTTATCAAAATAAATCTTAAACTATTATTTACTAATAATCCAACCCTTTGCAAGTGCTTGGAATTCAAATATTGTCACCCGTACTTGAAATAAAGACAAAACACACTGGAGAGTGGGCAACCTTGGCTCCTTGCTATAAACGGCGAGTTTGCCCTAAGTTAAAATGCGGTCTACTGCAGTTAAAATGTGGTCTACAGCAGTGTCGACCCCGGGTAAAATGCGGGCGACTGCACCTGGAAGGTTGACTTGTTAATATAAGATAGTTTGAGATTTATTTTGTTAATGAATATAGTTTAAAGTTTATTTTGTCAATGATTCTACAATTTGATTTTTTTTCTTTTAATTAAATATTTAATTTTTATTTTAGAAATAATAAATTTGAATAATATTACGTTTACCTTCTACTTTTATATTATATTCTTAATTTCTATGTATCAAACATTGATGAGTGTAATTATTATTTGTAATTTATTACATTAATAGCATAAATAATATATTTGACACATCAACAAATAATGATAAAAAAGAAAGTAGAAATAGAGAGTAAATTTAACATTATTTTATTTAATTATAAGCTTGTTTTTTTATCTCTTATTTAACTTTAAACACTGATTTTAATTAATAACATGTAAATAAAAAATAAAATATTCCAAGTCCATTACCATGCTTCACCACTTAATTGAAGATTCCCATATTATTTGCAAGAAAACATAAAGAATGGAGATCTGCCATGGCTTTCCGAGGCAATAAAGGAAAGATGTTGACCGCCTCCCAGCCCACAGAGTGAGGAAAAAGAGACGGTGACTCGGATATGGATAAATTTCATACCTTATCGGCTTATCCTCTCTCCTTGTACTATGTGGATCCCCAAATAATTTTGAACCATAAGCTTTTGATAATGACAAACACTATATATATATATATATTATATATATATAATTTATCCTTAAAACAGCAAGACCCATTAGTTCTTCGGAGTTGGAAGTGTCAGACTCGGGATCTGTTCTTTTTTCTTCGTCATAATTTTCACCAACAATCTTCTCCTTCTTCTTCTTCTGGTTTTTGTTTTCTGGGGAGAAAATAGAAAAATGGGTGAAGAAAAAGATCTGTTTTTTCGAGGTGCATATGCAAAGGAAATGAAGGGTAAAGGAGCTTTGAATGGAAACTGGGCGATCATGAAAGACGACGACGATTTTGAAGAGGCGTCGACTTCATCAAAATCTTTGACAGAGAGCTCAGAAAACTCTGTTGCTTCTTCTGCATCAGATATGGCAGATGATGCGTCTTCTTTAAGCTCAAACTCTTTAGAATCATCCTTCTGTTCATCCGGGGCTTTGTTTGAACTGTCTGAGCTCATGGTTCATCTCCCTGTAAAGTAAGAATTTAAAATAATCATCATTATTTCGAAAAAATGAACTTCTTTCCAACCAATTAGGGTTTTCATGTGAAATACTGATATTGAATTTTATCTGATCTTCAGGAGAGGTTTGTCGAAGCATTATCAAGGAAAATCGCAGTCTTTTACATCACTAGCAAATGCGAAGAGCTTGGAAGATTTGGCGAAGAGGGTGGTTTCTCTGTCACCAGCGAGGAAGAAGATGAAACCATGCAAGAGCCATGGAGAGGGTTTAGACGGTCAAAAATGGAATCCTCCAAAGGCAGCCATGGCTAGAAAAGCTTCGAGGGGATCCAGTTATTTGTGTTCAGGAAAGAAGAAGAGTAGTTTTATGGACGTGGGCGGCCATAGATCACCTCCTCTTCCTCTTCCTCTTCAAAACCACTGTCGATGACTGCAAAATAGCCAACAAGGAACATCATCTTCAAATGGTCGTTATTTGATTTACAGAAGATGTTTTTTTATTTTTACCAATGACTGCATAAAAACGTTACGTTTTGGTCTTTCTGATTGTTTTACTAAATTTTCTGTCCCAATAATTAATTCTGGATGACTCCGTAATCAATAGCAATAAGTGTGTCTCTTCTGGAATTAGAAACGTTTTGCTATTTCTGATGCACGTTGTATATGAAAAAGGAGACAGAGAGGTACAAGGGTATAGACTTCTATTATATTTAGAATATTGTTTGTCAAAGTTATCGGTTAAATTTAATATATTTATATAGAGATGTTTACGGACTAGTTGACTACTGTAACAAATCGAGTCTAACCAGGTCCCATGAGATAGGTCGAGTCGAGCCTAGAGACTGGGCTCACAATCTCGTCAGGGACGGAGCCAGGCGGTCTCCAAACGAGCCGACTTGTTGGCTCGGTAGGCCAGACTCACGAGCCCGCCCGCCCAGTCCATCATCTTTTCCAGCGGCCCAACCCACTCTTTTCCCTCTTGGGGCCTCGGCCACACTTGTGATCCAAACACTTACACTCCATTTCATCTCACGTGGGCTGCACCTTCAAATAATTTTAAATTATTCTTCTCTGACCTACCTTGTAGGCCTCACACTCATTCTCATTTTTTCTCTCTAAATTCACTTTCATCTCTTCATTTCTTTCATTAAATCTTATTCAATTACTTAAATTCATTTTTCAATTAGTGTTCTCAATCAATTTTTCTCTTTCTTACATTTCACTCTTTTCCTCATTCAACAAGGTATATTTTAATTTATTTTTTTACATATATTTACATAATTTTTAATTGTAGTTATATTAACTAATTTTTTTGCATTAATTTTTTTTAGGTTATGTATATGTGGAGTTGATCAATTCACATCACCTACAAGCTTTTGTTGGACATGGATTTTGTTGTATCAATTAATTATTAAAAATTTAATTTTATATTAAGTTTTATTTATTATGGATTCTCGCAATTATAATATTAATGATAATGATATAGAGGAAATTAGAGAATTAAATTCAATATTTTTTATGGGACAATCATTTACACAAACATCCATTTCACATAAAAACAAAAGACATAAAACTTCGGATGTATGAAAACATTTTGATTAATAGAAACGAGAACCCAATGTAAATATTGTGCTAAAAATTATGCTTATATTTATGGTAACTCTACTAGCACCATTGGTAGACATTTTCAAAAATATCATTTAAATGAGAAAACACGAAATTCAATACTATCTTAATTAAATGATAGTAGTAGTGACATTTTCACATATTCACAAAATAGAATGAAAGAATGAATGTCACAACTTGTAGCACAATCTGAGTTGCCTATATTATTCACCGATAGTGAACTGTTTGAAAAATTTATGAAAGAATATGCTACTCCTAGATTTAAACATGTCCTTATAAATACTACGAAAAATGATATTCTTAAAATATTTGTGGATATGAAAAATGAATTAATTATATTTTTTTCAAATGCTCATTCAATGTCTATTTACATTACTTCTTATTTATGGAGTGCACGTAATGCCGTTTGTTTTATAGTTGTAACATCTCATTTTATTGATGAATATTGAAAATAAAAGAATTTTAGGATTTCGTAATTGTGAATATCCTCATTCTGCCAATACCATCTATAGATTTATTATGACAATATTGCAAGAAGATTCTATTAGAGATAGAATTTTTACATAACTCTTGATAATGCTAGTGCTAATGAAGTTGCTATTTCTCAATTTAAGGATTATTTACAATTAGATGTTATTCGTTGTTTTATTTTTCACATGAGATGTGTATGTCATATTTTAAATTTGGTTGTTAAAGATAGTATATTATATATTTCACCTTATATTGAATTAATTAGGTCCTCAATTTTTTATATTATTTGGTCTAATTCGAGACAATAAGAATATAAAGATTTTTATAGAGTTGCTCAATTTAAACCAAAAAAATTAAAAACTGACGTAGATAATAGGTGAAATTCAACCTATTTGATGTTGCAAAATACTTGGCCATATTGGCAAGTTATTTGTGCTTTTGTTAATAATAGATGCAAAGTATTAACCTTGACAAAACTAGTTGTGATTGCTAATATCTTTCTTGATTTTTTAAAACCTTTTTATGATGCTACAAATCAATAGTATAAAATTTATTGTCTTTCTTCCAATATTATTCTTTCTATTTTTGTAGATTTAACATGTAATTTTGTAAAATATCAAATAGTATATGAATTTAGTAATATTCTTAATAAAATAGAAACAAAATTTAAAAAATATTAGCATAACATTCCTTTTATTTTTTGTTATGCATGCATCATAGATCCAAGATTTAAATTAAAATGAGTATGTCTTATGCTCAATAGGATTTTTACAAATTTATGTATTACACATTTAATTACTAGTGATGACATAACAAATGGAGTTGTTAATTTATATGCTTCTTATGAAACAAAATATTTCAATGTTAATTGTTATTATTCACGATCTCCACATAATGAAAGTTATCATATTAGTAATGGTGGTGGTGGAGGTAGTTTTAGTTAACAATATAATATTGATGATATATTGAGTGAATTATAAACTGAAAATTATTTTACGTCTTTTACAAATGAACTCAATATTTATTTTGAAGCTCGTTATCAATTTTCTCGAGATGAGAATTTTGATATTTTAGATTGGTGGAAAAGACATTCTACCACATATCCTATTCTTTCTACAATGACACGTGATCTACTAACACTTCATGTTTCCACTGTTGAATTGGAATTTGCTTAGGGCAGGTGGACGTGTTTATGATGAACGAAGAGGAAGACTTGCACCGGACTTTGTGGAGGCGCTGTATCAAAGATTGGATCGACGCCAAAATGAGAGATCAACAACGAGATGATGAAATTCTTGAGGAGTTTACGAATTTGGATGTTGAAGACTAGAAATTTTTTTTATTGAATTTCTTTTGTAATTTGAAGTAATTTTTTTTCAAATTTATAATTTTTTTTCGAATTTTTAATTTTTTTTTTAAATTCTAATTTGTTTTTATATTTCAAAATATTTTTAATGATATTTATGTGATGTTTTTTATTGGATAGTCTCAAACAATTTTTTTATTAATATATTCAATTTTATATAACTTAACATAATTAATTTTTAAATTAAATGAGTAAATATCGTTGGCATATAATTATTAATACTTATTTTAATTTTAAATGAAATTTTTAAAAAAACTTATATTAAGTTAATATAAGTTGAAAATTGTAAATGCAAAGATTTTGCATATGTGTTGGCATTGATTTTTTGGCAATATATTTCTATGGAGATAATATTTTATTCCCTTAGTTTCTAAATTGATAATTTATTTTTTGGTGATCAAGAAATATTATATTCAGATTATTGGATGGATACATATTGCAATCATGAAGAAACAAATTAAGATATGATCCATAAGGAAACAAGAATATTAGAAAAATTATTGAAAAAGCTAAAGGCACTTGCTTTTTGGAAAACTTTGTTTTGGTAAGCCGATTTGATAGAGATTTGGTGAAATCTGTTAGGCTTCGAGATCACATGAATAATGAGATGTTTTTCTAATTTTTTGGATGAATATCCAAGTTGTTGGAGATACTATCCTAAAGTGTCACACGGTGTGTCACTCAACTGAATTTGTTAAGATTTGTTTTCCTTAATTCTTGCGGCGTTATATCTAATTTGGTAACTGAACTGAATCGAAGATATGAAAGCTACCAATGATATTTAAAGCTTTCGTTTCTGTGAAAGCCGACTGACGACGGAGTTTTGATTTTCACGAGAGAAGGTTTCTTCGTTTTCCAAGCCGTCGCTTTTCATTCACTCCCAACGTTTCTGCGTATGGGTCTGTGAATATTTTACACACTCTTCTTATGTTGTGGATTGAATCAATTTATTGAGTGTGTTAAGTATTGCGTCCAAAGACAACGCGTTGGTGTTCTAGACGGTGTTCCAAGAGGCAATATTCTTTGTTCTTCATTGAAGCTCAGTCTCGGGAGGAGACTGCATCTGAACTTGGGAGGAGTTCTGTTTTTAGACAAGGGGAGCTTGTCATTCTTGATCGTGGGCGAGAGGATCTTGCCATAACACGAATTCCGAGAGGAATCAACAACAGGGGGATCTTGTTGTTTTCTAGATCTCGGGAGAGGTCGATCTAAAATCGAGGGGATCTCGCAAAAACAGTTTCTTTGGGGAAGTTAGCTAGAGGCGGCAACAAAGATAAGATGGAGTCTTTATTTGTATAAATCCGATTGTCTTGTAACTTTGTGAACTTAGAGAAATATTTTTATATCTGTGCGTGGCTCCGTAGATGTAGGCTGGTTTCCGAACTGCGTTACCAACCTCCTGTGTCATTTATTTTCGCATATTTATAGTGTCCATCATTTCATTAATAATCTGTGTCACACAAAGTAGGGGTGTTCAAACCCGGTTTCGGTTCGGTTTTGGGAAGAAACCAAACCGAACCGATCGGTTTTGGTTTTGGATTTGTCAAACCGAAACCGGTTTTGGGGCACACCAAAACCGAACCAAAAATTTCGGTTTGGTTTCGGTTCTACAACCTATTTTTGTCAAAATATATTCTGAAGGCAACATAATTTCCTAGCAACTGGGCATATAGATAAACAAATGTCGATGTAGAAAAATGAAGGGTCAATTTATGATTCCCATTTTGTCATAAAGTGCTTCATCTTTCTCCTTTACCCCTGCGCCCTGCCTGCTTTCTTTCTTTTCTACACATTTTCATCAATTTGTTTAATTAAACAGCAGAAACTCTACCCTAGGAACAGTTCTTTGAGCCTGAAATCATCACAGCTTTTAGAGAACAGTGAAAAATGCAAATGCCAAAGGATATCATCATAGCTTTCACGCCTGTTTTTATTATAAAACTCCAACCAAAAACAAGGCCTGGAAAGAAATTGGTGGATAAGCTCAGAATTTACAGACACATCACAATGACACAATCTAATTGCCAATCCCACAACTGTTAGATAAAAGGTAAACAGTAAGCACTAGTGATATTACAAAAGAGACATATGGCGTCAATGAAAAAACAGAATATTCTACCAATATTTCAAAAAACAAAAACTAATATTTCAGAATGTTGCAAAAATATAAATAAAAAACAGAATATTCGCACCAAGCTTTCAACTATTCCACAAATATTGGAAGAATATCTTCTTCTCCATTAGTTGATGTGAAATCTATAAAATATAGTTGATAAACCAATTAGATAAAATGAATTAGAATTATGAAACGAAAAGAAAACAAAGATATCAAATAAAACAGAACAACATACCTTGTTTAATTTTGTCAATATTTGCCATTGAAGAATTAAAGTTGGTAGATTGATGTTTTGCCGTTCGAATCCAACTTTGAGTGCAAATAAGAGCCTCGACAGTCTTTGGAGACAAATCCTCATCTTGATCATTAAAAAACATCTGATGCACCTTACTGCGAGTTGAAGTACTACTTTGTCTCGTTACGGTAGAAGTCGTTCCAACCATCATACTAGAATTGTCTTCTGAAGTATCAAAATCAGATTTATAATGGAGATATAATCTTTCCATCACAATTTCTACTTGTCTCACTAAATCATTTGCTTTGTTACTATCAAACAACATGGTGAGACAATGTTTCAAAAACTTCATTTTATATCTAGGGTCTAGTACAATTGCTACACACATCAACATATTGAATTTATCACAACTCCCCCAATATTTGTCAAACTTTCTTTGCATGTCAATCACCATTTTTTTCAACAATGGATTATCACACTGAGAGTGCTCATGGATAATCATTTTCAAATTACACACTTCACTAATATAAATATTGGAGGTGACATGTGAGGAGGCCGAAACGGAAACAGTTGTATCGTAAAAGATCTTCAAAAACTTGACAAGATCTCTAACATTAGCCCAGTCTTCTATTGTGGGTGGTCTTTCACTTTCCCCGCTCAAATCAAGAAAATAATGACCATCACTTTCAACTAACTTTGCAAAAGCTCTTTCATACTTTTCGGCGCTTTCTAACATTAAATATGTAGAATTCCATCTAGTAGGTACGTCAAGACAAACATTACTTTTGCAAGTGATCTTTACATTATCAACACAATTTCTAAATTGTTGTAGCATTGCAGGAGAAGATCGAACATATTTCACCATTCTACGAACTCTTGCAATAGACTCTTGATGATCTTTTAAACCATCACACACATTCAAATTCAAAATTTGTGCAAAACATCTCACATACATGTGTTTTCCATTCAAAACTAACCCATTCCAATTTCTAATACTTTTGACCAAATACGAGATTGCAACATCATTCGATGAAGCATTGTCAACTGTAATCATCAAAACATTTTCAATTCCCCATTCAAGCAAACATCTTTCTATTTCTTTACCAATCGTTTCGCCTTTATGATTCGAAATCAAGCAAAAATTGATAATTCTCTTACCCAATATCCAATCACTATCAATGTAATGAGCAGTTAATACCATGTAATTCAAATTTTGAACAGATGTCCATGTATCTGTAGTCAAACATATTCGTTGAGAAGTATTACTAAAATAATCTTTCAGTTTCAATTTTTCTTTCTCATAAATACTCATAATATCTCGTCCAATGGTAATTTTAGAAGGTATGGAAAACTTAGGTTGAACGTATTGCGAATATGTTCTAAAACCCTCTCTTTCAACGAATTTCAAAGGCAATTCATCAACAATAATCATCTTTGCAAGCAATTCTCGACAAGTTTCAAGACTAAAACAAGTTAGACTCGATCCGCCTCCCATACTTTGTAAGCTTAATGTCTTTTGCTTCCTATCAACACTTGCCAATAATTTGTTGCAATTAAGAATGTGTTTTTTCAAGTTTGTTGTACCATTCTTCGATGCATAACATGCATATGACTATGAGCAATGATTACATTTTGCTCTAGGATTGCTACTATCACAACTGTCAATCTTCGTAAAATGATCCCAAACTTCTGATTTTTTCCTTTTCGTTTGACTACGTGCAGGACCCTCTAAACTATCATTAATGCTTTCCATCCTAAAACAAATTTAATCAATCAAAATCAACGACTTGTTTACTTGTTTGGTAAACATTAGATTAATGCCCTCAGTTATGATAAAATATCACAGAACAAACAAATAAAACATATACATTACTCTCGGTCACGCTCGAAGAGTCTCCCAAAACAGAAACATTATGTAATTATACAGTGCAAAACACATATAAACATGCTAAACAGTAAACATTGCTCTCAGTTAAAAACAGAGAGCAACATTGTCGTTTGTTTTTGCTCTGTCACTAACCAGGAGGAGAGCAAATTGCTCTCCTTCGTTTGTTTACAGAGAGCACGAGCAATTTTGCTCTCTGTAATAAAACCACAGAGAGCAAAATTGCTCTCTGTAATAAAACCACAGAGAGTAAAATCATTGATTTTGCTCTCTATGAACAAACGACAGAGAGCAATTTTGCTCTCTGTGATTTTTTTACATAGAGCAAAATCAATGATTTTGCTCTCTGTCGTTTGTTCACAGAGAGAAAAATCATTGATTTTGCTCTCTGTCAAACACAAAAATGAGCTAACTGCAAAGCATAGAACATACCCGGTTATCGATATTCGGTTGCCTGATTTTGTGTCGTCGGTGCTCTCTGTCGTCGTCGATACTCGATACTCGATAGCCCGTAGCAGAGACTGAGAGTAGAGTCGTCGCCTCGCCGTCGCCATCACCTCACCTGATCGTCCTTGTCTGCCGGGTGTCTAGTCGTCGAAGTCGCAGTCGCAGTCGCAGTCGCAGTTGAAGAATCGGGATTTAGGTCTTCGCCGTTCGCTTCGCTCTTCACTCTTCAGTGAATACTGAATTTTAATCAACAACGGTTCGGTTCGGTTTGGAGCGGTTTCACCAATCCAAACCGATAACCGAACCGCATTAACCGGTTTTGAGAAATGCCAAATCGAAGTCCGGTTTCCAGTGGCTCAAAACCGATCCGAACCGAACCTAATTCACCGGTTCCGGTTCGGTTCGTCGGTTCCGGTTCGGTTTGAACACCCCTAACACAAAGTACCTTGTGTGACATCGCATAACTAATGGTAATCTTTCAAAAATATTTATATACGCTCGGCTCGTTAGGCTCGGCTCGTTGATCCGGCTCAGCTCGTTTAATTCGTGGCTCGCCAATCGGCTCGGGATGAAATTTTTTCAGGTTGGCTCGTTAGGCTTGGCTCGTTTAACTCGTTAGGCTCGGTGAGCCAAACTACATCTGACTCAGTTAGGCTCGACCGGTTCGTCTTTCATCTCTACATTTGTATAACTTTTTCTATATTGTTAATGGCATGCTAGGTTTATCCTCAAATTTTATATTCATATCTTACCTCTTGAAGTTGCGTTTACATTTATTGGAATAATAAATAGATAATTGTAAACAGTAGACATTTATTGCATCAAATAATGATTGTTTTAATATTAAAGTGTAGAATTAGAAAGTAATACTAGCACTATTCTTTTTGTTTAATCAAGTGTTTCAATTTGATTTGTAATATTTTTGACGATTTCTAACAATTTTAATATCTTTTACTATTTCTAACTTCTCCAATGATTAAAGCTCATAAGATAAATTGACGATAATAATTAAATCGATGATAACTGAAAGCTTAATGTTCTATTGGTTAAAACATTTAAAGTTTAATATTTAACTACTCTCAAACTTTTAAGTTTTGAATTACATAACTCTCGTAAAAAAAATTAGCAAGGTAACTCTGGGTATCTCCGTTATAGTAGAATGAAAGTGTCGCTAGGTGAAATTATCTAAATTTTGAAACAAGTACGTTTGCCCGGCCGAACAATGTGGAACATCGTAATTGGAATTCATAGCGTGGTTTATAATATTTAAGTTTCATAACAATCATAGAATTCAATTTGAAAATTTGTTTCATAACAAGCATAGAATAAAATTCAAGCTTCTAATTATTTTTAATATCATATCTTAATTTGTTTCAGCTACATCATAATTTGATCACATGTTTTGTAAACAAAACATGTCCTTCAAGTTAGCTCTCCACGTAGGACTAATGCAGCATGTCTAATAGCTCTAGAGACTCTCCATACTTGGTGTTGCACAAATCGCCACGCCTCTCCCGTGTTCATCTCCTTCGCGTCCTCAATCGCATTATGAATTCCCGAAAATGTCGATGTTCCATAATCATTATGCCTTGCCGGTCCGTATACCTGCACAACAAAAAACATCAATTCTACTATTTTTATTGAAAATAATGATAGATTTAATTTTTATTTATATACTATGAATTTTTACCTCACGACTTCACGTTATAAATAGTTAAAATAAGATATTAATTACAAAAATTAGTGATCGTCGTATAGAAAGTAAAACTCAGAATGTAAAATTACAGATAATACCTGTAGCATTATTCTTTTTTTTTTTTAAACAACCAACAGATTCCTTGGTGACGCTCAAGTAGAAGGGGAAGAGGATCATACCAGGTGCTTATACCATGGTGTTTCAAAGAGTCCATCTACGCTTGTAAATGCCCGTTCTGCCATCATTAACCTATCATTAAGCTCCCTCGCCTTCACATTAACTTTCCTCCATTTTAATGGAAAGGCCACGCTTTCTTCCAAACCCTAAGAATCGTCGTTAGATAAGAGTAATGTTCGAAGATCATTCGACGTTATTACGTGCCACTACTGAACGTGTCAAACGAAATCATCTTGTGAGATAATTAGGCTCGGTTCGTGGGGTCTGAGACAAAAGGTAACTTTTTTTCAATACCTTTATTTGGTCTTCTATTTTTGTAGCTGCTTTCTCCAGCTCTTCAATGGCGTTGAATAAAGGGGAGAGGTTGATTTCCATGTTCTTTACCTGATCTCCCAAGTCTTCTGTAAGTTCCTGCCATAATTCAGTGCGGTTATATCAAGGATATGTTATTAGACGGGGTTAGCCGCTGCTCCAAACAGAATAATCTATGAACATATAAACCTTGAGCTCTCGCGCATGCGAATGATAATCGAACGGCAGAATCTGCTTGTCCGCTAGCGATAGAGCAATTAAACCCAAAACATTTGCCACTATTAATGACTTAGAAACCATAACTAGATTTCAAACTCTGTCAATGTTCTCTCGGATGAATTCAAACTTTGCAGATCGCATGTTAACACTTCAAAGTTAGATTAGAAATTGCCGGAATCGTTAAAAATTGGACTAAAACACCTTATTACATGGAAAACATAATATACTTAAGATAGATTAAACAGGTAAATTGACAGCAAAAAGCAAATTGCTAATAGTTGAAAGACGATAGTTTTGTTTGTTAAAAAAAATTCAAATCTAATACGTAAATGACCCTAAACGTTAGAGTATAAATTACAGTTTATTTTTTTTTCTAGGATTGGTAAGAGTAGGAGGTGGTTAATCTTCACATTAAAGGGTTTTGTATGTTAAAGCCAATGCCCTTATTTTATGTACACCCTGTATGGGTTTGGATGACAAACCTGCAACATGTCTGTGAAGCAGAGGATCTCCAAATTTTTTCATCCAGGTAAAATCATAATACATTGAGTGATAAACCGGAGATCCTGCAAAACAAAGAACGGTAGCAGAAACGAAAATGCAGTCATGGAGCTTCAAAAGCATCAATGCAGTTTTGATTGTTTCCATTTTGACCTGCTCCAAACGAGACATCAGCTGCCGGAATCCCGGCATGTTGCAGAAACGCAGCAAAATCTGAATTCCTTCCTCCTAATCTTCCAACCTTCAGGCACAGAACTTAGCTTCAAGATTGATTCAGATTTAAGATTGTAATTGATTGTATATATTTCTCGGAAGAATGTTAGGATTAGACGCCCTAATCCACCTGTAACGAATGATCAGAAAATACCGAAAAAGAAAAACGATAAAATAATGGACACCGAATTTACGTGGAAACCCTAGAAAGAGAAAAAACCACGGACAGAGGAGAGAATCACTAATAACAATTCGGTACAATGAGTTTTGCGACTCAAGCATCAATATATAGAGAAAACCTAAAATCCTAATATTGATAATGAGCCCGACCCGGCCCAACTAGAATTCGGGTCACACCAAATTCTAACAAACTCCACCTTGACACGAATTCCACAAGAGAGATCCAACGGGCTACTCGGCCCAACAAAACCGAATCCAGAACACCAAACTCTGACAATCTCCACCTTCAACGAAATTCCGGTGCAAGGAAACAAATCTGCAAAACACCATTAAAAAAAGCTCTTCTACCACAAAGGCCCCAGATGGGCCAACTCAGCATCCGATACCGATCAAGTTTAAGCGCTTAAACTTGATCGGTATCAGATGCTGAGTTTGTAACACCCGGCATTTTCGCCATGTAATAGTTTTCCCGGGGCATTTAATCGGGATTAATATTATATTAATACAACGTATGTTTTGGTTAAAAATGATGGAATGTTTAAGGGAGGACCAAACTAAGTGTAATCAAATCAAGTCAATTAGGTTAAAAGCTAATGGAAGGGTAAATGTGGAAGTAATTAAGGTAGGTGGAAGCAAACCAATGGATGAGTGCCAAGTGGCAACTTGTTGAAGAAGATATGTCTTCTCATCCTCCTACGTGAATGTTCATTCACTTCTCTGCTTCCTCCCATCTCTCTCGGTTTCCTCTCTTCCAGGCGATTGAAACAAAACTTCCGCACTTTGTTTCTCCAGTAATTCTTCGTTTTCTTCAGCAAAGGTGAGCGTCTTTAATGCTAACAAGTTTGGACAAGTTTAAAGTGAGTTTTTACCGAAGTTTAGGGTTTCGGTTTTTGGTAAAAACTCTCTGTTTTGGATGAAAACACGTTAGTATGTTTTCTAAAGAGTTGAAATGAGCTTGCTGCATATCCAACAAGTTATTTGTTAGCTCTTACAGCTTGTTTAATTCCTTTACATGCATACTACAGGTCAGAGCACTCCAGGAATATTCGAGCACCTGACACCGCCGCAGACAGGTAAGTTCATGTAAGTTCATGCCGTAGGTTGGCCCTTAAGGCCCTGCAACTTGGAGGTACTAGGAGTATCAGTTCTGTAGGTTCGTTTTGGGTAGAGAAGTTAGAATAAGTTCTGAGTTGTCTGGTTTTGTTTCACTCTCTGTTGTGATATACTTGTTGTCTGTTATTTTAGGTTCAAGCACCGTCCATGCATACCCGTTTTTCTGTAAAATCATGTAAACGTTTTATGTACACAGTTTTGAAGTTAAGTAAGATAAAACCTGTAATGAATGTATGGTTAAGTGTGGACGAGGACTGGCATCCTGTTCTTGTCCTTCTCTGGGACTTATGTAAAAATTTATCCCTGCCAAGGATACCCTGTGTTTTATCCTTCCCTGGGACCCGGCAAAATTACTAACCAGTGTCATGTCCTGTTATGTTATGTATGTTTATGCGTCAGTTCCTCTATAAGCCTCACTTATACCTTTTCATGTCCAGTGAAATGTAATGTAAAGTAATGTTCATGTATTTGAAAAGTTCATGCATAGCATACTGCATTCTGCATGTTATATGTTCTTACTGAGTTTTAGACTCATAGGTGAACTCCCTGTTGTAGGTACTGGACCCGTGACTGAGGACCTTGTGCCTCAATCTGATGAATAGATTGGCTGGTAGCTCGAGCTTACAGGGTGGCTGCTGCAGTTAGACATAACCCTGTTCTGAGGTTCAAGTTTTCTTTAAAATAGTCGGTATTGTAGAGTCTTATGGGATTCTGGGTTTTGTGTCAAAAGTCCTGTGGAAAACTTCTGTTTTGGGAGCTTCTGTAAATATATGTTACGTTTGTACTGTCTCTGAAATTTTGAAACAATGTATAGATTCTGTTTTGATGTTTAAAACCGCTGTATTTGACAGTTAAGTTTGTAATTTAGAGTATTCTGGAATTTGTTTGGAATATTTTCTGTTGGTCTGTGCATGGATGGTCTCTGGTTTTAGAGCCAGCCATGCTGTGTGATTTTATTAAGTTTTCTGTCATGTTCTCTGTTTGTGTTCAAAAATCCAGTTTTGACCCGTTTTGAGAGTTTGAAACTCATAAGTCTTTTGTTTTCAGCTCTCTGTTGGTGTGTGTAATTCTGTTGAAAGTTGTTAAATTCCTGTCCCTTTGTTGTTTGTCTTCCGGTTGACGTCAGCACAAGACTTCCGCCCAGTGTATTTGTCTTCTGGTTGACGTCAGCACAAGTCTTCCGCTCAGTTTAAAACTTTGTCTTCCGGTTGACGTCAGCACAAGTCTTCCGCCCAGTGTATTTGTCTTCCGGTTGACGTCAGCACAAGTCTTCCGCCCAGTTTAAAACTTTGTCTTCCGGTTGACGTCAGCATAAGTCTTCCGCCCAGTGTATTTGTCTTCCGGTTGACGTCAGCACAAGTCTTCCGCCCAGTTTAAAACTTTGTCTTCCGGTTGACGTCAGCATAAGTCTTCCGCCCAGTGTATTTGTCTTCCGGTTGACGTCAGCACAAGTCTTCCGCTCAGTTTAAAACTTTGTCTTCCGGTTGACGTCAGCACAAGACTTCCGCCCAGTGTATTTGTCTTCCGGTTGACGTCAGCACAAGTCTTCCGCTCAGTTTAAAACTTTGTCTTCCGGTTGACGTCAGCACAAGTCTTCCGCCCAGTGTAAAACTTTGTCTTCCGGTTGACGTCAGCACAAGACTTCCGCCCAGTGTATTTGTCTTCCGGTTGACGTCAGCACAAGTCTTCCGCTCAGTTTAAAACTTTGTCTTCCGGTTGACGTCAGCACAAGTCTTCCGCCCAGTGTATTTGTCTTCCGGTTGACGTCAGCACAAGTCTTCCGCCCAGTTTAAAACTTTGTCTTCCGGTTGACGTCAGCACAAGTCTTCCGCCCAGTTTAAAACTTTGTCTTCCGGTTGACGTCAGCACAAGTCCCCAGTGTATTTGTCTTCCGTTGACGTCAGCACAAGTCCTTCCGCTCATTTAAAACTTTGTCTTCCGGTTGACGTCAGCACAAGTCTTCCGCCCAGTGTATTTGTCTTCCGGTTGACGTCAGCACAAGTCTTCCGCCCAGTTTAAAAACTACATCTTCCGGCTGACGTCATCCAAGCTCTTCCGCTGAACACTGTTCACTTTCGTTTTAAATTTCATCTTCCGGTCACTGTTCATTTCTGTCTTATTATATCCCGAAGACTGTTTTCATTCCTTCCCGCTTCCAACCTCCTGGCTTTTGTTCTGTTATTCTCCTGTCATTTAATCTGAACTCCAATTTTTAAGTATGTTTTCAAAGTTAAATGCTTAAAGTGCTCTGCTTCCTGTATTCATCTGTCGTTCATTTCTGTGGTCCAACAATTAATATATTTTTCTGATTATGTTCCAAGGATTCTGATCTCCTTTTTCTTGTCTACCCTGTAGTTCGGTGTTAACTGTTTTTTTTTCCTGTTTGATTTCGACACCAGAGAACTCTCTCTCTGCGAAGTTTTAAAGTTTGTAAATATTCTGTTCCCTGTTTAAAAAAAAAAATAGTCACCTCTTTCCTGTCAACTGTCCCGGAGTGACGGCTCCGATCCCGGATTCTGATCGGGTTCCGGTTTCGGGGTGTCACAGAGTTGGCCCATTTGGGGCCTTTGTGGTAGAAGAGCTTTTTTTAATGGTGTTTTGCAGATTTGTTTCCTTGCACCGGAATTTCGTTGAAGGTGGAGATTGTCAGAGTTCGGTGTTCTGGATTCGATTTTGTTGGGTCGAGTAGCCCGTTGGATCTCTCTTGTGGAATTCGTGTCAATGTGGAGTTTGTTAGAATTTGGTGTGACCCGAATTCTAGTTGGGCCGGGTCGGGCCCATTATAAATATTAGGGTTTTAGGTTTTCTCTATATATTGATGCTTGAGTCGCAAAACACCATTAAAAAAAGCTCTGATACCAGTTGTTAGGATTAGACGCCCTAATCCACCTGTAACGAACGATCAGAAAATACCAAAAAAAAAAACGAGAAAATAATGGACACCGAATTTACGTGGAAACCCTAGAAAGGGAAAAAACCACGGGCAGATGAGAGAATCACTAATAACAATTCGGTACAATGAATTTTGCGATTCAAAGATCAATATATAGAGAAAACCTAAAACCCTAATATTGATAATGGGCCCGACCCGGCCCAACTAGAATCCGGGTCACACCAAATTCTAACAAAGAATACTCACATTGGGATAAGAATAGATGAAACAGACCATGATTCATAGATTGTTTGTGAGGAGTTATCGGGATCAAGAACCTTCCGTGGAAAAACCAATTTAAATGAGTATTGTAAATCTTAGAAAACGAGCCGTAACTGGAAAAAAGAAAATACGATGTACGACGTCAGATTTACGTGAAAAAACCCTTTCGACGAAAAACCATGGGCTTTACTATGAAGATCGTGACACAACCGCGAGCTTTGCGACTCTCCCAACACGGCTTTAACCGGCCAGACCTAGATAGAATTCGGGTCACATCAAACTTTATTAGTAAAATTGATGAATTATTGACATCAACCATGCATTAAAAACCTATTGGATTTGTGCAAATATTTTCAGTTTCTTTCTCGTAGACAAACCTGCTGAGTAGCTTTGATGACAAGTTGATCAAGCTGTGGAGTTGCAGAGGTATGGAATCCTGCTCCAGATACGGCCCAGTCAACATTCAAGTAAGCAACAGCCTTTGATGCAAGCATTTCGTAGTTCTCTTCTACCCACTCTGTTGATCCTATCTGCCCATTGAAAATCACTCTTTAAGCTTCTCATCAGAGAGAGAGAGAGAGAGAGAGAGAGAGACCAAGCCATATTCCTCTGCATCCCAGTTGCATAAAACAATAGTTCTTCTGGGTTTCCATCCTCTTTCTTGCATCTTCCCAAATCTTTGAGCAATCTCCATTACAATTTAAGAAAAGGTTGATGATCAATCAATACAGTAGCAGTTAAAGGTTACGCCGGGAAGAGAAGCCATATCTACCTCTAACAAAGCTGCTGTTCCGCTGTTTGGATCAACCGCTCCGACTGTCCATGCATCTCGATGATTGCCCAAAATCACAAATCTGCAGTCATACAGAAATAACTTCGTAAGCTGGGCTTTAATTACATTTTAACGATCATGATCGTGTTTCAATTATACCTGTCTGGCTCTTCCTCTCCTTCAATGAGGCCGATTACATTCTGAATTGTGCTCATGATTTTCTTCCCCTGCAAAACCATCTCCGTCAAATGAATCAATTTAAGCAATTTCATGGAATTGGCTTACATTACCCTTCAGTTAAATTGATGCAAAGTGTCCCTTTGAGCTTCAGACCACGATAACTTTTACTATTGATTGTAAAATCGTTATTGTAATGTATCAAGACGAAGCTAGAGGAGAGGCTTACGACTTGTCACAGAATTATCACGTGACCAACCATTTTCAGGCCTAAAAACAGTCGTTTGGCCTTAATTTCACAGTGAAGTTCATACTAGAAATATGTTTTTAGTTTAAATTTTATTCTCGCAATTATTAGTTTTTATTCGATTTCCCAATCGGTAGGAGATCAGCATCTTTTATTTGCCTGTATTCTTTAGATTTTGTATTATTCAATTATTCAAACAATTTTGGGACGTAGTATTTCTCTAGAATCTCGACATTCCTTTCACATCCCCCTGCTCATAAATCAATTCATATAACTTTTTTGTAAGAAAAACTGCAATGATCGTAAAAGTTAATCGGCAAACTGAGTGGCAAACTTACGGTGTAGCTGAGATTAACAATTCCAGGCCCTGGACCGACTCTGTAGATAATCTCGTCGTTACTTCCCTGCCACTCATCGTCCGCCACTGGCCCGCCGATCGCTGTCATTATTGCTTCGCCGTCCGCCCCAGAAATCGGCAGGGAAGGTATGAGAGTGACACTCCCTCCACTCTCTATTTCCTCGTCCGTTAGTCTCTCGCAGCCTCCGATGCTCTCCCAGCCTGGCGTAGTCGGGTCTCCGATCCCGTTGTAAACCGTACCAACCTGAACTCCCGTAGGCGGCAACCATTTTTCCTCCGGAAACCATTTCTTACCGCCGAAGTCCTTCCTGTCTGAATACAATAAAGCCCCTATAGCACCGGCCTCGTATGCATTCCGCACAATATCGCCTCTGAAAATTTTCCCGTACTTAGCCAGTACAACCGCGCCGGCGACTTGCACTCCCATTTTTTGCAGAGTCTGGTAATCCTCCAAGCGACCGTAATTAACGTATACCACTGGTCCAGAGACCTTCCCAGACTTTGCAAACGCGTGAAACGTCGGAAGCACTTCGTTTGCAACTTCGGAAGACGGATCGTCAGTGTAAATTTTCTGATTAAGCTCGAAGACGATTGGGTTTTCCTGCCATGGTCGAGTAAGCGTCAGAGATCGTGATTCGGGGTACGTCAGAGGGACCTTATAGGACGCCACGTGCGACCTGAAATTCGCAGAGGTGAAAATAGACAAGACGTAGTTAGCGGCCTCTTCGTTCGCTTTAGATCCGGCGACGTGGGGACGGCGGGTGAGAGTGGAGAGGTGGAGAGAGATTGAAGCATTGCTAGAGAGAGAATCAGAGAGATAGAGAGAGTGGTAGAAGGATTTCGGAGGAGGAGATAGGAGGTAGAGGAAGAAAAGAGAGGTGGTAAATATCAGAAAAATGACTGCAGCTGACACTGTTTTGAACATGGCGGATTTGATTTCAGTTTCTGGGTGTTCGAGAGATTCAATAGAATTCGAAAACGGGTTTGCAGAAGCCGGCAGCCATGGAGAAATGGAGTAGATTTTACCAAGAAAGTTGGATAAAGATATCAGGAGAGCGAGAACTCTGTTGACTCATTGACAGGGACGACAACTGATGAAGTGATGATAGCAAGAACAAGAAAGAGCAAGGGAAAATCCCAAAAAGCTAAATTACAAATATTGAAATTCATTTTACAGAATAAATTTGAAATTTAGGATCTGCTCAAATATTATATGTTGAATTTTTTAAATAAAATTAATATGTTCCATGAATAAATTAGCTTCAACAACGCACATATTATACCAGAGAACACCTTTAAATAAAATATGATGAATGAAGTTAACCCAAATTAAATTTTAACAACCAAATAAAGTTATCAAGGAAAATAGTTTGATCCTAATCCAACTTATGGTTAGGACTAAAACTATCGATTTGATCTCGTTAGTTTTGAAAATCGAACAAAAATCAAATTAAAATATTATAATAATATTTATATATTTTTTAATGTTACTTTTAAAAATTACAAACCTAATCAAAATCGAGAGTAAACCGACTAAAAGTTATCTAAAATTGAGTTCAAACTGACTCAAATTGAGTCTTAACAAAAGACAATTAAAAATGAAATGAAACCAAACTGAGCAAAGCTAAAAAAATCAACTTGGTTCGAATTCAATTTCCAAAAACATGATCTAATTTATTCACGGTGGCAACGTAAAATTTGAAATTAGTATTATTCCTAAAAAATCAAGATTTAAGCTGGCTTAGCATTTTATTGTGTAAAGAGAAATTCAAAATTAATTTAGTCAAATACGATTATGGGCCTTAGATTCTTCTCACTTATTACCATAAATATATTATTTTATAAGACCTATGAAGAACACCTATTTATAATTAACAAATTACTAAACAACAATACAAATTCAAATTTGGGTTCTTTTGATAATTAAAATTTAATTGTAATTTTATTGTTTTGTTAAATAAAATTATAATTAAATTGTATTTAAACAAAATAATTAATTGTCCATGTGACCTCAACAACTCTAAAAATTGAATTTTTGAGAAAAAAGTAGGTTTGATATAAAAAACAAGGGTAAAATGTAATTTAGCTCCTACAACTAGGTAAAATGAAATGAACCAAACTGAGCAAAGCTAAAAAAATCAACTTGGTTCGAATTCAATTTCCAAAAACATGATCTAATTTATTCACGGTGGCAACGTAAAATTTGAAATTAGTATTATTCCTAAAAAATCAAGATTTAAGCTGGCTTAGCATTTTATTGTGTAAAGAGAAATTCAAAATTAATTTAGTCAAATACGATTATGGGCCTTAGATTCTTCTCACTTATTACCATAAATATATTATTTTATAAGACACTATGAGAAAACTATTTATAATTAACAAATTACTAAACAACAATACAAAATTCAAGATTTGGGTTATTTTGATAATTAAAATTTAATTGTAATTTTATTGTTTTGTTAAATAAAATTATAATTAAATTGTATTTAAACAAAATAATTAATTGTCCATGTGACCTCAACAACTCTAAAAATTGAATTTTTGAGAAAAAAGTAGGTTTGATATAAAAAACAAGGGTAAAATGTAATTTAGCTCCTACAACTAGGTAAAATGAGCAATTTACACCGTAAACTTGGGTAAAGTGCAATTTGGCCCCTACAAGTAAGTGAAATAAGCAATTTACACTGTAAACTTGAATAATAGGCAAGAACAACTTTAATGTATTGATAATGGGCAATATGGCCCCTACCGTCATATTTTCCATCAAAAAGTAATATTTTTTCACTTGTTCATTTTTTTTTTCGAAATACCCCTCACTGGACCGAACCGGACTAGACCGGTTCAGCTAATTCCACTCTTATTTATTTATTTTTTTAAATCCTATTTCTCGGAAAAGAGAAGACAGATGAATAGAATTAAAAATAAAAATAAAAAACCAAAGTGCAATTAGCCGAACCAGTCCAATTCGATTCAGTCTTGTGATGGGCATTTCGGAAAAAAAAAATGAACAAGTGAAAAAATGTTACTTTTTTACGGAAATTATGACGGTAGGGGCCATATTACCCATTATCAATACATTAAGGTTGTTCTTACCTATTATCCAAGTTTACGGTGTAAATTGCTCATTTTACCTAGTTGTAGGGGCAAAATTGCACTTCATTCAAGTTTACGATATAAATTGCCCATTTCACCTAGTTGTAGGAGTCAAATTGCACTTTACCCAAAAAATAAACTATATTTGTTTTGAAGACAAACAAGGGGAAGGTGGGTAAAACATCATAAATTGAAAAGTTACTGCACATAAGGTAACTCAACTCAATAATTGCACGTGACCCAAATATTCATGCACAACTTATAAAGACAATAGACTGCAATAAATGCCGACTCCACTCCACCTCCTCTCTGTTTTCTGGACTTGGTGAAAGAAAGTGACAGAAAGATGTTACACAAACAAATGTTGCCTGACCCACCTTAATAATAGTTAGAAACAGAGAAAACTATAGAGTAAAAAGGTAATATGCTATGCATTTCTCATACATCTATTACATAAAGGAATGTCCTTATACGAAGGGAAAGGAAGGTTCTAGACAGAAGAGTTGGGTATAACCAACTGATACACGTAGAGCACACAAGGATAGATGAGCTAACATCCCTCGAGAGATTGTCTCAACACTTGGAAAACGCTGAGATTGGAAATGGTTTGATAAGACCATTTGCCACTTGAAATGTAGCGGCCCGAGTGAACAGAAACTGAGTAGTATCTTTGAGGGAAGTAATTCGCTCCCTCAAATAAGACAGATAATTGATGATTTGGAAAAAGTGATCTGCTTCCCATCTAATATGAGGATCGGATCAGCTAACAGAAACCTATTGAGTAGATTCTTTGAGGGAAGTCATTCATCCCTCAAATGAGCATGAGAATATGATGATTTAGGAAAACTGATATGTTTCCCATCTATTATGAGGATCGGATCAGCTAACAGAAACCTCTTGAGTAGATTCTTTGAGGGAAGTCATTTGCCCCTCAAATGAGCATGAGAATGTGATGATTTGGAAAAAGTGATCTGCTTCCCATCTAATATGAGGATCGGATCAGCTAACAGAAACCTATTGAGTAGATTCTTTGAGGGAAGTCATTTGCCCCTCAAATGAGCATGAGAATGTGATGATTTGGGAAAAATGATCCACTTCCTACCTAGTATGAAGATCAGATCAGCTAACAGAAACCTATTGAGTAGATTCTTTGAGGGAAGTCATTTGCCCCTCAAATGAGCATGAGAATGTGATGATTTGGAAAAAGTGATCTGCTTCCCATCTAATATGAGGATCGGATCAGCTAACAGAAACCTCTTGAGTAGATTCTTTGAGGGAAGTCATTTGCCCCTCAAATGAGCATGAGAATGTGATGATTTGGGAAAAATGATCCACTTCCTACCTAGTATGAAGATCAGATCAGCTAACAGAAACCTCTTGAGTAGATTCTTTGAGGGAAGTCATTTGCCCCTCAAATGAGCATGAGAATGTGATGATTTGGGAAAAATGATCCACTTCCTACCTAGTATGAAGATCAGATCAGCTAACAGAAACCTCTTGAGTAGATTCTTTGAGGGAAGTCATTTGCCCCTCAAATGAGCATGAGAATGTGATGATTTGGAAAAAGTGATCTGCTTCCCATCTAATATGAGGATCGGATCAGCTAACAGAAACCTCTTGAGTAGATTCTTTGAGGGAAGTCATTTGCCCCTCAAATGAGCATGAGAATGTGATGATTTGGGAAAAATGATCCACTTCCTACCTAGTATGAAGATCAGATCAGCTAACAGAAACCTCTTGAGTAGATTCTTTGAGGGAAGTCATTTGCCCCTCAAATGAGCATGAGAATGTGATGATTTGGAAAAAGTGATCTGCTTCCCATCTAATATGAGGATCGGATCAGCTAACAGAAACCTCTTGAGTAGATTCTTTGAGGGAAGTCATTTGCCCCTCAAATGAGCATGAGAATGTGATGATTTGGGAAAAATGATCCACTTCCTACCTAGTATGAAGATCAGATCAGCTAACAGAAACCTATTGAGTAGATTCTTTGAGGGAAGTCATTTGCCCCTCAAATGAGCATGAGAATGTGATGATTTGGAAAAAGTGATCTGCTTCCCATCTAATATGAGGATCGGATCAGCTAACAGAAACCTATTGAGTAGATTCTTTGAGGGAAGTCATTTGCCCCTCAAATGAGCATGAGAATGTGATGATTTGGGAAAAATGATCCACTTCCTACCTAGTATGAAGATCAGATCAGCTAACAGAAACCTATTGAGTAGATTCTTTGAGGGAAGTCATTTGCCCCTCAAATGAGCATGAGAATGTGATGATTTGGGAAAAATGATCCACTTCCTACCTAGTATGAAGATCAGATCAGCTAACAGAAACCTATTGAGTAGATTCTTTGAGGGAAGTCATTCACCCCTCAAATGAGCATGAGAATGTGATGATTTGGGAAAAATGATCCACTTCCTACCTAGTATGAAGATCAGATCAGCTAACAGAAACCTCTTGAGTAGATTCTTTGAGGGAAGTCATTTGCCCCTCAAATGAGCATGAGAATGTGATGATTTGGGAAAAGTGGTCCGCTTGTCATCTAGTATGAGGATCAGGTCATGTAATAAAACGAGAACAAAAATGAGAATGAAATGTGAATGTAGAAACTGCATAAATAGGATTCATGTAGTGTTTTCATTCCATTTCATGTATTGCTCTACTTATTTAGCATTAGGCTAATAGATGAATTCTGTAATGTAGGGGACAAGGTGATAGCCGGTGAGTTCTCAGAGCACATTCAGGATTAGGAGACAGTTAGAGAAGTACGCTCATGTAACGATCAGGCCATCTCTTAGGGCGATTTAACCATGAAGCGTATGTATAGATTTTTTAGATATGTATAGATTTTGAGATGGTTTAATGTATAGTTGGATTTCTAAACTTTAGTAGTCACTTTTGATATATATATTGCTTTTGAAACTGTTTAGGAATTTGTTTTGATAGTTGTATTGAATTTGGTTTGAAAATGCAAGACGTTTTGGGTTTTGGCAAATTTAAACATTATGCCATCCATTTTTTTTAAAAAGAGAAATGTTTTGGAATTTTAAATAAGGATTATTAGAAAAACGTTTCAAATCGATAGATTTCAAGTATTTTGTTAAGAGTAATCGGCACTCAGGACTAAAACTTTTTCAAAACTTGATTTTTAAGTAGGTTTTAAATGTCGAGTTTTCTACACAATGTCAGTCTTCCACTGCAAGGGTTTAAATGTTTTAAACGATGTTGTTTTAAGGCAATGAATAAAATTTTAAATATTTTCTCGAATTTTCTAGTACGAGTACGTAGTTGAATACTGATCCGGGTTCAGACAACTCGGATCGGTATGAGTCATTAGTGAGTACAGTGAACCGGGTTTAGATAACTCGGGACCTTACAAAGTTGGTATCAGAGCCATTGGTTAAATCGTTCAGAAGATTACCTAACAGTGCCAATCGCCGCATGGAAGTGCTTCAACAACTGTAAGTATTTATATTTAGCTTTAGTTATTAGATACTTATGAGAGTGATTAACCTTTGTTCAAGAATTAGCAAAATGTTTAGACAACTAGGACGTCCGAGAGTACCAAGAGAAATGACAAATGCAAGAAATGAGGATGATCCGATTACGATGAGACAGTTGACAGATTTGGTGAACAGACAGTCTCAACAGTTGGACATTTTATTGAATCGAGAAATACAAGGAGGTGCTGGTTCTAGTTCTAGTAATGACCAGTCTGCAGATAGATTTCGGAGGCTGCGACCACCTACATTCGAAGGACAATCATCGGATCCAACTGCTGCTGAAGAATGGATTTGTTCAATTGAAAGCATGTTCAGGTATGCGAAGGTGGAAGAGGTAGACAAGAATTCTCTGGCTTCCACTTGGCGAAGGACGCCCGATATTGGTGGGAGACTATAGAGACCACCACTACTGTTCTGACTATGACGTGGAAACAGTTCAAGGAGGTATTTTATGATAAATACTTCAATAGTACTGTTTAAGCCACAAAGAGAATGAAATTTCTGCAGTATTTGAATACAACCGACAATTTGAATCGTTGTCACGATTTGCTAGGCATCTCGTAAGCAAGAATGAAGATAAAGTCCTCTAGTTTGTTCAGATATTAAAACCTGAGATCTATAAGAGCGTGAAAATAGTAGAAACGCAGGATGTCCTTTATTCAAAAATTGTGGCTAAAGCATTGGAAGTAGAAGAGACAGAACTGAAATGCATTAAACAAAGGGAAGCTCCACGATGATTTTTCAGAGAGATCACACAACAGCAAAATAGAGAAGGTCCTTAGCAGCAACAGTGAGGCACTAAGAGGCCTAATGAGGGTCAGAGTAGTCAAGGAGGAGGGAAACGAGCTTAGGAGACTGGAAAATTTCCTCAGTGCTAGAAATTCATGAAATATTACCCGGGCGAATGCAGACTGAATTCGGGGAGATGCTTCAACTGCAATGAGGCTGGACACCTGTTCAGAGATTGCCCAAAGCCTAGAGTCACTTGATGCTTCAATTGTAATGAAACATTCCATATCAATAAGGACTGTCCAGCTTTGAAAAAGGGTC
>CM039508.1:6516464-6586464 GCA_022432975.1 Begonia masoniana | reverse complement strand
TTCTTCTTCTTCTTCTTCTTCTTCTTCTTCTTCTTCTTCTTCTTCTTCTTCTTCTTCTTCTTCTTCTTCTTCTTCTTCTTCTTCTTCTTCTTCTTCTTCTTCTTCTTCTTCTTCTTCTTCTTCTTCTTCTTCTTCTTCTTCTTCTTCTTCTTCTTCTTCTTCTTCTTCTTCTTCTTCTTCTTCTTCTTCTTCTTCTTCTTCTTCTTCTTCTTCTTCTTCTTCTTCTTCTTCTTCTTCTTCTTCTTCTTCTTCTTCTTCTTCTTCTTCTTCTTCTTCTTCTTCTTCTTCTTCTTCTTCTTCTTCTTCTTCTTCTTCTTCTTCTTCTTCTTCTTCTTCTTCTTCTTCTTCTTCTTCTTCTTCTTCTTCTTCTTCTTCTTCTTCTTCTTCTTCTTCTTCTTCTTCTTCTTCTTCTTCTTCTTCTTCTTCTTCTTCTTCTTCTTCTTCTTCTTCTTCTTCTTCTTCTCATCAGATTAAGTTTTTATCTTTTCAAAATCGAAAAGAAAATTCTGAAATGAATTCATCTAGGCAATTCGACGGAACCCTAGAAATATTATAAATTCTTGCTGTGCTGTGACTAATGCTGTAGCATTAGTAATATTTGCATATAAAAAGGAAATCAACCCTAACCAAGACTTTTTCCATAATTACCTTTTTAAATCATTTCCATTTTTGGTCTTATTTAATTTCGAGTAATTTTAGTTCATCATTCCTTATTAATTATTTAATTTCAATACTTCCATCTTAATTTTATAGAAATTTATAGCAATTTAAACATGGTTAAAAATATCCTCGTGGGATCGATATCTTATATACTATTTGATTGCGATACGTGCACTTGCGTAAAGTGTAAAATCACTAACAAGTTTTTTGGCACCGTTGCCGGGGATATTTGTTAATTATTTTATTTTGCTATAATTTTTTTTATGTATTGGTTTTTGTTTATTTCTTTTTCAGGTTCACTTGCTTCATGCCTGACGAAGAAAACGACCAAGATCTTGTGCCAATAGATCCAGAAATAGAAAGAACATTTCGAGCTAGAAGAAGACAACAACAACAACCTTTTCTTGGAGGAGAAAACATTGCTAACTTCGATGGTGAAAGTGTTAGCTTAAATGTGTTTTTAAGTAACTATATTTTTTATGATTAAGTTTTAATCTGGATGATTATGATTAACCTGAATTTGGTGAAGTGAACTTATAATTAATTCGATAAAGTTGTTTTATTGTCATAAATACATTTATCTGGAAATGCCCTTTTAAAAAGAGTATTTTGTGTTTCTGACATTTTTGCGGTTAAGTATTTTTAGTCTGAAATCAATAGTCCACAGTCAATCCTTTCGCAATTGTCCACGCGGATGTTAAAGTGTTACGTGAAAGTCAGGTGGTGTTAGATTCAATCGTCCACGGCTGAGACAGAATAGTATAAAAGAAATCAATTGTCCAAAGTCCACGTGAAAGTCAGGTGGTGTTTTAAGTTAGATTCAATCGTCCACGGCTGAGACAGAAGAGTATAGAAGAAATCAGTCGTCCATATTGCCACGTGAATGTCAGGTGACTTTAAGTCGGCTTCATTAGTCAATCATCAAGTCAAATCTTATTGTCTACGCTCGAAGGAAAGCTTATCGTCCACGTTCAAGAGAAGACGCTGTGTCCACGATCAAAGAAAAGTTTATCGTCCATGCTCAAAGGGAATGCAGTCGTCCACGACAACGACAAACACAGTCGTCCACGACAATGAAAGACAACGTCGTCCACACTCACGAATCAGACATAGTTGTCCACGTTAATGGAATGGCGCAAACGTCCAAAGTCTTAGCGCCAAAGTTTAAAAGACCGAGAGCGACAGTGACAGTCGTCCAAAGCTTTAACTCCGCCATTAATGGCTGCGAGAGAAAGCTATTCCAGAATGCAACGGCTAGCGAACTATGTACGAATGCTTCTCCAACGGTCATATAATTTCTACATTCGGATATGGAGCATTTCAAGATTCAGAGCCGATAAGAGACAGAGTATAAAAAGAGAAGAAAGAGCTCGGAAGAAGAACCTTTTGCAAAAATTATCTTTGAGCCCTAACAAGCAGAACACTGAGATATACTCTGCAATTTTCTACATCTCTCTATACTTTAACTTGAGTTTTATCTGTTGAGAGATTGTATCCGTGTGCTTACTGTGTTCATACTGTAAAAGCGTAAAGGCTGTGATTGACGCCCGTGAAGTTCAATCAAAGTGTAAAGGCAGTAGATTGACGCCCGGGAAGTTCGATCTGGTTTTCTCGTGAGGAGAAGGAAAGAATCTTCAAGGGGGAGCCTTGAAGCGTGAACGTAGGCAAGCTTAGCCTAACCACGTTAAAAATTGTGGTGTCAATTTTTCTCTCTCTCACTTTTATTGTTTGTTTATTTGCTGTTTTTTTATCAGTTGAACTTAAGAGAGAAATTGATCAGATTAACAAATTAAATTTAAAAAGTCTAAATCACCCCCCCTCTTAGACAAATACGATCCTACAGAAAGATGCAATGTTGAGGAAGAGAAGAGGGAGATAGAGGGAGTCTACTAGAGAAGAAGAATTCGTGGGGAAGGAAGAAATGACATCAGATGATGGTTTTCCCCTTTTTTAGTCCACCTACCCCTTTATTTCATTATTAAATTAATTTATGTTTAAACTCATTACATGGCATTTACCCTATTAACCCCCATCACTACCTCATTCTCAAATTTAAGTCTTTAAATCACCCAAGGGCATTCTCTCGTGGGGGTTCCCTTGTGTCCTCCCCTTAAAGATAAATTTTGAGTTTAATAAATAAAACCCACCCTTTTAGATCATCATAATATCCCTCCCAAATGCCTCAACGTGGGAGGCTTCTTCTCACCTCCACTCCTTCTTCTATTTTTATTTCATTTAATTATTTGTTAAGCCTAATTCATTAAAAAGTTTGACTTAGTCCACTTAGTCTCTTTCTTTAATCCTTTTACATTCCCTCCACCGTGAATTTCAATGCGTCTTCTCCTCAATGCTTACTTCTTCATTCGTAAATTATCTAATAAATACTAGTCATAAGAAATTATTTAGCCGATAAAATTTTGGATGCTACATGAAATGAGGAAGGAGTGAATAACATGAAATGAGGAAGGAGTGAATAACACGTTGAACTGTTTGTGTGCCACCTTGTCCCGAATGAAGTGGAATTCGATTTCTACGTGTTTTGATTTGCAGTAAAGGACAAGATTGGAGGCAATGTAAGTGACACTTATATTGTCACAATAAATCACAAGACATGAAGAAGCTGAGACACGGATTTCCTGAAGCAATAATTGTATCCAAATGAATTCATATGCAGCCATGGCAACACTTCTGTATTCCGCTTCTGTGCTGGATCGAGAAATTGCCTTTTGTTTGGTCGAAGACCATGAAATGAGATTGTTACCAAGAAAAATGCAATAGCGACTGGTGCTACGCCAATCATCAAGACAGACGACCCAATCCGCATTCGTAAAACACCGAATGTCCATAGAAGCAGAGGGTAAATGACAAATAGTAAGTTTGCGTACCTTTAAGGTAACGAAGAATCCGTTTTAAGGCATGCCAATGTACATTAGTTGGGCAGTGCATAAAATGGCAGATTTTGTTCACGGCAAACGCAATGTCCTGGCGAGTAAGCGAGCAATATTGTAGGGCACCAATAAGACTTCGAAAAACAGAGCCATCTTGAAGAACTGAGCCAGGAGATTTTGATAGGAGAGGGCCAGAAGTTATTGGTGTGGGCATGTGTTTGCAGTCACTCAGCTTAGCCCGAGACAATAAATCTAAGATGTACTGAGACTGATTCAAGAGAAAACCCTTATCTGAGCAAAGTATTTTAATCCCCAGAAAGTTATGAAGGGGACCTAAGACCTTGAAAGCAAATTATGAATGAAGAAAGGTAACCAGATCATCTACGGATTGTGTACAATTCCCAGCCAAAAGAATGTCATCGACGTAAACTAACATGATGATAATCGAGCTACCATAGTTGTATACAAACATGGAGTTGTCCTGATGAGATACTTTGAATCCCTAATGAAAAAGAGCACAATAAAGTTTGTTGTACCAGGCCCTTAGGGCCTGCTTGAGACCCTAAAGAACGATGTAATTTGTAGACAAAGGTCGGATAAGTAGAATCAGTAAATTCAGGAGGTTGAGCCATGTAGACATTCTCCTCCAAGTCGACATGGAGAAAGACATTAGACACATTGAGTTGTTGAATGACCCAACCAAATGATAGAGCGAGGGAGAGACAAAGTCATATTTTAGGAGGTTTTACAACTAGGCTGAAAGTCTCATTATAATCCAAACCTTCGACTTGGTCATAGCCTTTTGCAATAAGGCGAGCTTTGAACCGATTGAAAGGGCCATCGGCATTAGCTTTTTTCTTAAAAGTTCACTTACAACCAATAATTTTATGTCTAGGAGGGCAAGGAACAAGAGTCCACGTCTTCTTCAAGTGTAAGGCCTCAATTTCAGCCTTTATAGTGTCAAGCCAATGAACATGTTTTTCTGCCTGGGTAAAGGAAAGAGGCTCGAACAGGTCCCTGGCAGCCAAAGCAGTCAAAACCCGAGGTTTAAAAATTCTAGATTTAGATCTTGTAGTCATCTGATGAGCATTGTGAACAACTTGGTCATTAATGCAATTGAGGATGCTAGTGTCTTCAACAGAGGTAGGATCAGACTGGGATGAAGAACCAGAGGAAGGGAAATCAGAGAGAACAGGTGAGGGGAAAGGAGGGAGTGGTAGAGGTTAAATGGTGAGAAGTGGTTGCTGATTAGTTGTAGGTGGAGTAGAAGGAACAAAGGTAGAGAAAGGAAACTTAGTCTCATGAAAAATAACATGACGATTGATATATATTCTAGAGGTGGATAAGACATAACATATATAACCTTTATGACTAGAGCTGTAGCCTAACTAGTCACATTTAGTTGAGCGAGGAAGTAATTTGTTAGAATTGTAGTGATGCGAACCTCAGATCGAAAGGACCCGGGACCCGACAACAACACAGAATAATTTAAAGGAACGCCTTTTCGATTCAAGAACAAAGTAAGGAACTAAGACCCAGATCGAAGAATTTGATGGAACCCTAGTTATCAAAACAGGAGCTTGACCCGAGCCATACCTGTTGGCTGAACCGAAACTATCAAAACAGGAGCTTGACCCAGACCAAACTCGTTGGTAAGAACCAAAGCTATCAAGCGAGATTCTTCAAGTGTGACTTGAAGAAGATCGTTGTTCTTCGTAAAGAACTAAAGAGAAATCCTATCTAAAAACCTTAATCTTTTTAATTTAAACTTGTTCTTCTAATTTGAAATATTTTTGCCATTAAATAGGCTACACATTAAAATTAAATTAAATAATAATAAAAAAATGAAAATAAAGATAAAATAACTAATAAAATCGTGAGATAATGATCCTTTGCATGATCAGGTGTCATCTCATGTTTAAACTACGTTTGAACATGATTTGAATTGATTTGAGTAGATTTGGTTGGCTAAGATCTTTTCCTACAAGATTTGTATGATTTGCATGTGCTTTGCATGTGACTTTTAATTCCTCATATACGCACGTTCTTGGCGCATGTCCTCTTTAATTCCTACATGTGCATGTGCATGGCACATGTATTTTTAATTCTTACATGTGTATGCGCGTCGCACCCTCCAAAATCTTCATGCATCTTCTGCCTCCCTTGCTTCAACTTGATTTTGATTATCTTCAATCCTCGACACATTCAATAGTTTTAGATCAAGTTGTCACGGCTCCTCTCTCCCTTGAATCTCTAAAATCAATCCTTGCAAGGCCTCACGCATCTTCTTTGCTTTGGATTGTGTCATTGGGTTGCCAATGTTCTCAATTGGATTGTTGCTCTTGGGCTTGGGCTTGGTCGCTCTTTGGATCACATCATTCCCTCCCTCTTCGAAAAGATTCGTCCTCGAATCTCCTGCATCATATAAAGATAAGTCACTAACATTAAAAGATGCACTAACATTACCATATTCACTAGGTAAGTCGATCTTGTAGGCATTGTCGTTTATGCGTTCAAGGACTTGAAATGGTCCATCTCCTCGTGGATGCAACTTGCTTTTCTGTTGATTTGGAAACCTCTCTTTTCAAAGATGTAGCCAAACCCAATCTGCGGGTTCAAATATAATCTTTTTACGGCTTTTGTTTGCTTGACATGCATAATGCTCGTTTCTCTCTCGAATGTTCTCTTGTACTTTCATATATAAGTCCTTAACAAATTTAGCTTTTTTCTCACCATCAAAATTAACAAACTCGTTAGTAGGTAGAGATAAAATATCAAGAGGAGATAAATGATTAAATCCATAAACAATTTCAAATGGTGAATATGAATTAGTAGAATGAACAACTCTGTTATAAGCAAATTCAACATGAGGTAAATATTTTTCCCATTGTTTTAAATTTTTAGAAATAATCGCTCTTAACAACGTAGAAAGTGTTCTATTTACCACTTCTGTTTGTCCATCCGTTTGGGGGTGTGGCACGGTTGAGAATAAAGGTTTTTTTCCTAGCTTACTCCACAAAGTTCTCCAAAAGTGATTTAGGAACTTTACATCTCTATCACTCACAATGGTTTTAGGAATTTCGTGTAAACGCACAACTTCTTTGAAGAATAAGTCCGCCACATGAGTAGCGTCGTTTGTCTTTGAGCATGCTATAAAGTGAGCCATCTTACTAAACCTATCCACTACCACAAATATGCTATCTTTCCCTCCTTGTGTCCTTGGCAAACCAATCACAAAATACATCGATATGTCCACACAAGGTTGGTTAGGAATAGGTAGAGGAGTGTACTTTTCATAAGGTTTAATCTTTGATTTGGCCTTCCTACACTCAATGCACTTATCACAAATGGCTTGAACATGATGCCTCATTTTCGGCCAATAAAAATGTTCACAAAGCACACTTAATGTTTTAGTAACTCCAAAGTGTCCCATTAACCCTCGTCTATGAGTCTCTCTAACAAGTAACTCTCTTAAAGAACATTTAGGGATACAAAGTTTATCCTTTTTAAATAAAAATCCATCATGTTTATAATAATCATTATATGCATGTTTCTCACATTCTTTCCAAACAAGATCAAAATCTGAGTCCGATTCATATAAGTTCTTTATTAAATCAAATCCTAACAACTTAGATTGTAAAGTAGTTATAAGCACGTACCTTCTTGACAATGCATCGGCAACCACATTCTGTAACAACCAGCACCTTGGTCAAGTATTTTTCCCGTGATTATTATGATGTGAATTATGTAATAAGGAAAGTATAAATGAAAGTAGGTTTAATGGCAAGGATTGTAATTAGTGTGAGCTGGCTCGATATAAATAGGAAGAGGAAAGCATAAAATCTCATTTAAACTCTCCTGTAGCCGACTTTCATCTTCTGGCGATTTCCTCATTTGGCAACCGATTCCTCCCTTCTCTTTCTTCAACGATTCAAGCTCAGGTAAAGTTTAGGTGATTCATTCATTAAACTTTTGATTAAGGGTGATTACTGGTTGGTGTTTAAAGACTTAGAATCGGACAATGCTTGAATAATAACAGTATTTCGAGTCTTCTATATTGGTATTGGTATAGAATCCTAGACATTGTCGACATTTTAGTTGAGAGTCTAAAATCTATATGAATCTGGCAGTTTAGGCGATGATGCCATTAATGTTTTGAGAGTTAAGCTCTGCACACTAAGTGCTCAGCGAAATGCCTTAAAGGTTCAAGTTAGAATCTAGGATGATTTCTTTAGCTAAGATTTTACCAGCTCTGAGTTTAGATTATTCAGGACATATTTAACATTGAAGTGTGAAATGTCCTAGGTGGAAAAGGATTCAAGTGAAGGCACGGCATAGCAAAAGAATCCAGGTAAGTGAGTGCGTAATATTTCCGACCATTAGGGCTCTACATCACAAGGGTACTAGGTTAAGCTTGTTGTTGACAATGTCTGGATGTTTGTGGTTTGTACTACGGTCTATGCTAGATGTCTGAATTTTCTTTGGTGTAATGTTCTGTTTTGTATGTACATTTCACGCATTATGATTTACCTTCCAAAAATGCAAAACGTATTATGAACATGCCCCTTTCATGAATGATATATGACAATGAAATTTATGCAACTATATTTAAGTGAGAGTTGGGGTGGTTTGGCCATGTCACTGTCCAGGGATGGACCAAGATTATTGCCCGATAGGGGGCCATGTACACGCACTCTGCCTACCCCCCTTCGGCACTAATCCCTCCTTAATGCACGATATATGATCGATGAATAAGGATATGATTTTATTGAGTATACGTTCATGAGTAATTATGCATACGTTGCACTTCTTACTAAGCATTAGTCTTATAGTTTGAACCTTATGATGTAGGTTACGAATCGAAAGGTGAGGATTTCATTCCAAGCGATAATATCTAAGTCGGATTGCTGGATAGTACTCATGGCGTGGATTTTGTGCTGGGTGGCGATTTGACCTGAGGATGGTGCTCCTGGTCTGTTATGGTATAAGATAATGACATAGAAGAAATAGTAGAAGAGAATTTTTATATGATGATAAGTAATTGACTTGTTCTATATTTATAAGTTTTAAAGGAGATTATAAGATTAAATGTTTTCATCTGTTCTTGAACCTTTTGCCGTATTCTATCCAAGTCTATAAACCTACGTACATGAGCATTCCGGAAATGAGGTTTGAAGTCTATAGAAGATTAGAAATAAGTTGTTGAGCAGTGGATGTGTAATGGTGGATGTTGGTCGGTTACTGTTGAGCGGTGGATGTGTTTTGTAGATGTTGTGTGTTACTGTTGAGCGGTGGATGTGTTTCGTAGATGTTGTGTGTTACTGTTGAGCGGTGGATGTGTTTCGTAGATGTTGTGTGTTACTGTTGAGCAGTGGATGTGTTCGATAGATGTAATCGGAAGATGGGCGGTAGAAGCATAGCGGTGGATGTAGATTGGTTACTGTTGAGCGGTGGATGTGTTTTGTAGATGTTGTGTGTTACTGTTGAGCGGTGGATGTGTTTCGTATATGTTGTGTGTTACTGTTGAGCGGTGGATGTGTTTCGTAGATGTTGTGTGTTACTGTTGAGCGGTGGATGTGTTTCGTAGATGTTGTGTGTTACTGTTGAGCGGTGGATGTGTTTTGTAGATGTTGTGTGTTACTGTTGAGCGGTGGATGTGTTTTGTAGATGTTGTGTGTTACTGTTGAGCGGTGGATGTGTTTCGTATATGTTGTGTGTTACTGTTGAGCGGTGGATGTGTTTCGTAGATGTTGTGTGTTACTGTTGAGCGGTGGATGTGTTTCGTATATGTTGTGTGTTACTGTTGAGCGGTGGATGTGTTTCGTAGATGTTGTGTGTTACTGTTGAGCGGTGGATGTGTTTCGTAGATGTTGTGTGTTACTGTTGAGCGGTGGATGTGTTTTGTAGATGTTGTGTGTTACTGTTGAGCGGTGGATGTGTTTCGTATATGTTGTGTGTTACTGTTGAGCGGTGGATGTGTTTCGTATATGTTGTGTGTTACTGTTGAGCGGTGGATGTGTTTCGTATATGTTGTGTGTTACTGTTGAGCGGTGGATGTGTTTTGTAGATGTTGTGTGTTACTGTTGAGCGGTGGATGTGTTTCGTAGATGTTGTGTGTTACTGTTGAGCGGTGGATGTGTTTCGTATATGTTGTGTGTTACTGTTGAGCGGTGGATGTGTTTCGTATATGTTGTGTGTTACTGTTGAGCGGTGGATGTGTTTCGTAGATGTTGTGTGTTACTGTTGAGCGGTGGATGTGTTTCGTATATGTTGTGTGTTACTGTTGAGCGGTGGATGTGTTTCGTAGATGTTGTGTGTTACTGTTGAGCGGTGGATGTGTTTCGTATATGTTGTGTGTTACTGTTGAGCGGTGGATGTGTTTCGTATATGTTGTGTGTTACTGTTGAGCGGTGGATGTGTTTCGTATATGTTGTGTGTTACTGTTGAGCGGTGGATGTGTTTTGTAGATGTTGTGTGTTACTGTTGAGCGGTGGATGTGTTTCGTATATGTTGTGTGTTACTGTTGAGCGGTGGATGTGTTTCGTAGATGTTGTGTGTTACTGTTGAGCGGTGGATGTGTTTCGTAGATGTTGTGTGTTACTGTTGAGCGGTGGATGTGTTTCGTAGATGTTGTGTGTTACTGTTGAGCGGTGGATGTGTTTCGTATATGTTGTGTGTTACTGTTGAGCGGTGGATGTGTTTCGTATATGTTGTGTGTTACTGTTGAGCGGTGGATGTGTTTCGTATATGTTGTGTGTTACTGTTGAGCGGTGGATGTGTTTCGTATATGTTGTGTGTTACTGTTGAGCGGTGGATGTGTTTTGTAGATGTTGTGTGTTACTGTTGAGCGGTGGATGTGTTTTGTAGATGTTGTGTGTTACTGTTGAGCGGTGGATGTGTTTTGTAGATGTTGTGTGTTACTGTTGAGCGGTGGATGTGTTTCGTAGATGTTGTGTGTTACTGTTGAGCGGTGGATGTGTTTCGTAGATGTTGTGTGTTACTGTTGAGCGGTGGATGTGTTTCGTAGATGTTGTGTGTTACTGTTGAGCGGTGGATGTGTTTCGTAGATGTTGTGTGTTACTGTTGAGCGTGGATGTGTTTTGTAGATGTTGTGTGTTACTGTTGAGCGGTGGATGTGTTTCGTAGATGTTGTGTGTTACTGTTGAGCGGTGGATGTGTTTCGTAGATGTTGTGTGTTACTGTTGAGCGGTGGATGTGTTTCGTAGATGTTGTGTGTTACTGTTGAGCGGTGGATGTGTTTCGTAGATGTTGTGTGTTACTGTTGAGCGGTGGATGTGTTTCGTAGATGTTGTGTGTTACTGTTGAGCGGTGGATGTGTTTCGTATATGTTGTGTGTTACTGTTGAGCGGTGGATGTGTTTCGTATATGTTGTGTGTTACTGTTGAGCGGTGGATGTGTTTCGTATATGTTGTGTGTTACTGTTGAGCGGTGGATGTGTTTCGTAGATGTTGTGTGTTACTGTTGAGCGGTGGATGTGTTTCGTAGATGTTGTGTGTTACTGTTGAGCGGTGGATGTGTTTCGTAGATGTTGTGTGTTACTGTTGAGCGTGGATGTGTTTTGTAGATGTTGTGTGTTACTGTTGAGCGGTGGATGTGTTTTGTAGATGTTGTGTGTTACTGTTGAGCGGTGGATGTGTTTCGTATATGTTGTGTGTTACTGTTGAGCGGTGGATGTGTTTTGTAGATGTTGTGTGTTACTGTTGAGCGGTGGATGTGTTTTGTAGATGTTGTGTGTTACTGTTGAGCGGTGGATGTGTTTCGTAGATGTTGTGTGTTACTGTTGAGCGGTGGATGTGTTTTGTAGATGTTGTGTGTTACTGTTGAGCGGTGGATGTGTTTCGTAGATGTTGTGTGTTACTGTTGAGCGGTGGATGTGTTTCGTATATGTTGTGTGTTACTGTTGAGCGGTGGATTTAATTACTTTCTACCTCGGACATTCGGCCGATGTTTCTATTATTTTAATTGATACTTAATATTGTTGACAGATAGTTCATAACGATTTCAACCTCCTAGTTTTTGAATTAACGTTTTCAAAAAAAAAAAAGGATTTCACGGGAATTCAGAAATATGTTAATGGTCGTTAACATTATGGTCAGAGAGCAACAATAGGGTTCTAATATCAATTTGAGACTGCGCCAGCACAAATTCCGCATGAGTTCATTCCAACAACTATAAGTGTTTACGATTTTAGTAATGTCATTTAAAGTTAAGACGTATTTATGATAATATGTTAGGATTTCCAAGATGGGGAGAGGTCAACAAAGGGAAACCAATGAGAAAGTAACACGATTGCCCAGCTAACGGAATTGGTTCTCCGCCAATCCCGCCAGATTGAACAACTAGTGGCTACTAGAGAGGAACAGGGCAACTCTAGCTCAAGCGCAACTCCAGACCATGGAAGCGAGCGTTTTCACCGACTTCGACCTCCAGTATTTAATGGTCAAGTTTCGGATCCTATTTATGGATTCGAACAATTGAGGACATGTTTACGTATGCCAAGGTCGAAGAGGGGGACAAGATCACATGCACTGTTTTTCATCTTGCACTGGGTGCAAGGCATTGGTGGGACTCAATTTGAAGCACTACTTGTGTGGAAACTATGACTTGGGCATGGTTCAAGACGGTTTTCTTTGACAAGTATTTAAGCCGAGCGGTTCGGGCCAGCAAAAAGATGGAGTTTATGCAGCTGCGCCAAACTGGTTTTGTGGCGGATTATTGATGACTCTTATTTTAGAGTCATTTTATGCTAACTTTATATAAGAAAACTTATATGAATTGAGTGATTGCAACAATAAATTTATATGGATTTACTACAAATGCTATGCAATGCTGCAGCATTAGGGCTTGATTGAATTTAATATATTTAATGCAAATTTTCTATTAAAAGCATGATTTTTCTCTTTAATTTGAATTTTATATTTTTATATTTGAATGCAAGGATTATAGCGGGAAAAGTCAAGTTTAAAAGTTGAATTTTTTAGAGAAAATGACGATTGCCAAAATTAGAGGATTTATTTTGGCTGTAAATTTTATGCAGAATACGAAGAAGAGAGAGAGAATATTACTACAATCAAGGAAGATCAAATAGGTTGAAGATTTTGTGGAATAAAACAAAGCTGGCGGTAGATGCGGAAAGAATAAAAACTTGGGCAGCGGAAGAAGTAACAAATAAGGGCAGCGGAAGATATGAAGTGGAAAGAAGAAAATAGAAGCTGGGCAGCTGGGCAGCGGAAGATGTGATGATTGGGCTGCACTAGATGACAAAAGTGGCGGAAGAAGCTGAAAGAAGAAGAGAGAAGGTGGTCATTGGGCAGCGGAAGACGTGATGAATTGGGGCAGCACTAAAAGACGAAACCAGAATAAATGAGAAAGGAGAGAGAGAAAACCATTCTGGAAAAGGAAAATGAGGTGGACCCACATAATGGAAGAAAGAGAAAATTGGTTACAAAAAAGAAGGAGAGAATATAGGAACTGGGGGAATTAATTGGGACGTTATTATTTTTAAAAAAATATAAAAAAGAAGGGTTTCTCTGGTGTGACTTCTAGCTGGGGGGAACTAATTCTGAAAGGCTCCAGAATTGAAGAACAAGACCAACGAAAATCCTTTGTTTTTCTTCCTCTTCTTATTTTATTGTTTTTATGTACAACATTGTTTGTAGTTTATTTTTAATTATGTCTAGTAGCTAAACTTTTTAATCTTGGTTAGGACGATAGTATTTGTTGCGATATTTTGCTACGATGTTGGTTTTGTTTCTGCAATTATCTATTGAACAATTATTTGTGAAATTTTCTTGCTAAGTCAGATCATATCGATAGATAGGTTGACGATTCATGTTTATATTGTATCGACAGATAGATATAAATTTTAGATGTACGAATAATTAATCGAATTAAATTGTTACAACGTAGTTAACATTAATTTGATTGGCGATAAGAATAGCACGTATAGAAAATTCAATATTAGTTACATTCTTTCAAGGTAGAAAGAAATTCTAATTTGAATTTACCTAGGCAATTCGACAGAATCCTAGAAAATATTTTTATTCTTGCTGTTTTTTAGATAATGCTGCAGAGCATTACCAGAACATTAGTAGCAGAATCATCGTAACGAAGAAAATCGATCCTAGCCAAGGCCTTCTTTTATCGTTTTTTACCTCGTTTAATCTTGCTTTATTTTATTGAATCATTATTCATATTTTATTTCTAATTTTTATCCAGCAATTTAATATTTCTATAAGATTTTTATAGCGATTAATTCAATTAACAATATCCTCGTGGGATCGATACTTTACTTACTCTATTACTTCGTTAGCGACACGTGCACTTGCGTGTAAAGGTGTAAAATCACTAACAATTATATTTGTAAGTTTGAGGCCTTGTCCCGATTTGCACCACGTCTGGTGGATGATGAAGAAGACAAGATTCACCAATTTGTTCAAGGACTGAAGCCAAATCTCTTCAGGGGAGTGAAAACCGCGGGAATTCATAACATACCATATTCCGAGGTGGCAGCTAAGGCTTTGGAATTGGAGGATGTAGAGGTGACAGTACAGGGACAATGGGAGCCGCCAAGGAAGTTTGATAAGAGTGGACAGCCACAGCAGGACACGAGGGGATGGCAGCAACAACCAAGGGGTGTCAAAAGGTCCTTTAATCTAAATGAAGGCCAAGGAAAAGGGAAGCGACCTCAAGGGGTTCCACAGGCTCCTCAAGCCCCTCTGTGTTCCACCTGCCAGAAGAACCATTATGGAGAATGCAAGCTGTACATGGGTCGATGTTACAGATGTGATAAGGTCAGCCACGTGGTCAGAGATTTCCCCATGCCGTCAAATGCAAATCGGGTGAGAGTGGCACCTAGGGTCTTTGCCTTGATGGAGGATGAAGACGCAGTTCAGCACACGGTTATAACAGGTACCATTTTAATATGCAATGAACCCGCATACACATTTATAGACATGGGAGCCACTCATTCTTTTGTAGCAACCCTGTTTGTATGTAAACACAATCTAGGATACTTGCCAGCTGATAAGTCATATAGTGTCATGTTGCCATCGGGTGAATCCTTACAATCAGAACGGGTAGTGAAGGGGAATATTGTGTCTGTAGGAGATAAGAAGTTATATGTAGAACTAATTGTAATTGACATGAGAGGATATGAGGTTATTTTGGGAATGGATTGGTTATTCAGGCATTATGCCACGATAAGCTGTAGATCAGGATTAGTTAAATTCCGACCCCCGAATGGAGATCGGTATTCCTTCCAAGCCATTCCAAAATTAAGCAAAATACCGATTATATCTTCATTGGAGGCTCAGCAGTTACTGAAACTTGGATGTACGGGTTATCTAGCTAGTATAATTGATATACGGAATAAGGATAAGCTAAAACTCCAAGATGTTCCCTTAGTTCGAGATTTTCCTGAGGTGTTCTTGGACGACTTGTCGGGGGTACAGCCTGATAGAGAGATAGAATTTGCGATTGATACATACCCTGGAGCCTCACCAGTTTTTAAGAATTCCTACCGTATGGCACCGGTTGAATTGATGGAACTGAAGACTCAATTGCAAGAGCTGGTAGACAAGGGATTTATATGCCCCAGTAGTTCTCCCTGGGGTGCATCTGTTTTGTTTGTCAAGAAGAAAGACGGATCCCTTAGAATGTGCATAGACTATAGAGAATTGAATAAGTTGACAATCAAGAATAAGTATCCACTGCCTTGAATTGATGATCTGTTTGATCAACTTCAAGGAGCCACGGTGTTTTCAAAAATTGACTTACGCTCGGGCTACTACCAGTTAAAAGTCAAGGCTGAGGATGTACCTAAGACCGCGTTTAGAACCCGATATGGACATTATGAATTCTGGTGATGTCATTTGGATTGACAAATGTGCCTGCAGCCTTCATAGACATGATGAACCGTGTGTTTCGAGAATATTTGGACAAGTTTGTTATTGTGTTTATAGACGACATTCTAATTTACTCTCAAACTAAGGACGAGCATGCAGAACACCCGAAGATTGTTTTGGCAACCTTAGTGCAACAACAGTTATGTGCCAAATTTTCTAAGTACGAGTTTTGGCTTGATAGAGTCAACTTTTTGGGCCATGTCATTTCTGCTAAGGGCATATCTGTTGATCCAACCAAAATTCAGGTAGTAAAGGATTGGCCACAACCAAGGAATGTCAACGAAGTCCGAAGTTTCCTTGGATTGGCAGGTTATTACAGTAAGTTTATTAAAGGATTTTTAATGATAGCCAAACCCTTAACTAGTTTGACAAAGAAGGACCTTAAGTACTCTTGGACAGAGGCTTGTGAAGAGAGTTTCCAGACATTGAAAATGAAGTTAACGACAGCCCCTCTGTTGACACTCCCGGTTGAAGGAGGAAAGTTCAGTGTCTATTGTGATGCATCCAAAGTTGGCCTGGGGTGTGTGTTAATGCAGGAAGGCAAGGTTGTGGCATATGCTTCGAGACAGCTAAAAGGTTATGAACAGAATTATCCCATTCACGATTTGGAGTTAGCCGCTGTGGTTGTTGCACTAAAAATCTGGAGGCACTATCTTTACGGTCAGCAGTGCGAGTTATTTTCGGACCATAAAAGTTTGAAGTATCTCTTTACTCAAAAGGAATTAAACATGAGGCAAAGACGTTGGTTGGAATTTGTTAAGGATTATGACTTTGAAATTAAGTATCACCCCGGTAAAGCCAATGTGGTTGCTTACGCATTAAGCAGGATGTCGACAACAATACAGCTCGCTATATCAGCCATGTCTGAACCTTTGAGGATGGAAGTACAGAAATTGGAATTGGAAATAGTTACTGTGTTGTCAGTCTTACTTGCTGATTTAACCATTCGACCAACTATTTTGGATAGAATCAAGGAGGCCCAACAAAAGGATTCAAAGGAAAAAGATAACATCATGAGAAAGTTGGCGAGTGATTCTTCTGAGTTCAGCCTTTCGGTGGATGGTATCCTGAAGTTTAGGGACCGATGGTATGTTCCAAAAGATGAGGAGTTACGAAAATTGGTTTTGGCTGAAGCACACTCGTCGTCCTTCTTGGTGCATCCAGGCAATACCAAGATGTACCGAGACTTGAGGTTGCTTTACTGGTGGCCAAATTTGAAGCGTGAAGTTGCCAAGTATGTGGAGGCATGCATGGTATGTCAACAAGTTAAGGCAGAACATTAAAGACCGGGAGATACTCTCCAACCATTACCGATCCCCTAATAGAAATGGAAAAACATAGCCATGGACTTTGTGGTGGGATTATCAAAGACAACTAAAGGCCATAATAGTATTTGGGTCATTGTTGACAGACTGACGAAATCAGCTCACTTCCTACCAGTAAAGATGACTTATACGATGGACCAGTTTGCTGATTTGTATGTGCAGGAGATCATTAGATTGCATGGGATTCCTGTGATAATTGTCTTGGATCGGGATCCCAAATTTACCTCAAGGTTTTGGAAAAGTCTACAATGCTCGATGGGTACAGAGTTAACCTTTAGCACTGCTTTTCACCCTCAAACTGATGGACAATCTGAACGGACTATTCAGATACTCGATGATATGTTGAGGGCATGTGTACTGGAATTTCAGGCAACATGGAGCCGTTACCTACCTTTGGTTGAATTCTCTTACAACAATAGTTACCAGTCCGCCATTGGTATGGCTCCTTACGAGGCACTGTATGACAGAAAATATAGGTCACCTTTATACTGGGATGAAGTTGGTGAAGCAAAACTATTAGGCCCTAAAATTATACAGCAAATGTCAGACAAGGTTGCCATTATTAGAAAAAGAATGTTGTCTGCACAAAGCTGACAGAAGAGTTATGCGGATCAGAGGAGAAGAGAACTTGAGTTTGCTGTCGGAGATGTAGTTTTCCTTAAAATCTCCCCGTTTAGAGGAGTTATGAGGTTTGGAAAGAGAGGAAAGCTCAATCCCTGGTTCATTGGACCATTTCCTATCTTGGCAAGGATTGGAAATACAGGATATAGGTTATTACTGCCTTCATCCATGGACGGGATTCACAATGTCTTTCACGTATCAATGTTGAGGAAATGCATACGAGATCCGACACTTGTTTTGGAACCGGTGAACATTGAAATTCAACCAACTTTAGCATGCGAAGAAATACCAGTGCAAATTCTTGATTCTTTAGTAAAGACGTTACGGAACAAGGAGGTTCCATTGGTTAAGGTGTTATGGAGAAATCATGACATTGAGGAAGTCACATGGGAGAGACGACAAGATATGATGGACAAGTACCCGGAACTATTCGTTTAAGCAATTTTTAAGGACAAAAAATTTGTTTAAGGAGGGTAGGATGTAACAACCAGCACCTTGGTCAAGTATTTTTCCCGCGATTATTATGATGTGAATTATGTAATAAGGAAAGTATAAATAAAAGTAGGTTTAATGACAATGATTGTAATTAGTGTGAGCTGGCTTGATATAAATAGGAAGAGGAAAGCATAAAATCTCATTTAAACTCTCCTGTAGCCGACTTTCCTCTTCTGGCGATTTCCTCCTTCGGCAACCGATTCCTCCCTTCTCTTTCTTTGACGATTCAAGCTCAGGTAAGATTTAGGTGATTCATTCATTAAGCTTTTGATTAAGGGTGATTACTGGTTGGTGTTTAAAGACTTAGAATCGAACAATGCTTGAATAATGACAGTATTTCGAGTCTTCTGTATTAGCATTGGTATAGAATCCTAGACATTGTCGACGTTTTAGTTGAGAGTCTAAAATCTATATGAATCTTTCAGTTTAGGCGATGATGCCATTAATATTTTGAAAGTTAAGCTCTGCACACTAAGTGCTCAGCGAAATGCCTTGAAGGTTCAAGCTAGAATCTAGGATGATTTCTTTAGCTAAGATTTTACTAGCTCTGAGTTTAGATTATTCAAGACATATTTAACATTGAAGTGTGAAATGTCCTAGGTGGAAAAGGATTCAAGTGAAGGCACGGCATAGCAAAGGAATCCAGGTAAGTGAGTGCGTAAGATTTTCAGTCATTAGGGCTCTAAATCACAAGGGTACTAGGTTAAGCTTGTTGTTGACAATGTCTGGATGTTTGTGGTTTGTACTACGGTCTATGCTAGATGTCTGAATTTTCTTTGGTGTAATGTTCTGTTTTGTATGTACATTTCACGCATTATGATTTACCTTCCAAAAATGCAAAACGTATTATGAACATGCCCCTTTCATGAACGATATATGACAATGAAATGTATGCAACTATATTTAAGTGAGGGTTGGGGTGGTTTGGCCATGTCACTGTCCAGGGATGGACCAAGATTATTGCCCGATAGGGGGCCATGTACACGCACTCTGCCTACCCCCCTTCGGCACTAATCCCTCCTTAATGCACGATATATGATCGATGAATAAGGATATGATTTTATTGAGTATACGTTCATGAGTAATTATGCATACATTGCACTTCTTACTAAGCATTAGGCTTATAGTTTGAACCTTATGATGTAGGTGACGAATCGAAAGGTGAGGATTTCATTCCAAGCGATAACATCTAAGTCGGATTGCTGGATAGTACTCATGGCGTGGATTTTGTGCTAGGTGGCGATTTGACCTGAGGATGGTGCTCCTGGTCTGTTATGGTATAAGATAATGACATAGAAGAAATAGTAGAAGAGAATTTTTATATGATGATAAGTAATTGACTTGTTCTATATTTATAAGTTTTAAAGGGGATTATAAGATTAAATGTTTTCATTTGTTCTTGAACCTTTCGCCATGCGTATTCTATCCAATTCTATAAACCTACGTACATGAGCATTCTGGAAATGAGGTTTGACGTCTATAGAAGATTAGAAATAATTTGTTGAGCGGTGGATGTGTAATGGTGGATGTTGGTCAGTTACTGTTGAGCGGTGAATGTGTTTTGTAGATGTTGTGTGTTACTGTTGAGCGGTGGATGTGTTTCGTAGATGTTGTGTGTTACTGTTGAGCGGTGGATGTGTTTCGTAGATGTTGTGTGTTACTGTTGAGCTGTGGATGTATTCGATAGATGTAATTAGAAGATGGGTGGTAGAAGCGTATCGGTGGATGTAGATTGGTTACTGTTGAGCGGTGGATGTGTTTTGTAGATGCTGTGTGTTACTGTTGAGCGGTGGATGTGTTTCGTAGATGTAGTGTTTACTGTTGAGCGGTGGATGTGTTCGATAGATGTAATCGGAAGATGGGCGGTAGAAGTGTAGCGGTGGATGTAGATTGGTTACTGTTGAGCGGTGGATGTGTTAGGTAGAAGTATTCGGAAGATGGGCGGTAGAAGTGTAGCGGTGGATGTGAGTCGGTTACTGTTGAGCGGTAGATGCGTTCAAATTTAAGGCATTTAAATATTCTACACTTTTATACCCTCGGTCCCTTCGACCGATGGTTTCTATTATTTTAATTGATACTTAAATATTGTTTTATCAGATAGTTTCATAACGATTTCAACCATCATAGTTTTTTATTAAAGTTTTCAAAAAAAAAAAAAAGGAATTTTCATGGGAATTCAAGAATTATGTTTAAGGGTCATTACACATTCTCTTTACCTTTTTTATAATGAATAACATAAGGAAATGTCTCTATGAACTCCATCCACTTTGCATGTCTCTTGTGCAACTTTCCTTATGTCTTTAAGTGTTTTAGGCTTTCATGGTCTGAATGGATGATGAACTCCTTGGGCAACAAGTAGTGTTACCACGTTTGTAATGTTCTAACCAAGGCATATAACTCATTGTCGTTTGTTGGATAGTTTAAGACCGTGCCACTAAGCTTTTCATTAAAGTAAGCGATCGGCTTCATATCCTGCATCAAAATACCACCAATTCCTTTTCCCGACGTATCACATTCAATCTCAAATGTTTTATCAAAATTTGGCAAAACTAACAAAGGTGCATTTGTTAATTTTTCTTTTAGAAGATTAAAAGATTCATCATGTAACTCAGTCCACCTAAAATCCACATTTTTTTAACCAAATCATTCAATGGTGCTGCAATAGTACTAAAATCTCTAACGAATCTTCGGTAAAAGCTAGCTAAGCCATGAAAACTACGTACCTCGTTAGCATTCTTAGGTGTCGGCCACTCCTTGATTGCCTTGACCTTTTCTTTGTCCACCGAAACTCCACTCGAGCTCACTACAAAACTAAGAAACACTATCGATTCCTACAAAAAGTGCACTTTTGAGGTTAGCATATAATTGGTTTACTCGCAAAACATTAAAAACAGATTTTAAATGTTTCACATGTTGTTCTAATGTTTTGCTATAAACTAATATATCATCAAAATAAACCACGACAAATTTTCAAATAAACAGTCGTAATACGTGATTCATTAACCTCATAAATGTGTTAGGTGCATTAGATAATCCAAAAGGCATGACTAACCACTCATAAAGACCAAATTTCATACGAATTTGATAATATCCATTCTTTAAATCAATTTTTGAGAATAAACAAGCGTCATATAATTCATCAAGCATGTCATCTAACCTTGGTATAGGATGTCGATACTTTACCGTTATTTTATTGATTGCTCGACTATCCACACACATCTTCCATGATCCGTCCTTCTTTCGCACCAATATCACGGGTACCGAGCATGGGCTTAGGCTTTCTTTCACCAGACCCTTGTCCACTAACTCGTCCACTTGCCTTTGAATTTCCTTTGTTTCCTCTGAATTTGCTCGATATGCCGGTCGGTTTGGAATTGTCGCACCCGGGATGAAATCAATTTGATGCTCGATTCCTCTAAGTGGTGGTACTCCTTTCGGTAACTCCACTGAGAATACATCCTTAAACTCCTGCAAAAGAGAAATCACAGCACTTGGAAGAAAATTTGGTAAGTCATTTGATGATAAATAAACATCTTTATATAAAAGCAAAATCATCTCACGTTTATCCTCACTTTTGTTCATCAACACGATTTGTTTCTCACTTGACTTTTGTCCACTCTCTCCCTCGGTTTTTATCTCTTTTCCCTCGATTTTTCTCTCTTGCTCCCTCGGTTTTTCATCGCTCTTTGTGCACTTTTCAACTATTTTTCTTTCTCCACTTTCTTTTTCTTCTTTTGCTTCTTTTTCAACTAATTTCTTTTCACCACTTTCTTTTTCTTTTTTAGCCCTAATCTTTTGGAATTCCTTTGCAATCCTCTCTTGGTCTACAATTGCCTCCCATGACTTTAATGGTGTAAGGATAATAGTTTTTCCATTGTAAACCAACGAATACTCATTCTTGTAATCGTTATGCTTGACGTTTCGGTCAAATTGTCAAGGTCTCCCCAAAAGTATGTGTGTAGCTTGCATCGGCACGACATCACATAAAACTTTATCTTGGTACCTTCCAATTGATAAATGAACTTCCATCTGTTTAGTTACCTTGATTTCTCCACAATCGCTTAACCATTGCAACTTGTATGGTTTTGGATGTTTCTCGGTTTTCAAGTTCAACTTTTGGACTAGTAATGTGCTTGTTACATTGGTGCAACTTCCACTATCGATGATCAAACTACAAACTTTGTTGTGCACATGACATCTTGTATAGAATATATGCTCACGTTGTACTTTGTTGCCATCTTCCTTAGTTTGCACATTCAATACTCGCCTTGTGACTAAAATAACTCCTTTTACTGGTTCCTCTACCGCAACGTCACTACAATCCTCAAGTGGTGGCATCTCACCATCACTCGAACTCACACTCTCCACATCGCCATTGTCCCTTAAAATCATAACTCTTTTATTTGAACAATTTGAAGCTATGTGTCCAAACCCTTGACACCGAAAGCACTTAATCTCTCGGGTTTTAATTGGATTTGAAGTCTCAGCCTTAGCTTTTTGTGGTAACATGTGATTGTTGGACACAGTTTTTCCCTTAGAATCCTCTCTCGATTTTGGCTACTCATTTTTCCAATTTGTTTGCCAAGTTGCGGTTGATGTTGTACCAACCCTAGTAATTCTCTTAGCCTTTAGTTGCTGCTCAATTTTGATTAATTTGTGCAGTAACTCCTCCAAGTCAATGTAGTGTTGTAGATCCACCACATCTGCAATTTCTCGATTCAATCCCCCAATAAAACGAGCCATGGTTGCTTCCTTATCTTCTTCCACATTAGCCCTTATCATGGCTACCTTCATCTCTTTATAATATTCCTCCACACTTTTGAAACCTTGTATCAAATTTTGGAGCTTTTGACACACGTCTCTATAGTAGTATGATGGAACATATCTTTTTTTCATGATGGCCTTCGAGTATTCCCATGTGCGGATTTGTGCTTCACCATTCCTCCTCTGGTTCTTAACTAATTGATCCCACCAAATACTAGCATAGTCCGTGAACTCCATGGTGATCAACTTAATCTTTTTATCCTCCGAATAATTTTGAAACTCAAATACCAAGTCTACTTTTCGTTCCCAATCCAAATATCTCTCAGGGTCGTTCTTCCCTTGGAAAGGTGAAATATTTACCTTGATATTTCGTAAATCGTTGTCTTCTCCGTTTGTCCCCTCATTTCTTTCTTTTGGGTAATAACCACTATACTCTTCGAATTTTCCATCAAAATCCTTCCTTTGACGTGCATGACTAGGGGTCGGAGTTTCCAATCGTTCCATTCTCCGATTTAGAGCTGTGTATTGATCTTGCATGGCTCTCATGAACAATTTTAAATCAACGTCGTTGTGTTCTCCACTCATGATATTCTTTTTCGACCACAATAAGAAAATTATTAGAGTAAAAGAAAAATAATTAAGTAATGGACCTTACCTCTCTTTCACGTGTTTGCTCTCAATAGAATTCACTCCACTCGTGTTTCGCTCAAAAATTAAGACCTTTTCTATAATAGTCTCGCCCTCTTGCCTTTTACCTCTAGATCTCCGTTTTAGTTCTTTACGTAAGAACTTGATCGATAGTAAATATTCAACAAGCCAAACAAAAAAAATCACACCATTAAGATCAAAGTTCAAACCTGTAAGGATGACTAAATCAAGGGTACAATTGAAATAAGACAAAATTTTGGATGAGTACAATATTTCAAACGAAGATTCAAAAACAATTTGAACCTTCAAAGAATTAAATTTGAATAAAGACAATATTTCGAATGAAGATTTAACAATTTGAATTTTCAAAGAACAATTATTTACGAATTTAAGAACAAATTCTTGAATTTAAAAGGATAGAATTTTCAAAATCTCTAGAACAAAATTTTGATTTGATTTTTTTTTTACTTCTCACAACTCTTTTTTTTTTTTTACTTTTGACAACTCTTTTTTTTTTTTACTTTTCAAGAAGACAAATTCACGAAAAAAAAAAATCAATGATAAAAATTGAAACTTTGATAATAAGAATGAAAAAAAATGATTTTTTTTGTGTTTTTTTTTACTAGTAGGACGAATAGAATAGGATGAAGAAAAGATTGACAATAAAAATTAAAGATAGCTTCTTGAATCAAGGAGCCGAAGCTCTGATACCAACTGATGCGAACCTCAGATTGAAAGGATCCGTACAACGCGGAATAATTCAAAAAAACGCCTTTTCGATTCAATAACAAAGTAAGGAACTAAGACCCCAATCATAGAATTCGATGGAACCCTAGTTATCAAAACAGGAGCTTGACCCGAGCCATACCTGTTGGCTGAACCGAAGCTATCAAAACAGGAGCCTGACCCAAACCAAACTCGTTGGTAAGAACCAAAGCTATCAAGCGAGATTCTTCAAGTGTAACTTGAAGAAGATCGTTGTTATTCGCAAAGAACTAAAGAGAAATCTTCTCTAAAAAACTTAATCTTTTTAATTCAAACTTGTTATTCAAATTTGAAATAGTTTTGCCATTAAATAGGCTATACATTAAAATTAAATTAAGTAATAATAAAAAACAAAAATAAAGATAAAATAACTAATAAAATCGTGAGATAATGATCATTTGCATGATCAGATGTCATCTCATGTTTAAACTACGTTTGAACATGATTTGAATTGATTTGAGTAGATTCGGTCGGCTAAGATCTTTTCCTACGAGATTTGTATGATTTGCATGTGCTTTGCATGTGACTTTTAATTCCTCGTATACGCATGTGCTTGGCGCATGTCCTCTTTAATTCCTAAATGTGCATGTGCATGGCACATGTGTTTTTAATTCTTACATGTGCATGCGCGTCGGACCCTCCCAAATCTTCATGCATCTTCGGCCTCCCTTGCTTCAACTTGATTTTGATTATCTTCAATCCTCGACACATTCAATAGTTTTAGATCAAGTTGTCGTGGCTCCTCTCTCCCTTGAATCTCTAAAATCAATCCTTGTAAGGCCTCATGCATCTTCTTTGCTTTGGACCGTGTCATTGGGCCGCCAATGTCCTTAATTGGATTGTTGCTCTTGGGCTTGGGCTTGGTCGCTCCTTGGATCACATCATGTAGGTCGGATACAAGGATAACATAAGCAGCCAAAGACACGAAGCAACGAGTAGTCAAGTTGTTTCTTAGAAAGACATTGGTAAGGAGAAGTGTTACCAAGGAAAAGTGTATAAAGAATATTAATCAAATAAGCAGAAGTCAAGAAAGCGTAAGGCCAAAATTTTAAAGGAGTGTTAGAATGGTAAAGCATTGCAAGACCTATTTCAATAGTGTGTCTATTTTTCTGCTTCACTTTACCATTCTGTGCTGGGGTATATGGACAGGAAATGCGATGAACTATGCCGTTGGAGTGAAGAAATTGGGAGAGTGAGTGATACTCACTACCCCAGTCAGATTACAACGTGGAAATGATTGAGAATTAAGTAGTAAAACTGAATGAAAGAAGGCAAAACTTTTCCTTTAGTTTTAAGACAATATAGCTAGGTAAAGCAACTATAATCGTCTATGAATAATAAGAAATATCGTGCACCAGTGGTGCACACCTGTGGTGACGAACCCCATAAATCAGAGTACACTAATTGAAAAGGAGAGGAAGCCCGAGACACCGAATTTTAAAAAGGTAAATTATATGATTTACTAACGTTGCAAGCATTACAAACTGAAAGATGAGAAACAAATTGATTACGAGAAGATAAAATGCGCTTTAAGGTGATAAGATGAGGATGACCCAAACAGAGATGCCATAATTGTGTAGAAGACGAAGTAGAGGATGATAACATAGACTTTGGTGCAGAATGTCCAGACAAGGTGCCAAAAGTCTGATAGAGACTTTGATGACGTAGCGACACTAATACTGTACCCCATTTTCCGTACAAATTATTATTTTTTATACTTAATACTTTAAACATTTTAATCGAATCGGAAATCAAACTGTTAAATCCATCTTTTAAAACCATTTAACAAAACTTAAAACAATTATAAAACAAATTTAAAAAAAATTAAAAACTAAATAGAAATCGGCGGGGTAAAACGGGACGTTTGTCCCTAAAAATGAGGGGCGATCGATCGCCCAAAACCGCCGATCGATCGCCCCATGGCAATCACACCCTGGCGATCACTTGCCAGTTGGATCGCCCCTAGGCGATCGTCATATGCCCAGCGATCGTCTAAACTGGCGATCGCCAAACACCAGTGGCGATCGATCGCCCGTTTGTGGCGACCGATCGCCACACGCTTTGGAATTCTTCCAGAGCGCGGCGTCCCTTGGGCGATCGATCCCTATCTCCTCTGCCTCCCTTCTTTCTTCTTCGCTCATTCCCCTTCCCTTCTCTTTACCTGCTTCCATACACTAAACCAACCCTTCACCATTTCATCCACACAAACATCAAATATACAACCTAACATAACTCACTCAAAATCTCATCACTCCTCACTTCTTCAACCAACCGAAATAACAACTCAAAACACATTTAAAACGAAATATATTTTCATGAAAATGAACTGCATGGATATGTTTAAAACCTAAACAAATCCACCTGTTTTGAAATCAACCAAAAGGTTATAAAATCAATTTCCAAAACATTTCCAAACATCAATACATAACCTATCCAGATCCAAACATCCTATAATGTTCTATCTATACAATTAAACTATCTACTCCATCGTTAACCCGACAATTCTCAAAAACCCTCAAAACATCCAACCATGAGTCCCACGGGTCAAAATGCGCCTCGACTGCGCCAACACACTCCCGCGACCATCTTCCGTCAACTACATCACTCCTCAGGTGGAGGGATCTCGTCCTCACCTATGTCGAAGTCACCTACACCATACAGACATCTATGAGATAAAAATCTCAGCAAGCTCTCGTAAATGTAAATGCTTGCTATGCATATGAGTTCAGAAATCGTGCAGCATTTTCTTTATCTTTACTCTGTTGGTGTCACCGAGATCTCAGCCCCCTAACCGGAGAGAACACATCCAGCTATCGGACTACTCTTTCCAACTAGTAGAGGGGGGTACACGCTTACAACACGTACAGCTGTGCCTGAGCCCCATCTCGCATGACCTATAACTGTATATCTGTATGAGTACGTGTTAGATGTGGTATTGTGACAAACCCGTAGTCGATCTTCACAATAGGTCAAGCCCCTCTCCAGGCCACATTGCCATTTTCTTAAAACATCGTGCGAAAATTTATTTTCATGCTCTTTTAAAACACGTGATGCGTGAACAGTTCAATATAAACATAAGCAAGCAACATGTGTACCATCAAGACTATAAATGCATAAACTATAAAACAAATCAACCTAACTACCCAACCAAAACAATTAAACAAGCACGTCACCAAAACTCCTCAAGACGACTTCGACGTACGGTGTATGCCCATCGGCCAGAGAAGATCACGAGAACTTACCTCGTGCCCGTTGCAGCTCAAGCTCCGTCCACGAGCGTTGTTTGTCTGAGGACAAACACAATATTCGCCGTTAAAACTAATTTCAGCTACTAAACGTCCAAATTAACAAAACCTTAACTAAAGAAATTTCCTATAGCTTTAATCAAATTCATTGAGCTATTTCATAGAGCAATTACACGCTCGGCACCTCAAATCCCTAATAACGAGCTTTTCCTAAATCTCGAATTTTCACAAAATTTAACATTCGTCCTAGATCAATTAAGTTTGTCCAATAACATTCAATACGTTCACTATATCCTTAATTACGGCAAACCTATCGACCCTAAATCTCGATATTTACGATAACCCTAAACGAAAACCTAACTGTATAACTTTCTAAAAATCGAAAACTAACGCTCTAAAACTATAGATTCATACCTAGAGCGTCGATTGGAGGAGAAAACGTGAAGAAAACGAGACGATCGGAGCACGAATCGGTCGCCGGAGTGGAGAGAACGCCGATGGAGGAGAGGGAGAAGTCGCTGGTGCTCGGCGTCGACAGGGAGAAAAGAAGAAAAATGAGGGAGAAAGAGAGAAGTGAGTTTTTTTTTTCAATAAAATTGGTTTGGTAATTTACTATTTTGCACATCCCTTGATTTTATATTAGTTTCATCTTTCGTTTCGTTAAATGACCAATGATTCGGTTTCCTCAAATTTTCTTATTTCACCAATAAGTTCAACTTATTATTTGGGATTTATTAAAACTGTCTGTTCACAATTCGGGCCTCGTTTACTATTTTTACTAAAACGTCTTCCATATTACGAGAAACGTAATTACTCGAAATATAGCGTTATTACTCTGAAAATTCTCGTAAATTCCTTAAAATTCCCATTAATCGTTAGGATCCCATTAACGTTTTCTTTTCGTAAAATGAGCTTGATTTGACATATTTACAAAAATGCCATCAAATAATATAATATAAAAATCCCGTAAAGCCGGGTATTACAGATGAATGTTACCGCGAAGAACGATTGTCTGAGAGAGGTGATCCTCGACAAGAAAATACAATGGATGGAATTCAACATATGCATTATTATCACAACAAAGACGATGGATACTGACGAGATTTGAAGTAAGATGTGGAGAATGACATATTTGAAGGAGTTTTAGATTTTTTTTTTTTTTGAAGAAGATAAAGTAGTATTTCCAATTGCAGAGATGGAAACAGACGTACCGTTTGCCATAGTCACATGCTCAGGACTAGTGTACTGTTGAACAGAGTGTAGATCATTGAGATGAGGAGTAAAATGATGTGTGACACCAATATCCATTATTGTTGAAAAACCGAAATCAAAACAAAAAATTGAAAAACGAGAAAATAGTGGACATCGAGATTTACGTGGAAAACCCTAAAGGGAAAAAACCACGGGGAGAGGAGAAATCACTAAAATCAAATAAACAATGAGTTTTGCGACTCAAGCATATATTTATATGTAGACAAAAAACCCTAGTCATAATGAGATTCACAACGTGTGCCGAACCGGTCGGGCCAAAACAGAAATCGGGTCACACCGATTATAAAAAATCTCCACCTTGACACGAATTCTACTGCATAAAATATACTGCATAACTTGAAAAGAAAACTCCTCCACCATAAAGCCTCTCAAGGCGAAATCAGCAGCTAATACCAACCAAGCTCAAACAGTGTTTGAACTTAGGTGTGTGCAAAGTCTTGGTCATCATATCAGCAGGATTATCATGAGTACTAATTTTTCTCACTACAAAATCACCACGAGCAATCACATCACGAACAAAATGATAACGCGCATCAATGTGCTTAGTCCTCTCGTGAAACATCTAATCCTTCGTCAGAAAAATAGGACTCTGACTATCATAAAAGACTGTAGTAATCTGTAAGTCTTCACTGAGTTCACCAAACAAGCCCTTCAACCAAATCGCTTCTTTGCAGGCTTTTGTAATCGCCATGTACTCAGCCTCGGTAGTCAACAATGCAACTGTATCTTGCAACGTAGCCTTCCAACTAATAGCACAACGACCAACACTGAAGATGTACCCAGTAAGAGATCTTCTCGTATCAAGATCTCCGGCGAAGTCAAAATCAACATAGCCAACAACTCCATCTCTAGTCCTTCCAAACTGTAAGCAAACATCGGTAGAACCATGTAAGTATATGAGAATCCACTGAACTGCTTTCCAATGTTCCTTACCAGGGTTTGGCATATATTTGCTAACAGCACTAACAGCATATGCTAAATCAGGACGTGAACAAACCATGGCATACATAAGAGAACCAACAACAATGGAGTATGGAACTCGTGACATGTAATCAACATCGATATCTGACTGTGGTGATAAAGTAGATGAAAGTTTAAAATGAGCAGCTAATGGAGTACTAATCGGCTTGGCACTTTGTATATTAAATCTGTTGAGTACTTTCTCAATGTACCCTTTCTGACTTAGATATAATTTACCTGCCGATCGATCTCTAAGAATCTCCATCCCAAGTATCTCCTTTGATGCATCTAAATCTTTCATCTCGAACTTGCTACTCAGCTGTACTTTTACCTTTCTGATCTTTGTCTGATTCTTGGCTACAATCAACATATCGTCGACGTACAAGAGAAGATAAACAAATGACCCATCACCACTCACTCTGAAGTAGACACAACTGTCATAACTGCACCTCTTGAAATCATGAGTGATCATAAATGCGTCAAATCTCTTATACCACTGTCTCGGTGACTATTTCAAACCGTAAAAGGACTTTTTCAGCTGACAAACGTAGTCCTCCTTTCCTAAGACTACAAAACCCTCTGGTTGCTGCATGTAGATGTCTTCATCGAGTTTTCCATGCAAAAATGCAGTCTTCATATCTAACTGCTCAGGCTCAAGATCGTGCAATGCCACGATTCCAAGTAAAGCCCGGATAGAACTGTGCTTCACTACTGGATAAAATACATCAGTAAAATCAACACCTGGAGTTTGGCTATAGCCTTTAGCAACAAGCCTGGCCTTATACCTTGCTTCTTCAACTCCCAGAGTACCTTCTTTTCTCTTGTACACCCACTTGCAGCGAACAATTTTCTTGTCCTCTGGTAGCTTCACTAGGTTCCACGTACCATTCTTGTGAAGCGATTCCATTTCTTCCCACATAGCAATCATCCACTTACCAGAGTTATCGCAGCTAACTGCCTTTGAATACGTCGCAGGTTCTTCTTCGGAATCAATTTCTTCAGCCACATTTAAAGCATAAGCAACCAAATCAGCCTCTGCATATCTCTAAGGATGTCTAGTATCTCTCCGAGGCCTATCTTTCGCAATGGAATATTGTGGAGGTGCTTCTGAGGAGCTAGCACCATCCACCGAATCTGAGATAGGTTCCGGAGTAGGCTCTAGTGTAGATCTCGACCCAATCTCAATCTCCACCTGTGTGCCTGTCTTTTGCTTATCTCCCTCAGAAATAATTCTAGACGGAGACCCCTGAAGCATACCAGTTTCATCAAAAATAACATCTCTGCTAATGATGACTTTTTCGGTTTCTGGACACCAAAGTTTGTATCCCTTCACTCCTTATTTAAAACCGATAAATACACACTTCACCGAACGAGGCTCCAACTTCCCATTATCAACATGAGCATACGCAGGACATCCAAAAATTTTCAAATCAGAATAAATAGCAGGAGTGCCAGACCATACCTCTTGTGGAGTTTTCTTGTCAATAGCAGTCGACGGAGAGCGATTAACGAGATTCACAACGTGGGTCGAACAGGCCTGACCCAAACAGAAATCGGGTCACACCGATTATAACACATTATCCACGTGGATGGCTAAGAAGTAACAAAAATCGGGTCACACCAATTATAACACATTATCCACGTGGATGGCTGAGAAGTAAGGTTGAAAGACTCTTTCAAAAAATAAGTTGATTGTGTTGTTGGGGTGAGAACAGTGTTGAAGGTTCGCGACGAAGGCTTGAAAGAAGAATTCATCTGACGATAGTAGTAAGCAGCTGTGTGTCCAATCTTATGACAGATTTGACCTCTTGGAAAATGGAGCTGAATGAGGCTTACCCAGAATACTGTGTTGAAAGACTAGAGCAGAGTCGTTTGGCTGAGACGAGGATGTGGATTGGAAGGTTGATTCGAAGAACCGAGATGTAGAAAAGACATATTAGACTGAAGCGAAGTCATCCCTGATTTCGGCGACTACGTCCGGCCAAGAGGCCATTGATTCGCCTGAATTTTTGTCCTTTTCCTCATTTCTTTAAAAAAGGAAAATGAGTTGGATGGACTTTGCTGGGTTGAATTGATGGTTTATAGGCTTACAATTTGGAGCTGTTACAGTTATAATCAAAACCCAAAAATGGAGCTTACCAAGGCATGAGGCCCAAGTATCAAATGAAAGATGAAAAAATGGAGCTTATCCCTTGAGGTGGCTGGGATTGCATCTAATTGTTAAATCAAATCTAATTAATAGTTGAAAAGATATAAAGTATGATCAAAACTTTTCATTGATAAAAAAGAATTTGGATAGAGCTTTTTCAGCTTCACTCCCATGGCGTTCTGATGGAGGAGAACAGAGGAAGGTCTTTCTTCCTTCAAATTTTCCTCTGCAAATACATCCTATTCGCCTCTGTACTTGACTCAGACGATCGATCCAGCTTACCCATTACAACATTCTTGAAATTAATGGCTTCCTGAACCTGCGAACAAGAGCTCTGCATTTTAACACCGCTCAAGCTACTTCTAGTCTCCTTCATTTCGTTCGGTGGCAGCTTCTTCTTCGATCCTGGTTCCTGCCGCTGCTTAGGAGCACTCTGAGATCTCAATTTCGCCTTGGAAGATTGCGTATTCGCCATGTAATTCGGAAAATTACCGTACCCTCTGGAAAAGTTTTCTGTACACAGGCTATTCGCCGGTGTTAATGGCGGATTTGAGCTCGAGCAGCTGTATTGGAAGAGCCGCGGGGTGCTTTGTGCTGTGGAGAATTTGCACTCATCGCCGGTTAGCCCTCAATCGGGGTCCTGGAAATCCCGGCAATTCGGGAATGATAACCTCGCTGGATTTCGAACTGGGATCGGAGAAGATAAAGATTGCGGATATTGATCGTCTGACAAATCGCAGCCCGACTTGTTTGTCTGGCAAGACCATGATTTCGGTCTACCAGTATCAACCTCCACAATCTTCGGACTTTTGACGGATAGCCGCCGGCTTTGTGTCGGACCACCTTTATCGCTTCTCTCTTCATCAAATCTTTCCTGCTCAAATTCAGTAAAACATAATTAAAAAAAAACACTGAAATCCGCCATAAATGGAAGTCCAGAAAGCTTGAATTTTTACCATGGATTTTCGTGCTTTTCTGTCAAGTATACTACCGGGTTCGTTGCTGATAAAGCAGCGATTTCTTCGCGAACGAAGGGTGGCCTGAGATCTAATTAAAGCTTGCATACCTTGAAGAGTTGCAGCGGCCTGTTTTCGCACTAAATATCCTCTAACCAGCGCCTGAATCTTAACCAGTCCTTTGAGTGCTCGCATGGCCTTTCTAGCCTAATTATGAACAACCCAGATGATAAATACTTTTGCTCATGTCGAAATTTATAAGAAAAATACAATATGTGTAGGAAAGAGAGAATTTTTTGCAGAAATTAAGGTAAAAATCTCACTAGGAATCCCCGAAAAACATTCTGAATCTTTATTGCGGCCCATCTTTCTTGCCTCCAACCAAACATCCCACCTCGGCCATGGCTAGTCAGCCTGACGACAGCAACTGCGGCATGCGCCGCGACAACCGCTGCTTCCGCCGCCGCCGCAGTCGCCGCTGCCACTGCTATTGCGTCCTTATTCTGCTCCTTTTCTGTGTCAGTGTAGTATGATCTTGGCCAAGCAGTCTCCGCCGTTGATATATTGGGTGGGATAGTAGAAGGGTCGTAATGAACCCAGTCGCTTCTTTACGGCCGCCATTGTTGTGTTTCTCGCTGTTCCCTTTCTCTTTCTTTATCCCAAGAAAGCTCTTGAACCACCTCATCATTCTCCCCATTGTTGAGACTGGAGAAACAGAGTTTGTTTTACAGAAGCAGAAAAAGAGGCGCAGGATTCTTATGGCTGGTAAGCGGCATTTGAAGAAGCTTCAAGGGTCAAAAATGGTGAAAGGGAGGGAAAATGAAGAAGAGAGCAACACTCAGCAACTCGGGAAACTCTGATGGAATTATATATAAAATAATTATTATTGAAAAGGTTTGAACAAGGCGTTCTTTGACCCAAAAGGTAAGAAAAGTAGAAAACCCAAAAAAAACATCAAATTTAATTTGCAGTGTAAAAACCAATTTAAACCATAAACTATGGATTTAGTTTAAACAACCCCCTAAACTAAAATTCTTAACAAGTCAAACTTTAAACTATCCGAAATATAACAAATCAAATTCTGGTGGTCGACTGATCAGACTGTTCACTGTTTACATCTTGAACAGGCGACTGTTCTCTCAAGTGCCTACGTTGCATTGGACACGTTAGGTCGGTACGTCGACGGGGGGTGGAAACCCCCCGATCTACGTGCGATACAGGTGAATCGAGAACAGTGGATCCCTGCCCCAAAACGGGCGACCGTTCTCTTCCATTATTGTCTCACCCGTGATTTCAGTCACGAGTGGGACAATAATTGAGAACGGGGGGTGCTAGCCCCAGAACGGTCGACTGTTCTCTCCAAGAGATTGAATTATTGTCCCACTCGTGACTGAAATCACGGGTGAGACAATAATTGAGAGAACAGTCGTCCGTTCACGAGAATGATGGTAATATTGCACTGCCTTTTTCATGGCAAACCTGAACACTTCATTCACCATCTGTGGACATATGAGAAGCTCCATACTAAGGACGTACGTCCTCAAATATCCAGACATCCTAATTGTGGTCAATTTCGCGTAAAACAATTAAACTATTCTGTTGCAGCTATCGCCCCTCGATGTGTACACCTTGTGTAGGCCGATGCTGTCAAACATCTCTTGGATCTCTAACGACTCCCAACCTCTAAAGTTGAAAGTCTTCCAATAAATAATTAAGCGTTTTAACAAATTCTGCTCAAACTGACCTTGACACAGCTGATTTCGAAATTCCATGGATAGATACCCACTTGGCAGTCGCGGCGCTTGTGCTGACAGTGCCCAGTTTGACGGGGCACCTTGTGGCATCGACGGACCTCCTTGTGAGGGGCCACCATTTCGTTTAACGATCAATTTGGGATCAATTTCAATGGAATTTGGCAATTTAGAGATTTGAGGATTTTAAAGATTTTTAGCTCGGATTTGTGGGAATTTTTCGGATGATATTCGAAGGAAACAAATAGGATTAGAGAAATCGAACACGGTTGTGCGTGAAATGGTTGGATTTTTGGTAAAAATTGCGTGGCACCGAGAGAAATTTTTGTATTTCTGGAGGTGAAAGGAAGAATGGTCGGCTGATTCCTTATATACTGTCGGGGATCGGTCGCCCGTTTTGGGGCTTTGACCTCCCGTTCTCAGCCTTAATTTTAAGAATGGGGGGGGGGGAGGGGGAAGTACCCGAGATCGGTCGCTGGGTACCCGATAAAATTTTGGGGATCAGCACCCGTTATTTGAGAATGGTGGACCATCTCTTTAATTCGGCCACCCATTCTCAAGTGCTTTCTGAAAACGGTGGTCCGTTCTCCAGGAAACCGACTGTAATGAGCATCTTCCTCCCAATAAGATATTGTCTGCTTTGAGTCGACCTTTGTGGCCCATTTGGCCCTCACAGATTTGCTTTCACGAGGACTTCCCAAGTAGTCAACCAACTTGGGACTACTCTCACCATAGCACTTTTACCTTCGGAGTTCTTATGGGATCCGATGTCATTGTGCTCCTAAAACGCGTCTTACTATATGATTGCGCCCAAGAGATGTGAGATTGCGCCCAATCCCCTTTCGGGTCGTCACAATCACCCCTCCTTTCGGTGGCCCAACGTCTTTGTCAGGACCCGACCAGGGGCCCCGACGGGTGGAATGGATTCCTGAGGTGGGAAGCTTTCGTAAGCAACCTACAACATAACATACATTCCCTGAGTGGCAACTTCTGAACGACATACATCATCAATTTTCTACCTGACATCCCAAACTAAGATCTCATCAAAACATCCATAAACAAGATACATTTCTATTAAAGATCATTTCATACATTGAAACAATTTACATGACATCATCATTCTACATTATCATTACACATCACAGAGTATTCTAGCAGAAGTGAATAAAATATAAAATACATATAAGTCACTACTTGTGATTTTCCAAACCCAAAGACCATTAACCGTTATGATCTGTCACCTATACCTCATTGCATACTTTACCTTGCCTTAATTTTTACAGTCTCGGTGAATGTTCCACGTTATCTGAAAAATAAAGATATTTCACACAATGAGCCATTGGCTCAGCAAATAAATCTAACAACTAGAATAGCTAGTCCAAATTCTATCCACACTATCCAAGCTCATACATCATTCTCCACTTATTATTGATTATTTTGAAATCAACTTAAATCAATTATGTTTTGATTTGAAATCAATGTCATTTATATAAAAATGCATGTAGGTTCGCAATTCGAACCGTTTAAAATCCATCAACCACGGTTTAAAACCCATCAACCACGGTTTAAAACCTATTTCAATTATTAAATCAATATAATATAATTTCAAAGAAAATCTGCATTATTTAAATACACGGGTTTAAAAATCATTCTCCACAAATAGATAAATTCAATGCATTGTAGTAAATATGCTCGATTTAAAACTATTTTTTTTCAAAACATTCAATGTCATTTTTAACATTCAAATTGAAATGAAAAAAATGTAATCCACTCTAATCTGGCTCATATGATCGTAATCCATCACTACAGTTCTCGGGGTTTCTCCGGTAGGGTTGTAGAACCCTTCTTGTCTTCTTCTTCTCGAGAATTTAGGGATTTTTAAACCAAGAAGGACGTTTCGCGTAAAACTCTATTCATTTTCATAGTCATATTCATTACACATGAAGAGGCAAGTCCAGTCCAATGGGTTCTTATGTTACTACGGCTTCTGACTTCCTTCTTCATGAAGAGACAAGTCCAACCCAAAGGATTCTTATATTACCACGGCTTCCAACTTCCTCATTCCTAAATGCATGCTTTAAAACAGTTATAAAGCAATGATATGCATGTTTAAAACGATGCAACTCAACCCATGCAATTGATAATTGAAATCAATATGCTCAATTTAATGAAAATTGTCGTTTTCAAATTTCTTCGTTTCCATATTTCTTAAAAATCAGAAATATACAATTCAATTACTTCACCAAACTAAAATTAAACCATTCAATAAAAATTGAATTTAAACAAACTTAACAATTCAATATAAACAATCGATTTTGAAGTTCTTCGTTTTAGCATTTAAATAAAACTAGAAATAAATGATTTTCATAATTCATTATTCGCTTTTCACAAAAACGATATCAAATATTCACTTCAACATATCCAATCTCAACCAAATCTCAATCAAATTTATCATATCCAGATCCAAGACAGTAATTAAAACTATTTCCACCTATCAAGGCAATAAAGTCTAATCGAACTATTCTAATCGTTAGAGATATTTACTGTATGTCGATTCCTCCACTTTTCCTTGAAATGTCCACCGAATTTATCGATTTTTCCACCAAAACGTTTATCTCACTGAGCTGAACAACTTTTCCTAAAGGACGGATCGACGAATCCCACTTTTCCTTTTCATTTTCTCCTCCTTTCCCCATGGTTTTCGTCTCTCTCTCTCTCTCCTCTCAGATTCTTCTTCTTCTTCTTCACGAGATGGGTTTGCCACGTAACCCTTTTCAATTAAAGAAAAAAGTTTTAGGTTAATTTACATAAAAATCAATCTTATCTCTTCCGAAAGCCTAATTTGCTCTTAGATCTTTGGTTAATTACCATAAAACCAAATTTAATTAATCCTTAACCCCCATTAATTTTAATCTAACCTAATTAAATTAGTTTAATCTAATTATTTTTATTTTTATTTTTTTATATTTTTAATATATTTCAATTCGTCAAATTTCGCCTTTTACGTTATCTTTTCATCAATACAACTTTTACAATATCTAATTGCATATTATTTATAATGTACATTCAAAATTACGTTTTTATATCTAAAGTCTTAAAATTCCAAACCATTGCAGTCCTCGTTGACTATATTTCTGGTTGGGTATAGACTCTGATACTATTTGTAACGAACTTCTTTATTCCAGTAAGATATTGTCTGTTTTGAGTCGACCATTGTGACCCATTTGGCCTTCACGGATTTGCTTTCACGAGGACTTCCCAAGCGGTCACTCAACTTGGCACTACTCTCGCCGGAGCACTCTTAACTTCAGAGTTCTTATGGGATCCGGTGCCATTGTCCTTCCAAAACGCGTTTTACTAGCTTTATGCGACATTCTTTACATATGTAACATTTTCATTTTCCCCCAAATGATGTGGGATTTTACCCAACTCCCTCTCTGGTCATCACACATGTGCTTGTTCCAAAAAACACGAGCGGCCGCATAAAGAGACGCTCCACCGTTCCCAAAATGCTCTTGGGAATGGGTGCCTGGTCCCTGGAGAACGAGCGTCCGTTTGTATTACACATGCACTGCACGTGGAATAGAGGGTCTCCACCCCCGGTCCAGTGCCACGTAGGCACTAGATAAAACAGGCGGCCGATCTACAATGCACGGTCACCCGTTCTCGAGATAAACAGTGAACGAAAGGTGATCGGTCGACCGCTAAAGTTTGATTTGTTATATTTCAGATAGTTTAATGTTTGACTTGTTTGGTATTTTAGTTTATGTGGTTGTTTAAAAAAAATCAATAGTTTAGGGTTTAAATTAGTTTTTACCCTAATTTTTAATACAAAGTTGGAATCAGAAGATGAAACATTGTATTTTGACTACAATATATTTATGGCTATTTTATCAATATCCATGAAATGCAAATGTAAATTAGTAAATATTTAAAATTGATAAATAAATGACATGTTATTTGTGCACTATCTAGAAGAGTGCATTTCTTGAATTTTATATATGATGCGATAATCATTAATTGGTAATTAGTATTTTATTTGTGTTGTTTATAGTTTATCTTAATTATGACATTAATTGATAACCATCGTGATAAAATTTAGATTGTAGAATTAGAAAGTAAGTAAAGTTTACAGTTATTTAAATGATAATTATTTTTATATTGCTTTTAAGGGAATTAAATTTTATGAAAGTATTTTAAAAATAGTATTGATTTTTAAAAAGAGTAATGTTATATTTTATCTTTTATTCTTCTCTTTAAATATATTCGCAGACGTATCAAACAATGATTGATACAATTAATTTAATAAATTATAAATAATTTATTATATTTTAATTGCATCAATAATTATTTATCACGTCAACAAGTATGAATGTAACAACATTCTTTTAAAAACGAGAAAAATAACATGTCAAATTTATTGTTTTTATTAAAAAAGCATGTTTGTAGATTTTTTTAGTAAAATTTTGTTTAAAAAAACATTAAACAAACAACACCCGAAACATTGCACAAAAACAATAAAGAGTAATTTTATATTTATTAAAATAAGTCATTAATTACATTATTTGGGTAACAATCAATTTGAACCCCCAAGTATGAGGTAAATTTGAAATATCCCATAAATTAAAAATCTTTACATTTTAAACCTTAAACTATTTAAAATATAACAAATTAAACCCTGATGATGGCCGATCACCTCCATTCTGAATTTACGCAGAGAATGGGGGTCGATCTAAAATGAATGCTTCCTATTCTGTCAAGTACTTATGTAGCACTAGACATATTGGGTCAGGGGGTCAATTTTGGGACACCACACATGATTCGAGAATGGAGAGTCCCTGTCCCGGAACAGCCCCTGTTCCTTGCACCCGAATTTTAGGGGTGCTAGAAGGGGGGTCCTTGCCCTGAAACTGCCCTCGTTCCCCGACTCCCCCATTTTAGGGGGTGATCGCCAAATCTCTTGTCGTCGTCACAAGAAGGATCATCTAAAGGGAGTCTGACGAATAGGGCACCGTCGTCAGAAGGTGCTCCGACTCAACTGCGACGACTGCCTACTTGGTATACCTCAAATTTCGAAATGAGACGTGTCAAGAGTAATTTGAGCAAGATATGTCAAACTACTCGATTATTTATTCGAAAACGTCAATTTTTGAGATTGAAAGTCATTGAACATCAAGGAGATATTCTACAGAATCGCCCTTCACAGGGTGTACAGATTGAGGGGCGATAACTGTGAGAGAATTGTTCGCTTGTTTTATGCAAACTTGACTACTACCAGGAGGGAATGATGTTTGAAGACGTACATCCTCAGTACGGACGTTATTATATCTCCAGATACGGTTAATTAATTGCTCGGGTTTGTAGGTGAAGTGTAACGACCCAATTCCCAGCAAGATATTGTCCGCTTTGGGGATTGGGCCGTAGCACAATATCCTCCCCTTACGGCTTTGTTTGGCGAGAACTTCCCGGAAGGTCACCCAACCTGGAATTGCTCTCGCCGAAGCCCTTTTAACTTCGGAGTTCTTATGGGATCCGTTGCCAATTGTGCTCCAAAACGCGTCTTGCTATGTTGGGAGGGTCTCTTTACATATGTTTCATTTCCATATACTTCCCCAAGCGATGTGGGATTGTGACGACCCCCTCTTTACAACCCGGGATTCACCTATACTCGAGTCCGGGATCCATCCACCCCGCAACCCAAGGTTTGCCCCGCAGTCGTACACATACGTACACATTCCATTCGGGTCATCACAATCACCCCCCCTCGGGGGCCCAACGTCCCCGTTGGCCACATTTCCGATTGGGTACAGGCTCTGATACCATTTGTAACGACCCATTTCCCCAGCAAGATATTGTCCGCTCCGGGGATTGGGCCGCAGCCCAATATCCTCCCCTTACGGCTTTGTTTGGCGAGAACTTCCCGGAAGGTCACCCAACCTGGAATTGCTCTCGCCGAAGCACTTTTAACTTCGGAGTTCTTATGGGATCCGTTGCCAATTGTGCTCCAAAACGCATCTTGCTATGTTGGGAGGGTCTCTTTACATATGTTTCATTTCCATATACTTCCCCAAGCGATGTGGGATTGTGACGACCCCCTCTTTACAACCCGGGATTCGCCTATACTCGAGTCCGGGATCCATCCACCCCGCAACCCAAGGTTTGCCCCGCAGTCGTACACATACGTACACATTCCATTCGGGTCATCACAATCACCCCCCCTCGGGGGCCCAACGTCCCCGTTGGCCACATTTCCGATTGGGTACAGGCTCTGATACCATTTGTAACGACCCATTTCCCCAGCAAGATATTGTCCGCTCCGGGGATTGGGCCGCAGCCCAATATCCTCCCCTTACGGCTTTGTTTGGCGAGAACTTCCCGGAAGGTCACCCAACCTGGAATTGCTCTCGCCGAAGCACTTTTAACTTCGGAGTTCTTATGGGATCCGTTGCCAATTGTGCTCCAAAACGCATCTTGCTATGTTGGGAGGGTCTCTTTACATATGTTTCATTTCCATATACTTCCCCAAGCGATGTGGGATTGTGACGACCCCCTCTTTACAACCCGGGATTCGCCTATACTCGAGTCCGGGATCCATCCACCCCGCAACCCAAGGTTTGCCCCGCAGTCGTACACATACGTACACATTCCATTCGGGTCATCACAATCACGGACCCCCTCTTTACAACCCGGGATTCGCCTATACTCGAGTCCGGGATCCATCCACCCCGCAACCCAAGGTTTGCCCCGCAATCGTACACATACGTACACATTCCATTCGGGTCATCACATGAAGGGCTTGAGGTGGAGGGATACTATCATGCTTCTCGAGATTGTGATTTTGTCAGATCGGCCGATGGACTTGATTTCCTTAGGAAAATCCATCGCAAGCCCAACATCGTAGGGTTCGTCAAGCCAAGATCTAGGGATTTGAATGTCAAGGCTCGGGTTGCCCTGATCGTATTCCACATTTCATCTTTGTATACTCTATCCCGAAATTGATTTTTGAAATTTGTGTACATATGCCAGAAACAATAGCGGTGTTCAGCTTACAGTAATTCTTACTGCACAGCAGACAATAACACCTGATATTTCAAAGAACAATAGAGTCAATGTAAAATAATATAACTACCTCAATGCCTCAATATTTAAAAGAATAATCGAAAATACATTATACATTTTGTTGATCCTAAACAAATATCTATCTGTATCCCGATTCAGTTTGTAGGTCTTCCTTCAATAATTTCAAAAATCATGTTTATGAGTCCATACATTGTGATTTCACATTGGCAACAACAACGAGATATATTTCATCGTTGCCATCAATCATAACAGTCAGTAATTGGCTGGTACATAAACCTTTCAGATGACATCCATTTAAATAGATAATAGGTCTATCACACTACAGAAAATTTATCTTTCAAGCAGTCATGCACATATACATTCTTTCGAATACACATTATTCATTATCGGCATAACCCTGCAACTTAGTCTGTAAGCCCACTGTGGTACCTAGATTTGATCTACGTATTTCTTTTACGTACGACCACAATAGCTTGTATGTTCGTCGTCTTTCCTTTTATTAAGTTTTCGAGCTTCGCTTTTTGCCCTTCTGGCAAGACTTGGTGTAATGTTAACATTCAAATCATTTCTCACTGTCTCTATAATGGAAGAAATTTCTCACGTAGGTTGACTTTTGAAACTATCTAAATAATGATTTACCACTCATTTTTAACTAGTACGTCGATTCTAAATTTTCCTAAAACAATTGTTGAAATCATTGAAACTCTTTATTTGAAACATAAACTCATTTTGCATATTCAAACCATGTAGTTGCCAATCACATCAGTCTTCGCACACTGTCGTCAGTTGTCGAAATTCACTTTTATTGAATTTGATCCCATAACTATTTTTTAAAGCATATTCTACTACTTCTCTAATTGCCTTTAAAGAACTATATTTTTTTCCTAATAAAATTTCATCAAAATTTCTTTCCTTATGGTATGCTTTCCACCTCACATGTCCTAGTTGACCGGTATTCGAAACTCATCGTCTAGAGTTTTTGAGGTCGAATGCACTTCTATTTCTTCATTATCTTCTATGTAATTGAATTCTCGAAAATTACCATATAAGGGTGTGAAGTACAAATACTAGTCCATATTGACATCATAAGTTGTTGTCTCGTCTAAATCAACCGATCTACTCAAATCAGAATTCATCGACATTGCTAATATAGAGAAAATTCGTCGAAGCAGAAAAATAGTATAGAGGTTTTAGGGTTTTCGCGAGTCAGGGTGGGAATGTGGAGCCATTTTCTTAGATAGTGTCGGATATCGGTCTTCCATTCTCGAGAATGACCCCACATTCTCAAGCAAAATACTTGAGAGCAGGGGGCCAATCTGGGGCCGAAACCCCTGTTTTCACGGCACCCAAAAATTAAGGAACAGAATAGAGAGCGTTTCTGGGGCAAAGACCCTCGTTCTCGAACACCCCTAAAATTGGGATGCAAAGAACGGGGAGCCGTTCTTGGTAAGGACCCCCCGTTCTCAAATCTCGTGCAATGCACGATGAACGAGGAATCTCCACTACCTAAATTGATCCCTCAACCTAATATGTCTAGTGCTACGTAAGCACCGGACACAACGGGGGTTGTTCATTTTAGAACGACCTCTAGTTCTCGGTGTAAATTTAGAATGGGGTGATCAGCCTCCGTCAGATTTTGATTTGTTATATTTTAGATAGTTTAAAGTTTTAATTGCATTTTGTTCAAATTGATCTTGACACTAATAAAATTAGATAAAAAGTGATTTGAAAAGAAACAACCAGCAAAAAAGCTCGGATTTCTCTCCAATGGAGGACTGGACAGAGAAAACAGCATCCAACCCTTCTCTCTCTCCCTCTCTCTCTCATCTATGTTGTTTATGGATCGACTTGTCCTTGTAAAAGAAAGATACCCACCGCAGTGTCGTCGGTCGGCCTCTGACAACCTCGTGAAGCTCTCCTCTCAAATTCTGTCTGTAAATTGTTTCTTCTTCTCCATTTTTTAATATCTTCTTTGCACGCAACTCCCACGAAGCTGGATCACTCTTCTTATTCCTCCATATCGGCAACATATCGCCATTCTTACCTGAAGCTTGATCATTCTTTTGGCGTATATCTAGATTTCCATTAGAAGATCTTTATGAAACGGGGCTTACTAGATTTCTTATTTTCTTGTATGACGAAGTGACTCTCTCTCTCTCTCTCTCTCTCTCTCTCTCTCTCTCTCTCTCTCTCTCTCTCTCTCTCTCTCTCTCTCTCTCTCTGTGGGTTTTGAAAAGAACTTTCTGTTGGTGGCAGCAGCAGGGCAGCGTCTAAATGCAATAATTATAAGAATTCTTTTCAACTGTTTCCTCAATTATTTGTGCAGCAATTCAACTCTCCTGTCCTTGTTCTTCGTCTGCAACCTTCTGAATCCCGGCTTAAAAGATGAAAACAAAGCTTCGAGTATTATGATCCTACTTTCTCCACAGCCTTGTCACTTCGTTTTTATACTTCTATTTTTAATTATTTCCGTTATTTCTACTTTCTTTTTTGCTAGAAGTTCCAGTAAATACCCATGTGTCTGTAACTTCAATGTTATCACTCTAAAAAAACACCATTTTCTACACTTTTCATGATTTGTTCTTCAACCTTCGAATCTCTCCGCAAGTTGGTACTTCTTGTTTTGAACTCATGAACATTCATTATATAGTCTGATTTAGTTGAAGGTGGATCAGACTACAGTTCTTGGCAAGTTACTTTGGCGCAACGATGATCTAAAATGCTTGTTTCTCGCAGAGAGAGAGAGAGATGATTATGAATCTACTAGCGAAGTCTAAAGATGATTATTTTCAGCTGAAAAATAATAATAATTTAAAAACTTTGTGTTTTATGAGCAGTCTTATACATTTGATTCAGTTATTGGTTTCCTTTTTTAGACGTCCATATTGAATAAGGTAAATATCACTTTTACTATATGAGGATTAATAAGTTAGATCTTAAAAGATTCTTTTGTTAACAAGATCCTATGTATTTTTAACAAATTAACTCCATCTCGAAAATGGTCACCTGGTCTTGAATTTTTAGTCTGGACTGGGCTCCCGCTCTCGAAGGAACGTGCATCCATTCCAGAAGAAATGTGGGAACGAACGCCGCTTTCGAAGAAAAAGCATCTGGTCCCAAAAGCATACCAAATGATATTGGATTAGCTGAAATGTTTACTACATAACCAACATATAATAAGAACATAGTCTGTAAAGTTTCGTGGTTTTCCAAAATTTGTAAGATTTATTATAATAATTTTAGTTTAAATTATGTAAAGAACTATAATAAATTATGAAAATATTGAAAAATTATGAAACTTTGCGGACTATGTTATCATGATATCTCTGTTGTGTGGTAAAAATTTCAACTTAATTGAATATCATTTGGTATTTTTTCTGGGAAGCTTCTCTAGACCGAGCACTCGTTCCTTCGAGAGCAAACGTGCACATGATTAGCTACCCAAAAACATATCAAACGATATTGAATTAATCTGAAATGTTTACCACAAGACTGACATATCATTAGAATATATTATGTAAAGTTTCATGATTTTTTAATATTTTCACGATTTATTATAATTGTTTACAAAATTTAATAAAAATAATTATGATAAATCGTACAAATCTTGAAAAATCAAGAAACATTGCAGACTATATTCCATGATATGTCAGTTTTGTGGTAAAAAATTCAGACTAATCTGATATTGTTTGGTATGTTTGTTGGACCTGACGCTAGTACAAATGAAATGTGCGAAACCACGTAAAATTCGAGACCGGTCATCCGCCAAGGATTAATTTGTTAAAAATTCATACGTTAAAGGCGACGTTGTTAATAAAAAAAATTTTAAGGTCCAACTTATTTATACCCTTATACTTTGACGATAAAAGTGATATTTACCTTGAATATACTAATTAGCTTAGGTTTCTAAACTTGTATAAACAAATTACTAATTTGTTACAAGGAACTTTCATGTGCTGTAAATATTGCATGAATGAATTTCAATTTGTGACTGATCATATTACATAGTTCATGATTTGGTAAAATTACGTCCTGTGAATAAGTAAAATAGATCTATGCAAATTGAAAAGAAATGGGGGAGATGATCTTGAAAATAAACTTAATTTTAGAAATGTGCTTTTTAACTTACGTGTCTTTAGGTTATATGATTTTCAATTAATTCATGCATGTTTGAAAGGTTATCTTGTAATTCATGTATATGTAAGTGCATGTATTAGTTAACGTACGTCGTGTGATTCATGTATATTTAGGTATATGTATTAATTTCTGGATTTAGTTGATCCATGCATTGTGTTTATGCATGCACTAATGAATTCTATACCTTAAGGTAAGTCTTTGGTTAAAAAAGATGTTCTCAAATGGAATGCGCTCGAAGGGGCACGAGAGTATGGAAGAGACTAGAGCAAGAGTGAATTAAATAAAAAGATTTTGTGATCTACCTCTCTTATGGAAAGCGCTCGAAGTGCTGTGCAGGAAAAATAAACATCCACTACCAATTAATTTATTCTAGAAAAGGAAGAGCCCTCACCAATGAAAGAAATAAAAACACTCAAGACAGTAAATTGAAAAACTCCTACGTGATCTCTGCTCTTGGCCGCCTCAATTCATATAAGGAAGAAAGTGGAGTCTTTTAGAGTGATTGACCAACTCAGTAAAAAATCTTGTATTATACCTAGATGCATGTGAAAATTAATTTTATCACTTTATTTTAAAAACACTGTGCGAGTGAAAAAAATACAGTGGATAAATTTACATTCATCAAATTTTTTTTTTTTATCATTTTAAAAACAGGATTCACGAGCTATCGGTAAATATATAGATAACTATATACAAAATATGTCTCCATATTCTTCAGTAGAAAACAGTCATAGGAAAAATAAAATCACTCGTGGATCTTTGCATGTCAAAAGCTCACAAGACGCGTAAAAGAATGAAGACAATTTGTAAAGCAGTTAGTCAAATAATCTAGAAATAATGATTGTTTGAAGACCAGTAAGCCGAGTACCAATTGTAACAACAAAACATCTTGGTTAGATTTTGGTATTCGAACTCCACAACATGTCATTATTGTCTAATCAATGTCACACGTACAAACAAAGCACCTCCACGTAGCTGAAGGTGGAAAGAAAGAGTCTCCATTTATTTTGGTTTTGAGGCCACAGTACAACCAAAAACAACCGGAGATCCATTCAACTATTAAATTAAATGAAATATTAAGCATGTGTAAAGCAACATGGAAAACTAATGTACGTGTAAAAATTGCCGTGTTGTTAAACAACGATTCGATGACAAAATTTCCCTTGAAACTCATGGTACGGTCGCCCATACATTCACGACGGATGACTTGACCAATGCCGCAGTAGCCAACAATGGATGACCGAATTTCTACTCGGTTGCTTGAAACTAAAGTCCAATCTACATATGCAGATGCCCAGAGCAAAAGCCCATGACAGAAGCCCAGACGGCTATCGCGTACGGCTGAAGCGGAAGCCCACGACAGAATCCCACATTGCTACTACAGACGCCCGAAGCTACACCTTCACTGGTCAAACAGCTCGAACAACGAATGTCCGAAGATGACGTTTCGGCGACGGGTTTCGCGAAAAATTCGTTGTTTCCACCGATTTTCACCCTAATTGGTCTAAAAGCTTGCACAATCAATTGATCGACCAAAATATTGTAAAACAACTAAAGATTTTGAGTTTCGTAACTTGAAATCCGAATCCAACCACATTAGAAAACAAACTAGAAAATGAACGACGAGCTAGATTCAGACGTACTCTCGAAGACACTTGCTCTCCTTCTCTTTCTCTCACGCTCTCGGCCTCACCTGGCCGAATAAAAAGGGGTCCTGCCTTTTTCAATAATAAAAGTAATTTTATTTCATTTGTTTAAAATGTATAATATATATATTAAATAAATCTTAAGATCTTGATAGGTCAAAAATTCGAATATTATTCAAAACTTAATTCGGGGTAGTTTTCGTTTTACTTTTAACATTATTTTTCAAGCTTTTTAACTAAGCGGTAACTCTTAATTTTTTATGATTTGACCGGTTGATCTAAAAATCACATGTATCAAACATTAACAAATCACGTCAGTTAAAGTTAACGTGAAATAATTAGACAACTAATAACATAATCTTTTTTATTGAAATTTAATTAATATAAAAATAACTTATTTTCTTGTGATACTTCCGGACAAAATAAAGAAAGTGAGCACTGATTATAAGAAATGACTGCTGCGATGGTAGCTGAGTTTTCTGCCATTCATATTATCCGAAACACTAAGCAGTATCGAAGATAGACCATCTTAGTGGAATTAATGGAAAGTCTTAAATCTAATACCATAATTGCTGTGAAGTGGGAAAAATATGTCTTAAAAAATCTCCCCAGAGGATCACCCATCTCTGTCCAAACCCAAGAAAAATGCTTAATTTCAGCAAAAAAAGTGAGGCAATTAATAACAAATTACACTACAATTCTAGTGTTTTGTTTATGAGATAAAACTGTTTTCATCGCAACCATCGGAAGCTGCTCTTCTTCTGCAGGCAGTCCTTTCCCTCCACCTCCGCCGCACGTCAGCTCCTCCGACCTCTTCGCCTGCAAATCCCAGTTGGTGGTTCCGATGGCGTACAACATTAGACCTGCACAACAAACTTGGGCCGACAATAGTCCCAACCAAAGCCCACTAAACCCCACACTTAGATAAAACCCAAGCCCGATAGCCACCGGCATGCCTATGAGATAGAACGCGGCGAGGTTCACGTACGCCGCCATGGACGGCTGAGCACTCCCTCTGAGGACCCCACATCCAACCGTTTGTGGGCAGTTCCCAAGCTCGCACAGCCCTAGGATCGGCAATGCAAGTGATGTCAACCGTATGATCTCTCTGTCGTTGGTAAACATTCTCGCCCAATAATCTCTCATCGACGTTGCAAATACCATCGCCGATAATCCCATCCCGAACGCTATAAATACTGACACGACTGATGAAAATTTGGCTCGACAGGGCCGGTTTGCACCGAGTTCGTTTCCGACTCGGGTTGACACGGCAAAACCTAGAGAAGAAGGAAAAATGTAAATCAACGACGTCGTTTGGATCATGATGCCCATTGAAGCTACTGTGGCTTTGGAGTCCACGAGTAGCCCACACAACACTGTCATGATCTCATACCACCACCATTCCAAGCAGACTGAGACGCAACTCGGAGTCGCCAGCCGAAAAAGTGGGCCCCACCCGTTCAAACATTCATGGCTCGGCGCAATCCAAGTTATCTGGGAGATTCCCGACAGCCGAACGTAAGAGAAAAGGAAAATGAGAATGATGGCGTTCGTGGCGGAGGAGGCGGCGGCGACACCCGCTACACCGAGCCGGTAGTGAGAGACAAGCAAGAGATTGATGGGTAAGTGGAAAAAGCTCCCGGCGAGTGATGCTAGAGTGACAGGATGGGTGATTCCCTGCGCACGAAGGTATATCCTGATCGGATGGATAAACGAGTTCGTCAAAAGGTCAGGGAGAGAGAATAGAAGGTAAGTATGAGCTATTTTCGTGATATCCGGATCTTGTTTTAAAACCAGAAGGATTTCCGCCATTTTTAACCAGAGAAGGGAAATGGGTATGGAAGAAACGAGGAGAAAAATTACAGTCCGGTGAAGGGTCAGAGATAGCTGCTTATGTCGCTGAGCTCCGAAGGCTTGCGAGCAGAGAGGCTCCATTCCTAAAGCGAGGCCGGAGAGAACAGAATAGCCGGTAATGTTAGCGAAGGCAATGGCGAGCGAACCGCCGGCGAGCTCCATATCGCCTAGATGACCGAGGAAGAGCATCGAGAGCATGGACCGAAAGTAGAAAATGAGACCAGTTAGAGCTATCGGAAACGCAAGGAAGAATAGCGATTTTGCTTCGGCAATGACCTCCATTACAGTTCGGTATGTAAACTCCGAATCCTTTCCTAAAATAGTTTCAGGGTTTTCAGTGTCTTTCATTAAACTTTCCGGCACAAAGAAATCAAAACACAGGTTCGGTTTAGACAGTACGTCTGGATTGAGCTTGCCGTCACAATTGGAGTCGCTCATGGTGCTTCCGGCGGTGAAGATAACTAAATGCTTTGGATCAAGCAAGCCAAAACTCTCAGAGAAAGAGAATCTCCATTGAAGAGGTCTTTCTCTATTTCTCTCCCGGAAGAAGAGCCTGCAAAACTTATCCTCTCAAGTAGGAACGGTAAGCACCATAGATGAGCAAGAAGGTGGGATATGGGAAGGATATATAAAAGATAGATGGTAGCCAAAGTGGGACATTGAGTTATATCAATAATATAAGATTTTGATTATTTTTTTTTTGTACTTTTAATTTATTCGTGTACATACGTTACGTTATTTTAGTTGGTTAGTATCTATCATAACTATTATGTCACCACATGAACTATCCATTATAACCTAAGTTTTAAATTATAGAATTAGTAAGTATAACTAGAATTAAGTGGACTTTAAATTCTTTGTGCTTGATGTCTTCTCTCCCTCCCTTCCTCTCACATACACTAGTTTATGCTCAGTAGCCATCTCTCTCTAGTTCCTCGTGTGAGAGAATTTGTGCATGGCTCTCTTACTCTGTCGTATCTTACTGGTCTTATTTTCTCCACTATTTGGTGTAACTCGGATGGGTGTGAGAGGAACAGATGTCTAAAAGGTTCAACAATGGATTCCTGTGTTTAGAGACTTATTTGACTAAACCTCTTTTAAAAAGGGTCCCGCCTAATTTCAAAGGCAATCAATAGACTCCGAAAGAACTAATCTCATGCAATATTGTTTGTTTTGAGGTGATTAATTTTGTTACTAGATTTTGGCGTAAAATGTAAAATGCAGTGTACTTCTACTATACATAATAATCTTACTTGTAAATCCCTCGTATCAATTAGATTATGTGAAATTTAACACCTCGATATGTGTAGCTCTCGAAAGGTATCATGATCTTGACTCGTTATGACCTTCACCGACGGGCATGTGATGCACGGAAGATGCCGCTTAAGTTTTACTTTTGCAACAGTTGTTCAGATGGGTGAGTGGTTTGGAATAGGTGGTAAGAGACAAGTTTTGGGATAGGGTTTCAAGGGAGCAGATGGAAAGAAGGAGACATGCACACCCCTCCTGATTAAACCAAATCATTGACATTTACTCTTTTCTCCACAACTCTCAAACTGTTCATTCATTAAATCTCTCTCCTTTCATCTCTATCCATCTCCATCTTGTTGAGTTGGGCATAATTGATGTGTTGTCTGGTTTCCATCACAATATAATAATATTACGGTGAGAGAAAGTGAAATGAATAAGACCCACTCGTTTCTCTCTCTATCCCAATCTTCCATGTCATCTTCATTCTTTCTCTCTCTCACCTTCCTTTTTAATTTCTTCAATGGAGTCTTTTCCCCCTTCACTTTGAAATAAGATGATACGTGAGTATCTGATTCTCTCAATATAATATTATCTATTTTACATTAAATTCTACACGAATTTGTTCTTGAAGCTAGTTTAAAACGTGTTGTACTACGTAAGGAGGATAACTTTTTTTTTATAAACCATTCACTTTTTATGACGTCCTGTGGTGTTCCCATTACAATATTGTCCGTTTTTTGCCAGAACCCACAAAAATTTGTTCTTAGGGTTAGCCAAAAACACGTTGTTTTAGATAAAAATAAGAATTCTACTTATGAACCATGCATTTTTTCATTCTTACTAGCAATGTTGGATTGTGCACTCTACTAGTATGAGCTGAACCCTCACATTTGGACTCTCCTTGTTTTTACATGTCGAGTTGTCATACTTTTTACCTTTCAAACGATATAGAATTGTGCACCCCCATTAGTTGGGTTGTGTTCTTATAATCAGTAGAATTTTGGGTTGTCATTGTCTTCTTAGGGTGGATCTTCACAAAATGAGTATCTTTATGAATTTCCTACTTGTTGGTGTATATTGCAGGGATATTACGTGGAAGCAAAGAAGACTTTTAGAAGACAAAATAGGTTGTCGTAGAAGGATATGGCGAAAAACTCATTGATAGGTCAAATAGTTAATGTTTTATCATTATGCAAGAATGGTATATGGTTGCATTTTGATAGTGTAGTCTTCCTAATTTGGCTAATGATGATGTTATTATGTTCAAAATTTGTATAGTAAACGGATGTGACATTTAAACAACAAAATAGAAACTATATTCTATAAAAATGAGAATCTCGTGATTAGTGTCACACGCTAAGACAACTAGTTCTCATCTTCTCAATAGTAGCATCCACTTGGTTAGAGTTAATGATTTGACTAATGCCACGCTCAAAGTAAGAAAGACAATCTATTTATGATGAGAGTAGTTTTTGGAAATGAGCAACATTGTCAAACCGCAAAGAGTATAATGTGACATATAATTTATTAAATTTATGGGCCAGGCATATATTATATAATAAACATTATAGTTATAATTATTTAATCTTTATTTATGACAATTTATCATGTGAAGTCAAGAAGGACAAAGTGTGATGGTCCAGCCCATACCAGTAGGAATGCACATCTTAAATCATTTGAGAGATTGAAGAATACATAGTTTATAAATAAAGTTATTCTTTCTACCTAGTACAAATGCGCTTTAGACTAACCATAAAAATAAATTTATGCAGGGTTTAAACCAAAGCTGACAATTTTGTACTGAGAGTACTGAGGAAAAATACATTATTAGAAGTTATTTAATAAGAATTGAATTATTGAGATGAGAGTATATAAAATGATATAATCAGTATGAGTAATGTTACATTTATTCTTTATTCATCATTTTTTAATTTTTATTTTCTGACATGACAAATATTGATTGGTGCAGTTAATGACTTATTTTAACTATTATTTAATCTGTATTTATAGGTCAAAATGTGCAAGGTCAAGAAAGTAATTATTTTATTTTGTGATCACGTAGTTCTGTTTTATAAATAACTTATAATATTCTTAAATTAGTATTCTTCTGAAAAAAGATTTGTTGAAACAATATATCAATACACTTAATTATTGCGGAGTCTTCTAGCGCTCACAGTATAATATTATTCGTTTTGGGGCGGAGCTCGCACAAATTTATTACTGGAGTTAACCCAAAAATATTGTACTAGATAGGAAGAGAAACTATTTATAAACCATGTATTTTTCACTCTCCCAAGCGATGTGAAATTGTCCACATCCACTTGCATGGACTAGTCAGTCACATTGGATTTTTCTTGCCTTTATATGACAGACTGTTATAATTACCGTTGCATAAACAACTTAGTTTTTCTTAATAATTTGACACCGACAAGATTATGTGTTTTAAAGATTGCTAATCCGGATCACGGAAAATTTGTAGGACATGATAAATAATGTACAAGCTACGTATCTTTTTCCCTCGACTGTTCATGGGCACGTTGCCAATGGGGTCCCATTTATGCATTAATTGTGAGCATAATTCTCAGTAGATAATATAAATAAAAAATAATATAAAATTAATAGCTTACTTTTTTTATTGACCTTTTCCATTAGGTACGTGGGTCTCAACGAGACTTGACGTATCGCATATATTTAATATGTTTCGAATAATTAAATTAATTGTATTAATAACTAAGTTTTTAAAAAACCTTTTTAGTAGGTTGTTTTTAATACTCTTTTTCTGAGCAAAACTATTATATTGGAAGTCGTTGACAAATTGACTCATATTTTGAGAATTTGTCAAATGTCGTATTGTTTTTTCTTGTAATGATCATTTTAAACTACCTATTTATCTTGAGTCACTCGATTTCACAAATACTGTTAATTTTATACTAGATTTTAAACACAGATTTTAGTTGAATTATTTTTAGTTTTCAAAATTGATTGTGATATTGAGTTGTGGGAGAAATCGAATGAGCCAAATTAATCATGTTTATACAAATGTTTTTAAAAAAATCTTTTTTCCAAAGTATAAAATGAAATTGTTAAAAAAAAAAATTTAGGTTATCACGTCATAGATTCCTTAGTTTATGGGCTAAATTGTACCCTATCAACGTATTATTTTATGCCAGGTTATACTATCCATTGGTTTAGATAACTTTATTATTATTATTGTTGTTGTTATTGTTATTATTAGTAGCTAATTTGTTGGATATAAACAGTAAAATTATAGCTTAATCTATTTGGTTGGAGACATCATCTCTTTGAATTCTCAAGTTTAATGTCATAGTCGCCTATCAATGCGTGAGTCAATGGTTTTGCTTTTTAAAAAGAAAAAGATAAAACAACTAACATTGAAAACTTTCAACACATCCCAACAAGATCACTTTATAGTTCAATTCAACCAAAAAATAATAATAAATAATTATTGTTGGAGTGATGATTAAGGATATACTCTTTCTCACGATATGTCAAGTGATCGCGCTGTAATACGGAAAGAACGGTTCAACTCTCGAAAATAATCTAATTGATCGACTCGAGATTGATGGATTATGTCGAAGTCCCATGCCAAATTATGAACTATCACTTTTTTTAATATTGAATCTTAAAAATAAATTAGATTTCCTTCCTTGGCGCACCAATGATATCTAAATCCTAATTAGGTTTCTAGACATTGAACAGAAAAATTAGGACAAAAAGTCATAGTATCTTGAGAGCAAACTATTATAAATCTATTATCATAATTTATATTATTTTTTTTTCTTTGTTTATCACATTTAGCTAATCATACTTGAGCCATCCCATAGATCGGAGTACCTTACCACCATTGTGTTAATGAGGAACAACATGAGATGTCTTTATTCGTTTATGTTTGTATGAAATAAAGCTATACTTTGTGACATAATTTACGTCTATTGTTCAAATGTTTTAGGGTATGTCTTATCATACACAAAAGGGAGTTGCGACAGAAATGAAAAAATGATCTGAAACTTGGGATGGTCAAATATTTCGACTTTTAATAGATTGAATGGCTCGCAGCGAAATACTTAAGAACCAAATAATTCAACAGAGAAACCAAAAACTATAAACATTGACTTAACATATTGGTCTAACAGTAATATTATGATCATGCGATAATCAAAGTTCAAAAGAAATAATTTGTACGATATAAAGTAAAATATAGGGAGGAAATAATAAAAAAGTCTAAAATAAAATGAAAAACTAAATAATGCAACAACTTCTCATCATAGTAATTGTTCAAAGAAAATGACTATAATGAAGATTTTCAGCTCCATTTCGCTACAAACGCTCCATGTCACTTTGTTTAAAACCTTAAAAATAAGTAGTTATTTGGAGTGATCTGACTATACTCAAATCAAGTGCTACATTAGTGTTTTAAAGATAGTTTTTATACAAGCATTAAGAAATTAGTATCATAATAAGGTTCAACAAACTATCAGTGAGACAGAGAGGCAAAAAATCATCCATTATACTATGATAAATAATAAAATAATTCCACAAGTGTCATACTAGAAAATCATTAGTGTAAAGGAGGTCATTCACGAACCCCAACATTTGTAGCATATGCATACGATGGAGAGAAATCATCAAAAAGATCATGATGTAATAACAACTCTGATCAGGTCTAGATATTTTTCACAAAAGGGATACAACATTCTAAGTTGCCTCGTAAGATACTCACGGTTGTAGGGTCTAGATTACCGTACACTAGGTTTTATGGAAATTTTGTGTTCCAGTTTGAGTTTCTAGTACTGGAATAGGATGCATCCACTATTTACCTAGTGCTTGAAAGGGAATTATGATGTCGGTTTCAGGTATAAGTTCCGACAATATTTCTAATTTCGGTGTATTTCTCCAATATCGCGTTCTGGATGATTGGTAAGACTTTCGTCGCCATTGAGGTAGATGTTTTTCTACTGTACTGTATTGCATCATAATTTTCAAAATCTTTATTTTGTGAGTTATCACATATAAAACTCAACATGTCCTATTTAAACATGTAAGTTTTTATGTTATACATACGATAGTTTTATACGTTTATTTTATGCATGCATGATATTTCAATTGATAAATATATATCAGACATACTTCTAGTTATTTTGGGCAGTGTAAGGCCCCTTTGTTTATTTGAACTCCGGGTTTTTTGGGTTGCATTGAGACCAAACAACCAAAAGAATCGAATGTTATTTCTTTACATTTTCTGTTGCGTGAAAGTGTTTTGTTTGTACGCGTAACATTGTGGACAATGATGACATGTCTTTGAGTTTGAATCTCTAAACCCGGTTAGAGTGTTTGTTGTTGTGATCAATACACCATTGACTAGTCTTTGAACAATCATTCTTTCTCCCTCACGTAACATACTAGTGTATGGTTCGTCGTCATTACTTCTCTTACATGCCTTGTGGACAATCTAGTGGAAAGGTATGTGAAAGACCTTAATTTTACCGGGGTTGCTTTCCACGGGAAATGGTGGCTGGTGAAACCTATTTTAAAAAATGATAAAAGGATTTTGATGAATTTAAATTCATATATTGTATTTTTTTATTGTCTCACTGTTTAAACTAAAATTAAAAAATTAGTTTTTTTTCATGGATCATAGTATAATTTAGAATCCTTGATTGAGTTAGTCGCTAACTCTAAAAAGCTACTTTTTTCCTCAAGTAAGAATCATGGAGGCTGAGTAGTTGTTCGGAGAAGAATATCCCTTTTGTTTTCTTCCATTTCTTCTTAAGAGATTTTTTTTTTTTTTTTCCTGAGAAATTCTCTGTTTATTCATTCTCTTATTTTGTTATGTAAGTTAGGTATTTGAATCGTAGTAATTGCACTATCTTATAATTTAGTGATCACTATGTAGATTTTGACCATCTTTTGTCGGTTATGATCTTTTTAGTTAAGTCTTTCGCTACAATCGAGCCTTAAACTGAGTGATTGAGGTTGTTTGATCAAGCGTTTCTATCTTGGCCTATCTTTTGATCGTGATATTTTACCCCACATGTAGACTATATATATTTTAATATAAAGTTTACATTGTAATCGATATAAATTTATTCACATATTACATTTATTTGATACACACAATTCCTAGCACAAAGAAGAAAAATGAAGTTTTATAATATCGCGGACCCATTAGCAATGCATCATCATAACATATGATCCAAAGTCATAACACGACGTAACACTAGAACTAAATTAAAATGACGTACCTCTATGTTACATTGAAAATTTTTTAGAGCGGAGTTCACATGTCTAACTGATATCACTTGAAAATTCGAAATGGCAATAACCATATAGCTTTTCAAAGTCATACTTATAAAATGGCCTTCGAAAAGATATGGATATTCTTAGAGATAATGTATTCAAATAGATAAAACTATATTACTAGAAGTACCTCTATAAATAATTAACATGTAATTTTCATTTTGTGTAAAGGACTGTTTCATGTTCTTCCCCTTACGACTACGCTTTCCTTTGGTTGGAAGCTTTTGGAAGTTAATTATGAGTCCATTTATCCATGAAATTGTCAAACACATTAGGAGATGGTGAGAGAGAGAGACCCACACGTAGACTTTAACTTAAGTTGCTGATTTTTTTGCACATGGTGGCCAAGCTTTCTTGCCTGGATTGCATCATCTTCAAAAAGTTGAAGTCCATGAGTTTGGTTCACCCAATCGATATATCGTTCAAGACGATGATCAAGTGTACAAGTTTAAATGACCATGCTAGAAACACTTACCTTGTAATTAATCATCATAGTTGTTTAATAAAGATATGTCAGAAACCGAATAATATACGGAAAAAAAATTCAAAAGTGGAGTACAAAAATTTATGTGAAAATGCAACTGCACGTTTCGCTAATCATGCTTATATTCATTTATAGAGAAAAACACCCTAAATTGGATTTGTAATGCGAGTTTGTCAGCCCGACTTAAGAGAATTCAGATCACCAAACTTTAGTGGAAAAAATTAGGACACAGGATCAGCAAAAACTCATCCCACGAGCATGATATTGTCCATTATAGGCCGAATCACAGAGTTTTATTATCAAGGTTTATCCTAAAACGGGTCATACTAGTTTAGAAATTGATCTTATTCATGAATAAATCACTTCAACCATACACAAATGATATAGAATGGGTATCATGCTGGCTCATTTTCACTTTTATCGTCATAAAATCTAATTATAAAGTCCTACTAATTATAACGTCAACAAACCAGAATAGCCAGTTGAAAAATGTAGTCGGTGAAGAAAATCTGGTTTTTGTATGGCTAACATCCATGTTTTTAATTATATTATATAATTGACATAATTATATCTTGTATTAACGAACAAAACCAGGTACAAATCAAAGCATAAAGAATTTTATTATGAGTTTCACTTTGTATTATTCTATTAAATCAACATCGTGTAACAAATTACACAACACTAGTAAAGTAACACTTACTATGACACCCTTTGTCATAGCATTATTTATCGTCACATTATTATATAAAAATCGCATCTACAAAGTTGTCTTCGCAATGTTACTATGCATCAATTGTACCCACTAGTTTTACTATCAAAACATATTTATATTTAAATTTGATCAAAGATTAAAGGTGTAACCATTGTTGGAGTGTTCAAATAGTCAAAAATAAAGGGAAAATAGTCAACAACCTTCCATAATCACTCTCAATTAGTGAAAAAGGAGTACGTTGTTAAGGAAACACAGGAATTTGGGAGAGAATTAGATTGCAAGAAAGCTAGCAGTCATTAAAGGGATCAAGAATAAAGGAAAAGAATGATTAGTCAGAGATTTTGAAAGGATTTGGGGGGTCATTTTCGTACTCAATTATGTCAAAAACCATGTTAGAACTTAGAGCGGTACTTTGGCAGAACCCATTATATTATTAATATTTTATAACCTAATATCATGTGTATATTTTAATTCTACACTTAAATCTTACTGTTTGATGTGTTGCTCGATAATTGATGTAATTACTATCTTATTTTAACTACTTACAATTTATCTTAATAATTATATAAATTAATCACTAACATACAAATCGAAGCACAAACAAACTACAGTTGATGTGCCTCAATTAACAAAATTGTCACGACACCGATCTCAATGCCCTTGAAGATTGAAATAGCGACATGGATTCTCCACCATGAGAATGCTAAATAAATCATCGATGCAATAAACATAATAAATTATATGCAACTGGGCCGCAATAAATAGTAAATCAACTCATAGTTTATATATAAATCTCATTGTGTACGAGACTTTATCAAATTCATTTTACAGACATCGGCCAATTAGTTAAAATACAAAAAAAAGATAAAACAAAACCTAAACTCTAATGGACTTATGATGTGTTTAACTCTTTAATTCATTATACTTTTACCTTCATTCTGTGAGTTGCCGCCACATGTTTATGAAAAATTGGAGAAAATAACAGAGTGAGCCTTATAAAGCTTAGTAAAAATCATAATCTAAGGATTCACCAAAATAAACTGAAATCACATCTAATCATGTACTAATTTCTCTACATGATTAATCCTCACAACCATCACTTCCATTTATCAACATTGATCAACTTTCATTGATCACACATCCTATTGTTTTAGGTATTAACAAATTTCTTTAAATATTTTTTTATTAATGTTCAACTATGTATCACACTTCTTTATGCAAGAAGTATATTGAACATTTATATTAATGCTTAGGCATAAGATTTAGGTAGTATAACTCAATTTTTCTCTATACTCTTGTGCCACTCATCTTTATGCAATATATTTTCACCACTAGCTAATATTATAAGAAACCTGATTATCATTTGCAGTTTATCTTTTCTATTTCATGATTTCTATTTAACCAAGACTATCTAGACATTTCTATTTAATGTCTAATTACGTTTCACACACTCATCTCATGGTCTATATTTTATCATATTTATCTAGACATATTTATTTAATGTCTATCTCATATTTTTCACAAAATAACTAGACATTTATGATGCATGTCTCATAACACGGTTTGGCCCTACAAAAAAAAAAAGGTTAATGCAAAGACAAACAGAAAGGGTCGGCGCTCTCGGCTCAATCCAAGAACACCACAAGGACAGCAGGCACAATATAAGCAAATGAAGTCCAAATGCTATAAAATTTTAAGGGGTTCTTATTTGATGAGTGATGAACAGGACCGTGAAATTTCAAGTAAAAATAAGCTAAAACGAAAGAGAAATGCACGAATTCTCGTGGTTGGTCCGATAGGCAACTTATGGCACCTTCGGTTAATGCAATCTTCCAAGAAAGAATGCAACAGCTTAAGAGCTTGGTTTCCCACATTTCTTCTGCTTTTCAGCCCTTAGAAGGAGGGGAGAGAAAGGTTTCAATAAGGGCCTCCAAGTAACCACGGACTTGGAGGGCAATGGAGGCTAACTTCACTCGGATATTACTCACCGAGGCTTACCTTGAAGAAGCAGATGCTCTTCTGGTTTTGAGAGGCAAATTCACTTTCTATTAATCAAAGACTGAGTGTTACAAATGTAGAAACTGAAGCTTAAATATGACCTAAGGTGGCTAGACTTTCGGGCACCAAATGAAGATAGTCGTTGTAGGGTGCCACTGCTGCACACTCGCAGGTTAGTGATGAAGCTTCAGCCATCCTACGTGGACATCCTTGTGTGAACCATTGCCTTGCATCCATGCTGAAATATGGCTGAGCTGGAGAAATTCAAAAATGGAAGAAGGATCTAGAAAACTCACCCATCGTAAGGTTGAATGCTCGTCCATATGCGCTAATCCGTGGTCGCGGCACTGGACAAGTCAGCAATCTAGGCCTGCGCCACTTAGCAGATCCGTATAGGTTGTGTCAGCTCTCCATGCGTGCATTCCTCAGCGTCTCCCATACATGCCGCATCAGCGATCTGTGCGCGCTCCTCAATGCATCTCCCGTACACGTCAAGCCTCCCTCGTGCGCTGTTGTCGGCAGGTCTCCTCTTTCACGTACGAGCCACCTAGTTCTTCACTTCTCGGTCGCGACTTCTTCTCACGCATGCCAACCATGTCCATCATGCACATCGAACCTTGGCCACATATGCTATCCTAAAACTAACATGCATGCATACAAATAACAAGGCTAATGTTTGCCAAAAAAAAATACAAGGTCAATGTTTGCCAAAATTAAACAAATACAAAGTTGCTTGGTTACATAGAGTTGATTACGGGAAGACAAATTCCCTCTTGAGCGTGCAGTGATCCGGAAAATGGCTCCCATGCCATAACATGCGTTGGCTTGTCCATGTCTAGAGAATTTGGCTCCCAATCCAAGCATTCAAAGAGGCCTTTACCTGCAAAATTAGCACACTTGTCAGTTAAAAGGATAGGTTGTAATAGTGCCTTGGTTTAGGATCGTGTCACTGGACTCCGAAGCATATCATCTTTTCCGAGTGAATGATGATTTGTCCTCAAATCCAGAGCGGTGTTTTCTTGTTCTCCTTTGCTTTGGATGAGTGCTACCTATGGTTTTTAAGATGAGTACCTACAAAATGAACAAACTGATTAATTGAAAAATTCGGCCATGGACTTGACCAAGGTCTATTGAGTCCCACTCGTCGCATATCATCCTCCCGTAGTAAGTATATAAAGATAGATTTCTTAAATTAAGACTTTGTGATGTATATGGCCAATCATAGAGGAATTAGAAATGAATGAGATGTTGTACTTGATCGGATCATAAATATGATCGAGATGCAAGCAAGACAAATGGAACAAATGTCGCAAGCAGCTAATGCAGCAGTTCAGGCAGCTACTGTCGCGGCCCAAGTAATTAATATGCAAGCCTAAGTCCTTAATAGACCTCGACATTCTGACATTGACTTCGACAGATTTTGAAAATTGGACCCTCTAACTTGTGATGGGAATTTAGCGGATATGACAGCCGCAAATAATTGGATCATGACTATTATGGAGATTTTTTTATAAAGCCAAGATTTTTTAGGAAGAGAAAGTAAATTGCGCATCTTTTATGTTCCAGATGGACGCACGTTACTGGTGGGATTCTATAAAGACGATGCATTCAGTCACCACCATAACCTGGGAGAAATTCAAGGAGCTTTTTATGTAAAAATATTTTATAGACTCTATGATGGAAGCGAAGGCTGAGGAATTTATGGCCTTGAAACAGACCAGAAGTATAATAGATTATCTACACAAGTTTAAACAACTATCTTATTATGCCCCTCATGTTGCTGCTAACGAGACTATGAAGGTGAAAAGATTCATCCAAGGATTAAGAGCAGAGATACTCGGGGATATCCGTCTTATTACCTCCAAGAACTCTCCGTTTGCATTCGTGGTGGAGAAAGCATTGTGTGCAGAGCAATGAGAGAATGATGTAATCAAAGCTCAAGAGTTTAGAAGGAGGTACAATCAAGCAATGTTGACTGCAAAAGGTAAGCCACTGCAACAACAATGGGCAAGATCTAAGCGACCAATGATCAATGGACCTGTTGAAGAACCTTCTAAGTTTGTTAAGAGGGAGACCACCACAGTAACTAATAATATGCCTTTATGTCCCTCATGCGAGAGGCTACATGTTGGAGAGTGTCGCACTCATACTAATATTTGTTTCAAGTGCGGTTAAGCTGAACATTTTGTCAAGGATTGCCCCAAAAATGGCCAGGATCGGCCACCAGCAGTTGCTCGATTTTACACCATGACCAAGGAGGAAGCTGAAAAGAATGCAGATGTGATAACAAGTGTGCTTTTAATTTCTGAAGTACCTTCTTTTATATTAATTGATTATGGAGCAACTCATTCTTTTATATCTCTTATGCATTCAAAAAAATTAAATAAGGCAATAGAACCTTTGGAACATAAGCTGGGAGTAACTATACCGTCGAGTATAGTAATGCCTACCGACTCTATTATTTGAGGATGTAAAATTCGTATTGGAGATAGAGAATTGGAAGCGGACCAGACCATTCTAGCAATGCACGATTACGATGTAATTCCCGACATGGATTGGCTAAAAAGACACGATTGTCGCCTGAAGATTGTAAGATTTCAATTATCTAAAGCGAAACCATTCTTATTTCATGGCGATAAAAAGGGTTCAAGAATTCCAATTATATCATTATTGCGAGCACAGAGGTTACTGAACTCTGGATGTTTTGCATTCTTGACAAGTGGTGCTGATAGTTCATGAATAGCCAGATGTCTTTCCAGATGAATTAACAAGTTTGCCACCTGCTAGAAACGTAGAATTCAGCATTAATATTCTACCTGGAACGACACCAATCTCTAAAGCCCCAAATAGAATGACACCAATTGAATTAAAATAGCTTAAGATTCAGCTCGACGAGTTACTAGAAAAAGGATTCATTCTACCAAGCTTTTCACCATGGGGAGTCCAGTGTTATTCATAAAGAAGAAAGATGTATCTATGAGGATGTGCATCGATTATTGGGAACTGAAAAAGTCACCATAAATGTAATATCCGGCTTGTACGGATTCCAGATATAAGGTATTATATTATTATTTTATTATATAATGGCATTTTTGGTAAATATGTCAAATCAGGTCCGTTTCCCGAAAAGAAAGCGTCATTACGATCCTAACGATTAATAAGAATTCTAAGGAAATTATGGGAATTTTCGGAGACCAAACACTATGTTCCGAGTAAATACACTTTTCGTAATGTAAAAGACGTTCTCGTAAAAATAGTAAACGAGGTTCCAAATTGTGAACGGACAGTTTTAATAAATCCCAAATAATAAGTTGGACTTGTTGGTGAAATTAGGAGGTTTGGTGAACCCGGATTGTTAGCCAATTAACGAACCGAAGGAAGAAAAACTAAAGAAGGGCAAAATAGTAATTTTGCAAAGTAAATTAATAAAAACTATATTTCTTTTCTCTTTCTCCTCGGCAGAACACTTTCTTCTCTGTTATTTTGTTTTCTCTTTTTCCTCTGCACGACGGAACCCTCTTCCTCAGGCAATTTCTCACTTCAACCTCCGATCTTCCTTCCGATTGTCTCCATTCTTCTCGATTTTTCCTTCAATCGACGTTCTAGGTATGAACCTACGATCTTAGAGGTTTTATTTCGATGATTTCGGAGTTTTAAATAATTAGGTTCGTTTAGGGTTTCGACTTAAAATGAGATTTAGGGTTCGTAATTAATAGGTTAGCCTTAAATAAGTATCTATTGAACGTATTAAACGTTATTGGACGAAGTTGGATCAATTCGTGAAAAAGTTTAAAATCCGAGAATTTTAGGATTTTCAGAAAAGTTCGTAATTCGAGAATTGAGGTGCCGAGTGTAAATTTCTCAAATAAATGGCTCGATGAAATGGATTAAAACTTTAGAAAGCTTAGTCAAGGTTTTGACAATTTGGAAGTTTATTAACTTAAACTTGTTTTAACGTCAATCCTTGTAATTGCTTAGGTAAACAGCGCTCGTGGACGAAGCTTGGATTGCAGCGTGCACGAGGTAAGTTCTCGTGACCTTCTTTGGCCGATTGGCCTACACCGTACGTCGAATGTCGTCTCGAGGAGTTTTGGAGATGCCTTTAGTTAGTTTTGCTCGGTTTGGGTAGCTAGGTTTAGGAGTTTATAGTTTATGCTTTTACAGTCATATATTATTGCTTGTTTACTGTAAGTTATTGAACTGTTCACGCATCACTTGTTTTAAAGAAAAGCATGAAAATGAATTTCCACACAGAGTTTTAAAGATAACGTAATGCATTGCATCGGCCGAAAGGCTTATCGTTCATTGGCCGCAAGGCTTATCGTGCATCGGCCGAAAGGCTTATTGATCATTGGCCGTAAGGCTTATTGTGCATTGGCCGAAAGGCGTATTGTATTGGCCGAAAGGCTTATTGTATTGGCCGAAAGGCGTATTGATATCGTGCATCGGCCGAAAGGCTTATTGATCATTGGCCGTAAGGCTTATTGTGCATTGGCCGAAAGGCGTATTGTATTGGCCGAAGGCGTATTGTGTGGCCGCAAGGCGTATTGATAGAACTGTGCCGAAAGGCGTATTGATATAAACTGTGCCGAAAGGCGTATTGATATAACTGTGCCGAAAGGAGCGTATTGTAATAACTGTGCCGAAAGGCGTATTGAGCATAGCATTGGCCGAAAGGCGTATTGTATGGCCGAAAGGCGTATTGATCATAGCATTGGCCGAAGGCGTATTGAGCATAGCATTGGCCGAAAAGCTTATTGTATGGCCGAAAGGCGTATTGTATGGCCGAAAGGCGTATTGTATTGGCCGAAAGGCGTATTGTATGGCCGAAAGGCGTATTGAGCATAGCATTGGCCGAAGGCGTATTGTATGGCCGAAAGGCGTATTGTATTGGCCGAAAGGCGTATTGTATTGGCCGAAAGGCGTATTGAGCATAGCATTGGCCGAAAGGCGTATTGAGCATAGCATTGGCCGAAAGGCGTATTGATATAACTGTGCCGAAAGGCGTATTGTATGGCCGAAAGGCGTATTGAGCATAGCATTGGCCGAAGGCGTATTGAGCATAGCATTGGCCGAAAGGCGTATTGTATTGGCCGAAAGGCGTATTGTATTGGCCGAAAGGCGTATTGAGCATAGCATTGGCCGAAAGGCGTATTGTATGGCCGAAAGGCGTATTGTATTGGCCGAAAGGCGTATTGTATTGGCCGAAAGGCGTATTGAGCATAGCATTGGCCGAAAGGCGTATTGAGCATAGCATTGGCCGAAGGCGTATTGAGCATAGCATTGGCCGAAAGGCTTATTGTATTGGCCGAAAGGCGTATTGAGCATAGCATTGGCCGAAGGCGTATTGAGCATAGCATTGGCCGAAAGGCGTATTGAGCATAGCATTGGCCGAAAGGCGTATTGTATGGCCGAAAGGCGTATTGAGCATAGCATTGGCCGAAAGGCGTATTGTATTGGCCGAAAGGCGTATTGAGCATAGCATTGGCCGAAGGCGTATTGAGCATAGCATTGGCCGAAAGGCGTATTGAGCATAGCATTGGCCGAAGGCGTATTGAGCATAGCATTGGCCGAAAGGCTTATTGTATTGGCCGAAAGGCGTATTGTATTGGCCGAAAGGCGTATTGATATAACTGTGCCGAAAGGCGTATTGTATTGGCCGAAAGGCGTATTGTATGGCCGAAAGGCGTATTGATATAACTGTGCCGAAAGGCGTATTGTATTGGCCGAAAGGCGTATTGAGCATAGCATTGGCCGAAAGGCTTATTGTATTGGCCGAAAGGCGTATTGTATTGGCCGAAAGGCGTATTGATATAACTGTGCCGAAAGGCGTATTGATATAACTGTGCCGAAAGGCGTATTGAGCATAGCATTGGCCGAAAGGCTTATTGTATTGGCCGAAAGGCTTATTGTATTGGCCGAAAGGCGTATTGAGCATAGCATTGGCCGAAAGGCGTATTGTATTGGCCGAAAGGCGTATTGAGCATAGCATTGGCCGAAAGGCGTATTGATATAACTGTGCCGAAAGGCGTATTGAGCATAGCATTGGCCGAAAGGCGTATTGTATTGGCCGAAAGGCTTATTGATCATTGGCCGTAAGGCTTATTGTGCATTGGCCGAAAGGCGTATTGTATTGGCCGAAAGGCTTATTGTATTGGCCGAAAGGCTTATTGTATTGGCCGAAAGGCGTATTGATATAACTGTGCCGAAAGGCGTATTGAGCATAGCATTGGCCGAAGGCGTATTGATATAACTGTGCCGAAAGGCGTATTGATATAACTGTGCCGAAAGGCGTATTGTATGGCCGAAAGGCGTATTGATATAACTGTGCCGAAAGGCGTATTGATATAACTGTGCCGAAAGGCGTATTGAGCATAGCATTGGCCGAAAGGCGTATTGAGCATAGCATTGGCCGAAGGCGTATTGAGCATAGCATTGGCCGAAAGGCGTATTGATATAACTGTGCCGAAAGGCGTATTGAGCATAGCATTGGCCGAAAGGCTTATTGTATTGGCCGAAAGGCGTATTGAGCATAGCATTGGCCGAAGGCGTATTGAGCATAGCATTGGCCGAAGGCGTATTGAGCATAGCATTGGCCGAAGGCGTATTGAGCATAGCATTGGCCGAAGGCGTATTGAGCATAGCATTGGCCGAAAGGCGTATTGTATTGGCCGAAAGGCGTATTGAGCATAGCATTGGCCGAAGGCGTATTGAGCATAGCATTGGCCGAAGGCGTATTGAGCATAGCATTGGCCGAAAGGCTTATTGTATTGGCCGAAAGGCGTATTGAGCATAGCATTGGCCGAAGGCGTATTGAGCATAGCATTGGCCGAAAGGCTTATTGTATTGGCCGAAAGGCTTATTGTATTGGCCGAAAGGCTTATTGTATTGGCCGAAAGGCTTATTGTATTGGCCGAAAGGCGTATTGTATTGGCCGAAAGGCTTATTGTATTGGCCGAAAGGCGTATTGAGCATAGCATTGGCCGAAAGGCGTATTGTATTGGCCGAAAGGCTTATTGTATTGGCCGAAAGGCGTATTGATATAACTGTGCCGAAAGGCGTATTGAGCATAGCATTGGCCGAAAGGCGTATTGAGCATAGCATTGGCCGAAAGGCGTATTGATATAACTGTGCCGAAAGGCGTATTGTATTGGCCGAAAGGCGTATTGTATTGGCCGAAAGGCTTATTGTATTGGCCGAAAGGCTTATTGTATTGGCCGAAAGGCGTATTGTATTGGCCGAAAGGCGTATTGATATAACTGTGCCGAAAGGCGTATTGATATAACTGTGCCGAAAGGCGTATTGAGCATAGCATTGGCCGAAAGGCGTATTGATATAACTGTGCCGAAAGGCGTATTGAGCATAGCATTGGCCGAAAGGCGTATTGTATTGGCCGAAAGGCGTATTGTATTGGCCGATTATAGGTTTATATAACGGATCAAATGCTTGGTAAATAGTACATAGAAATGTTTTGATTTAACACTTATTATTTAACGTCATAGAAATGTTTTAAATGGTTTCAAGATCGGTACGGATACGCTCGAGTTTTAGAGCTATCCACGCCGTTCGTTTTTAGAAAGTTTTATCACGTAATTAAGTGCGTCTAGAGTACGTGTAATTTGCACGTTTAGTGGTAATTGTGGATGAAATGAGAGATATGTTGAATTGTTTGGTGTGCAGGGAAGGTGAATAAAAGTGGGTGTTGCTCTCTGGAATTTGGATTCCAGAGGGCGATCGTATAAAAATTTGTACAAGGAAAGAAGTGAAGGAAAGAAAAGAAGAAGTCGCTGGAGGTGTGCAGCGATCGGGCGCTGCCCTCGATCGCTGATGCAGCGCGCAGAATTTCGATTCTGCCCTCCCATTTGTTTTAATTTAAATTAGTTTTAATTTAAATTAGTTTTAATTTAAATTAGTTTTAATTTAAATTAGTTTTAATTTAAATTAGTTTTAATTTAAATTAGTTTTAATTTAAATTAGTTTTAATTTAAATTAGTTTTAATTTAAATTAGTTTTAATTTAAATTAGTTTTAATTTAAATTAGTTTTAATTTAAATTAGTTTTAATTTAAATTAGTTTTAATTTAAATTAGTTTTAATTTAAATTAGTTTTAATTTAAATTAGTTTTAATTTAAATTAGTTTTAATTTAAATTAGTTTTAATTTAAATTAGTTTTAATTTAAATTAGTTTTAATTTAAATTAGTTTTAATTTAAATTAGTTTTAATTTAAATTAGTTTTAATTTAAATTAGTTTTAATTTAAATTAGTTTTAATTTAAATTAGTTTTAATTTAAATTAGTTTTAATTTAAATTAGTTTTAATTTAAATTAGTTTTAATTTAAATTAGTTTTAATTTAAATTAGTTTTAATTTAAATTAGTTTTAATTTAAATTAGTTTTAATTTAAATTAGTTTTAATTTAAATTAGTTTTAATTTAAATTAGTTTTAATTTAAATTAGTTTTAATTTAAATTAGTTTTAATTTAAATTAGTTTTAATTTAAATTAGTTTTAATTTAAATTAGTTTTAATTTAAATTAGTTTTAATTTAAATTAGTTTTAATTTAAATTAGTTTTAATTTAAATTAGTTTTAATTTAAATTAGTTTTAATTTAAATTAGTTTTAATTTAAATTAGTTTTAATTTAAATTAGTTTTAATTTAAATTAGTTTTAATTTAAATTAGTTTTAATTTAAATTAGTTTTAATTTAAATTAGTTTTAATTTAAATTAGTTTTAATTTAAATTAGTTTTAATTTAAATTAGTTTTAATTTAAATTAGTTTTAATTTAAATTAGTTTTAATTTAAATTAGTTTTAATTTAAATTAGTTTTAATTTAAATTAGTTTTAATTTAAATTAGTTTTAATTTAAATTAGTTTTAATTTAAATTAGTTTTAATTTAAATTAGTTTTAATTTAAATTAGTTTTAATTTAAATTAGTTTTAATTTAAATTAGTTTTAATTTAAATTAGTTTTAATTTAAATTAGTTTTAATTTAAATTAGTTTTAATTTAAATTAGTTTTAATTTAAATTAGTTTTAATTTAAATTAGTTTTAATTTAAATTAGTTTTAATTTAAATTAGTTTTAATTTAAATTAGTTTTAATTTAAATTAGTTTTAATTTAAATTAGTTTTAATTTAAATTAGTTTTAATTTAAATTAGTTTTAATTTAAATTAGTTTTAATTTAAATTAGTTTTAATTTAAATTAGTTTTAATTTAAATTAGTTTTAATTTAAATTAGTTTTAATTTAAATTAGTTTTAATTTAAATTAGTTTTAATTTAAATTAGTTTTAATTTAAATTAGTTTTAATTTAAATTAGTTTTAATTTAAATTAGTTTTAATTTAAATTAGTTTTAATTTAAATTAGTTTTAATTTAAATTAGTTTTAATTTAAATTAGTTTTAATTTAAATTAGTTTTAATTTAAATTAGTTTTAATTTAAATTAGTTTTAATTTAAATTAGTTTTAATTTAAATTAGTTTTAATTTAAATTAGTTTTAATTTAAATTAGTTTTAATTTAAATTAGTTTTAATTTAAATTAGTTTTAATTTAAATTAGTTTTAATTTAAATTAGTTTTAATTTAAATTAGTTTTAATTTAAATTAGTTTTAATTTAAATTAGTTTTAATTTAAATTAGTTTTAATTTAAATTAGTTTTAATTTAAATTAGTTTTAATTTAAATTAGTTTTAATTTAAATTAGTTTTAATTTAAATTAGTTTTAATTTAAATTAGTTTTAATTTAAATTAGTTTTAATTTAAATTAGTTTTAATTTAAATTAGTTTTAATTTAAATTAGTTTTAATTTAAATTAGTTTTAATTTAAATTAGTTTTAATTTAAATTAGTTTTAATTTAAATTAGTTTTAATTTAAATTAGTTTTAATTTAAATTAGTTTTAATTTAAATTAGTTTTAATTTAAATTAGTTTTAATTTAAATTAGTTTTAATTTAAATTAGTTTTAATTTAAATTAGTTTTAATTTAAATAGTTTTAATAGAAACGATCGAGACGACAGAGACGATACGATAGACCAATTGAGAGAGTTTATAGCACAACAGTCCCAACATCTTGACCAACAGGCCCGACTTAT